>CAMZMU010000118.1:26839735-27207357 GCA_947311845.1 Poa pratensis
ATAGATGTGTTCACGGAAGTGTTTAGTACTATTGATCACAAGGTGTTAGTTATCAGATGTTCATGTACTTTCCCCAGCCTTAGCTTGACAGCTGCAGCTTGTATTCCAGTCGATTCTAAAGAAGACCTAGTGATCATTTTTGTTTACCAGGGTATTAAATGGGAATAATTACTTAAGGTGGTGGCTATGGTCGTTTCCATGATGTCAAACTAGTATTTTTTTTTTGTTAAATGCTGTATTTACATACAGGCGAGGCCAATGGACCATGAGTGACATAATTTATTCATTGCATTCTGCCTTATGCTATTTCAGCCTTGAAGTGCTTAATTGAATACTCAAATCATAGATATGCTAAAGTATGTAACGATCGTGACTAGTATCTGTGAATATATTTCAGGCAAAGAAAGCTGGTTCACAGCTAAAAAGCCGCATTGTTGCAGAGAAACCTGTGGCTGACTGTGCAAAGTTAATTGAGCAACTGGAACATCAAATTTCTAACATAATTCTAGAAGAAAGGTTAGTTTCATGGTTTTTATGGTATGCTTTTTCCCGAACAGTATTAATAGTTTTATTATACTCTCATCTTAGGGAGGAAATGGCATTAAGGAAAGCTGAAATGGAAGCAACAAAGGTTATCTTCCAGAAGTTCTGATTCTCGCCAAGTTAAAAATTATTATTATTCCTTTGGATACAAATTAGTACATGCATGTATATATATTTATACCTGTTTTTTTTTTTGCCATTGCGTAACTATCAGGCAGAAAATATTAGCTCACAAGGATGAGATATACTCACGCCCCAAGAGAACCTGGTTTGCTACTGAAAAGGAAAAGAAGACTTTGGCAAAGGCTGCTAAAGTAGGTTCATCTTATTCTTTTAATGTTATATATTTATCTGATGCCAGTTGCACGGAAAAATCTCATTGCTTTATATGTGTTAGATTAGAAATATACCACTGGATCAGTGCTTCCTTCTTACACTTCACATTGTTCTGCTTTGTGTTCTTTCATTTCCCCATGTATTTGCTGCGACTAAAGTATATGATGAATGTGATATTAGTGCTTTTATTTCTCTGTTTTGTGTTGGCCTCTAAGATTAAAGTGATAGTCTCTTGCTCTATCGCCTCTGTTGTTCTGGAGTATCTAAAACCATTTTGGGCAAGGGCATATGGCATAGCATGCATTGCCTGCTATTTATATACTATGATTGCAACTTTTGTTGTATCTCACCATGCTGTCCCGAAGCACTAACAAGCCAAGCATAATACATTTCCAGTTTTCCACATGAATGTTTTCCTATAAATTTCCTTATGCTTCCCTGTATAAATTAGATTCTGTTTTCCTTTGCATGATGATGAAATTCTTCATACTTCGTAATTCAGACATTACCTTGTACATATCAGTAATATGATTAATATTTGGCTTTGTTCTCCATCAAGGAATCAATGGATCAAGTTAAAAGTGGCTCTGGAGTTGTTAGTGCTCAGCAAGCTGAAGATCTTCGTCTGAAGGAGAAAAGAAGAAGAGAGCGTGAGGTGTGCTTATTAATGTGATATTTGAGTAAGTTGTCAATGTGTTTATTATAGTTTAGTTGACTTCTTGTCTCCTGTCGTGCAGAAAAATCTACCTAGGAAGAAACGCCGAAAATTGGAGGCACAACGGGAGATGCTAGAGGACGACAGGGAAGATCAAGAGGAAGCTCAGGTTTAGTTCTTTCAGAATTTTTGTTCTTCTTTTGCAGTTTCTGATAATTATTGCGGACTATATATTGGCCCTAATGCTTTTCTTTTCCAAGGGAGCTTAATATTATAGTACTAGTACTTCGGGTTGACCTCATGCATATGATAATAATATTGTAATAACTGGGCTATATTCACCTCCTAAGCTTCAATGAGTTTACTGCAGGAAAGCAAAGGAGGGAAGAAACCAAAGAATAGCCAATCTGTAGTCGATGTGGCTTATCGTAGGGCAAAATCAATGAAGGCGACGGGCAAAAAGGGTATTGGTGCTGGCAAAGGAAATAATGAGAAGAAGGCAAAACAACCTTCTGAAAAGGGCCAGAGTAGGCAAGAGGAAATGCATGAACTGTTTCAGAATGATATGAGTGAATGGAAACAGGGCCGCTCCTTGAAGAAAAAGGACAGCTCTTTTGTTAAGAAATCTAAGAACTCTTTTAAGAGCAAAGCAAGGTACGCAACGATGTTTACTTGCTTCACTTTTGTAATTCTGCATACTAAAGAGAAGTCAAACAATGACTGCCATTGGGCAGTGGTTCAGAACACTAGGAACATTATGGTTTCTAAAACTGGATTTCCCATTTCTTTTTGTCAGGTACAAGCGGCGAAAGTAGAAGACCTGTCAACTTGTAATGGGTTGTCACAATTGGGCGTGCATGACATTCCCTTGTAACATTTTTGACTGTTTGCCCTGAAGAATCGCCAGGGCCAGGGTCCTGATGTTCTTTTATTGTAAAATTACCATGTAATTGCAGTTTCACTATTTCTGAAACCATCTTGTGCTTCCCATGAGATCTGGACTTTCTGTTTCGTCCTTTGATGTGTTGACAATGTTCTTTTACTGGTAAGTTGTGTGATATCGGTGCACGACATGGAACAGTAAATTATAATCTAAATACAAATAGATTACTACGGAGTGCAATGGAACAGCACGACCTGAAACAGTAAATTATAATCTCTTCTCTATCTCTACTATATATATATATAAATGCTTTAGGTGGTGATGGTTGCTGATGGTACGTCAAATATCTATAACTAATAATCATTGTCTGCCATTGGATTTGCTGTTATTTATGGCTATTGCACCCCCAAGTGGAGAAAAACGGTCCGGTTAGTCTACCTGATGTGAGAAACCCCATTGTGTGCCGTCTCTGTCCTGTATCCTCCAGTTCTGGTGACGCCCCAGTATAACCAAATAGGAATTGGCATTATAAGGCGCATTTGGTCCGTTTGGGTCGGCAAACGGACGCGCGCCCGCCCCTTTCCCCACTGCACCCAACGGTCTGACGCATTGAGTCTGCCCGGACAGGGTTTTTGATCATTTTGCTCATTTTTGGCCATTTTGATCACAGTGCAACAACAAAACATATAACAAGCAAATGAACCTAAAATAAAACATAATCCCGGCCTCATCGGCCATGTCTGCATACATACCCAAAATAACACAAATCCCGGCCTCATCGGCCATGTTTTTTCGGCCATAGTTCAACGCCGGCATGCAACATAACTAAAACGACCGAGATGTGATCAATCTCGGTCCATGTAGTACCTTTGCTTCTTGAGGTAGTAGGCCTTCTTCGTAGGGGTGAAGGCCGAGAGATCCATGTCCATGATCCTGGCCTCCTCTTGGCGTAAGGCGAGATCAAGGTCCTTGGCCTTCACGTCGGCCTCCTTTGCTCTTGCCTCGGCCTCCTTGCCTCTTGCCTCGACTTCCCGTGCTCTTGTCCGAGCATTTTCCTCCTCGATATCGAGCTTCTTCTGCAATTCAAAGTAGAGCTTGGAAGACGTCTCTCTCTCTCTCTTGGCGTTCCTTTCTCTCTTCTCCTCCTTCTTATCACATGACTTGTCCTTTTGGGATAGGAACCCGTTCAATGTCTCTTGCAACGCAAGGTTGTTGCATCGCGTTTCAACTCGACCTTTGAGTTGTTCTTCCCCCTTGGCCTCCCGTCCTTCTCCGATGTGTCCTCTCCCTTGGCAACTGGCTCCCCACTATTTTTGAGGGAGGCGTAGAAGTCCTTCCATTTCTGCTGGTACTTGAGTACCTTGTAGCAATGGGTCAAGTTGAAGGCCTTCCCATATTGAGCCTTGAAGGTTTCCAAAGCGTGCAAGACCTATGCATACAAGGTTATAGAAATCAAAATCATTGGAGGACAATAGGTAGGAGACCAATGCATAAGAAGGGAAGAGGAATTACCAGTCCCTTCACTCCATAGCCACTTTGTGGCTGGGCTTCAACGTTTTCAACGGAGCCGCAAAACTTGCTCATCTCCCCTTGTATGTGGAGCCCGGGAGGTATCCGTACTGAGGCGATGGTGCCGTCGTGGAAGATCTCGACCTTGGCGGTCGGGCCGCCGAGCCGTTGGAGCTGGCCGCTGCAGTCGCGACCGCGACCACTCCCGCGGCGGGGTAATTCCAATCATGAGGAGGGCAGCGGTCGCGGCCCTGGACACGAGGTCAGATTCGTCGTCCTGGCCTTGCTGCTCGGCGGCGGCCTTCTTGGCGGCGGCGAGCCTGTCCTCCTTTAACCTCCTCCTCCGGGCGCCCCGCTTCTGGGTCTCTGCGGCCCTCTGCTCTGCCGTGAGCTCCTTCTTTGGTTTCTTTGGAGCTTCGGGCGCTGGTCCAGTGGCGGAGACCATGGCTAGGGCTGGAGTGTCGAGTGGGGTTTTGGGAGAGGAGAGGCCGGAGTGTGGATTTTTGCATCTAATGGGCGGGCCAGGGCGGACTAGGGGAGGACACAATAGCGCTCCGCTCGCGTCCGCGGCCGACGCAAACCTGGCCCAAATTTGGGCCAGGAATGGGTCGCGGCGGACAGAAAACGGACTGCGGTCCGTTTGCGTCGCCCCGTTGGGCCGTGTTTTGGCTCCCGCGGACAGGGACGGAGGCGCGCGGACTCGATGCGTTGCCCCGTTGGAGTCATCGGAAGATGTACTGGGAGCGTTGGTCGCACGGTGCTACTGTGCTGCTCACGGGTGCTTCGAACTCGTCAGAGCTACCAAGAAAGGGACTCGTGAGAGCCGCAAGCGAGTGATAGTGCTAAGACGAGGGTCTTCTCCGTTGATGGCCGTGACTCATGGTGGAGCGACATCGGTGACGGTCAAGTCTCGCAGGAGCTATGAGCCTATGAGTCCACCACATGTCCGTGATACAGGGTGTGGCAAATGATCAAATTGCAAAAAAAAGTGACAAATCATCAAATTCCCCGGACCCCGGACTTGTTCGCTAATCGCTATGCCCAGGGATAGGATAATTTCCGTACCGTATTCGATTCCGAAACTGTTTTGAAGAATCCATATCCGGTTTTAAGTAATCCGACGGATAAGCATATCCGATTCCGAACTTGACATCCGGATATGCTACGATTAAATAGTCCAAAAATATAGATTATCCGAAAATTAAATAGGATTATCCGAAGGTTTTAATCCAAATAATCTGATTTTTACTGAAATGTCTAATCTAATAGAGCATAATTTGCGGTTAGTGAGTTGTCGAGCTCATCCGTTGAAAAAATTCACTAAAATAGTCATATTGTAAAGACTATGGAGTACAACTTTGTTAGTTACTAGGTTATAGAACAATTATTTTTTGTTGTATGGTTTGACAATTTATTTATGTGTGTATCTATTCAATTAATTTTGTTTCTGCTCCGAATCCGCCCGAATCCACGACTGCATATATTTGTCTCCGAATCCGTCCCGTTCACTATCGCGCTCCGCTCCAAATCGGATAGAAAAATGTGGTACTCTTTTTTTAGACTAGGTGAATTTGGCGCGGCGCACGCCGCGCCGTTGGTGTAAAATTGTTCTAGGATTTATTTCGCTTAAATACATGTGTCTAAATTATGAACGTGGGGAGAAGTCTAAAAATTTGTGGCTCACAAATTATGTTGGGAAATTTGTTCTCCACGGGAATAGTTTATTGTTCACATGAAAGTTGTGTTGGAAAGCTAGCCCTCTTTTTGATATGGGACGGGAAATATTGAAATTGGCAAATTACAGTTAAAAATTTGTTCTTGATAGAAAAGTTACCTACAAAATTGCCGTTGGGACGTTTAAAAACTTGTGTCGAAAGTGTCTACGGGGTCGAGAAATCTAAAAATTTGTAGCGCACAATTGCAGTCACAATTTTGTTCGCCGTTAGCTTAAAGAAAGTATCAACGGAAAACTACGGTTAAAATTTGTGTTGAAAATATGAGCGCGGGAAAGTAATTTTAGTTTTTGTATAAGTGAAAATTAGGGAAAAATAAGATGATATTTTTTGTTGTTCATGTGAAAAGTGCCTTGACACCGTAGTGAAGAAGCTGTCATTGAGGAACGATGTTTAAAAGGTGTGCTAGAAATGTGAGCAATTCACCATCACCGTAGCTTGATGTTCGTAAAAATTGTGGTTCACAAATTGCAGGAAAAAATTGTTTGCTAAAGAAACTCTCACTGGAAAACTATGTTTTTTATATAAGATGGGAAATATTGAATTTCGCAGATTATAGTTAAAAATTTGTTCTCCGCAGGAAAATTACCTAAAAAATTACCGCTGGGAAACTACCTATAAAAAATTTGTGTTTAAATGTCTACGGGTTCGAGAAATCTATAAATCTATAGCTCACATATTGCAGTCAAAAATTTGTTCGTCATTAGCTTAAAGAAAGTACCACCGGAAAACAAAGTTTAAAAGTTCTGTCGAAAATGTGAGCAGGTCCCCGTACTGTAGTTTGTTGTTCATAAATTTGGGGCTCATAAAATGCAGTAAAAAAATTGTTCGCCGTGGGGACAATATTTTAAAGAAACAATTACCGGAAAATTTTGAAGAAACTATTACCAGAAAACTTTGTTTAAAAGTTGTGTCGAAAATGTGAGCACGAGAAAGAGATTTAGAACTTTGCAAAAGTCTCGTAAATTGTGGTAAAAAATATTTCGCCGTGGAAATATATCTTAAAGAAACTATTACCGGAGAACTTTACAAAAACTATTACCGGAAAACTTTGTTTAAAAGTTGTGTCGAAAATGTGAGCGCGTTCGTTTTCAGCTCCTCCTAGCAATTTTCAGGATCCTGGCGGTGGAGTTGAGAGCGAGAATTTGAGGATTTAGAGAAGCTGGGATGTTACCGAACACGCCCTTAATATCCTGACGGAAGCCAAGTTGAGTAAGGTTGGTCGGGTGAGCAATAGAGTTGCGCATGATCTAGCACACATTAGGCAAGCGTGAGTGTGGTGTAATGCATGGGTCCGTTCCTCCCTGCACGTTGGATGACCTTATGCGTGATTGTATTGACATTGCTGCTTAATTAATAAAGCTCACCCATTTAGTTAAAAAGAACATGTTTGGCATTTGCCTAATTTCTCGCTCCCCAGGACCTACATGCAGGCACATGCTTAAAAAAAAATCAAGGCCAGAAAATTCTATCGAAAAGTCAAAAAAGGTTTAACAAATGGGAAAAAGTGAAAGAAAGGTTTAAAAACTGGGAAAAAGCGAAAAAAAAAATACTGTCAGAAAGTCTAAACTTATGTAGGTCGAAAAATCTAAACTTGTTCGAGAGGTATATGTGTGTAAATTCGGTTTGTATTTTTTAGACAAAAAACCACCAAAAATCACAATCGGAAAGTCCGAAGAAGGTTTAAAAAACCATAAAAAAAGCTAAAGAAAAATACCGTCAAAAAGTCTGAACTCGTTTAGAAGGTAGACCTATGTAAATACGCTTGGAAATTTTTTAGGCAGAAAATATACACTGAAAACTACTGTCAAAAAGAAAAGTCTATGCTTAAAAAGTAACTAAGAAAAAATAGCTGAAAAAGGTTGACCGGCTGTTCACCGGGTGATACACCGGTTATTGCACAGCTATTCACCGGTGTGAGCGGCTTGTTTACCGGGTGGAGCACTATTCATCTGGAATAGCTACGTTTTCGTTCAGTGTAGGGGATGGTAACCATGGATGGGCCGATGGATTTGGATGAACTCTTTGAGTTGAATTTGAAGATTAGAGAGAAATATGTATATGTCCGTCAAAATTAAAAAATGTTAAAACATGAAAATTGTTTGGAAAGATGATATCCATCTACTCGTGAAAGGAAAATTCAAACGGATGACTCAGTGCGACGAATTTTGCGAATCTGGATCCAAAATTATGGAGTTAGAGTCAACCAAACTCGAAACCGATCACGAGAATGGAACCTACTCGTCGATACGCATATATTACATGTATATGTTATGATGAAAAGGAGAGAATCGTAATTTTTGGTATACGTTTTTGCAAAATGACCTCACGGACCGTCGGGTTTAAAAAGCTATAAAAAAAGCTAAAGGAAAATACCGTAAAAAAGTTTAAACTCGTTTAGGTCGAAAAGTTCAAATTTGTTTGAGAGTATATGCATGTATGTAAATGCGGTTGGTAATTTTACACACATGTATGTAAATGCGGTTGGTATTTTTTTTAAACGTGCACTGTAGCTTCGGACACTGTAGCTCGCGCACTGTAGCTTCGAAAAGCTACAGTGCCGGAGTGCTCTCAGGTCGCTAAAGTGCAGCGCCTTTAATATAGTTAGTGATGATGATGTATGCCCACTCTCTGTCACACCCAAAATTGCAACTCCGCAAACTGAAGGAGCAAAACCCTCAACTAATCCCACCGGCCTCGATCTACGGCGGCGGCGGCACCGGCACCGCCGGCCTGGGCGTCCTCCGTTCTAATGCTCTGCTTCTCCGAGCCTCGCGACATCCAAATCTAGCAACAGCGAGTCAGCGACCAAACATCCCCCTTGGCATCCTGCTGCTGCTGCTGCTGCCCGCGGTACATCTTCCCCTTCTCCCCTTCTCTTTCTCCTCCAAGGTTGAAATGTGCAACGACCGTTTCTTTGGATGAGATCCAGTGTTATTTTTCGTACGATTAGGTGTCAGTACGTTTAGATGATAGGGTTCGGCGGAAGTTTGTATCAGGGGGTGCAAAGGAAATTGATAGGAAGTTACAATGTAAACTGGCTCCTTGTACTATACCTGAAACCATTTGGATATCCGGTTCAGGGTAAAAATATGTGTTCCACGGATTCGGGCTAAATTTGCCTGCAGATTATATGTGTTGCATTCTTGTCACAATAGTTTGGTCTCGAGTTCGGATGATTCGAAAGTACCTAAAGGTATAGCCAAGCTAACAGTATTCCACCTAGTATGAATTGCCAAACAAGCTGTCGATGTTCCTTGCGGATTTCTGTTGATATTCGATCTACCAATAAAGTTTGTTGCATAGTTACCGGATTCACTGGTCTATACTTTAACCTTGAAGATCGATCGATCTTGATTTTAGCAGACATCCCTGCTACATCTAAGTCTCAGATAATTTAGGCCAACTCCTATGTGTATCTTTCCTACAATTTTAGATGTGGTACTGCCTGCCTATGAAGTTTGAGATAAATTGTTATTGCTAAGTTGAGTACTATAACTCACTAGCTTGAGTGCTCTAGCTTGCATCTTTTTGTTGTGGTATTTGAGATTTGTCATTTTCCAAATAATTCACAGCCATGTTTGTTGAATAGCTTCCTCCTGTTGCCTGAATACTTATTCAGAAAATAGCACTAGTTTTATATTGTAATCTTGGGAGATTTAGTTCAACTACTGCAATACATTTTGTCATGTAGTTTGACACCTTATTTTGACAATGGATTTTTTCTCCAGGGGTCTGACACCTTCCAACACACACAATACTGCTCTTAGTACTGAGTACTAAACTGCTGTGGTGTAATAGGAGATCACTAGATGACGTCTGAATATTTTCGTTGACTTTTTGAAGCAAGGTCCACATAGCAGTAAAAGAAACTGCAGAGGTTAAAAAACAGCTGCTGCAGTACACAATGCAACACCCACTGATTTAATCGCAGAAAATTCACGCAAGAAATTTTTCCTAGATGACTCCACGCCCGCCTGGTGGTTTGTTAAGTCGTAAGAGTTGTCCAAATGAGCCATCGACAGTACACAATCCTGTGAATTTTTGTCACCCACAATTTCCTCAGCATATGCAATTTTCACAGCCGTCGTATGCCATGAATATGCCCTCCCAGCAATTCCCACAGCAACACATGTACCCACCAAATGTCCAGTACGTTGTTGTTCAACCACAATATTCCCAGTACTCTCTAACTCCACCGTCACCGCGTCCAGTATCTCCTTAGTTATGCCATCAACGTTAGTGTCAGATTTGGGCAATCCTCGTATGGAAACTTGTCCAGACAACAATGAGAATGCTGAACATGAGCGGACTGCTAGGCGATTAAGATGGACGGAAAACGAGGACATAAGACTTGTAAGCTTGCATGTTCTTTTCATTTTCGTGCTACTTGTATCTTTGAATGTTTTTAAACAATCTTTGTTCTGGAATTGCAGAAAACGCTTGGTTGACTAGTTCCAGGATCAAGAAGCAAGACATGTACTACTACTGGGCAAATGTTGCGGCCATATATAGCAGTACCACACCTAGAGATCGGAGAAGGGAAGTTAAGCAATTAAAGGGGCATTGGCAAAATATATCCAAGAAAATTGCCCGCTTTGACACCTGCTGGTGCCAGGTCAAGGCAAAATATCCTAGTGATGTGTCTGACAATATGGAACTGATGGACAAAACATGGGCGATGTTCAATGAGGAAGCACGGGCGATGTACCTTGAGGAAGAGAAACATCGTTTTGCCTTTGACCATTGCTGGAAAGCTCTCTGGGAGCAACCCAAGTGGAAAGCTTACATCTTATCGTTGTCCTCCAAAAGAAGTAAGCTATCCGAGTCTGAGGACTACACATCATCCTCTGAAGATACCGTAGATGCCCCTGATAAAGAGATTGATGAACATGGTTCCAACACAGCAAAGGAGACAATTGAAGGTAAAGGCAAGATGACATCTTCTTCATCGGAGGTGAAAAAAGACATTCATTGCTCATCAGATCTTCAGAACATGCTAAAGACGAATCGAGAGGAAATGACAAGGGTACAACTTGTGCACTTAGACCAAAACCTTGAGCTTTCCAGAATAGAGCAGCCAGAAAGGAAGGACAGTGATGCATTAGTTTCAGAAAAGCAACCAGAATCGTTGATGGCTGGCGTTTCGTCGTGCAAAGAGTTTCTACCTGGGAGTGAGCTGTTGGCTGGTAGTTCGAAGTTCAGTGAGTATCAACATGTCAGAGCATTGAGGAAGATGAGCCTGAAAAGGGAACACTTGAACAGGATTACAATTCACCAGACCATGATAGAGCAACAGTCAGGGATAAGCTTCCTGGAAAGGAAGCAGGCCCACAAGTTTGCAAGAAGCATGAGCTGACCGAGTATTGTGGGGAAATGTTCCTGAAAGCGCAACAGGTACGCAAAGTTGCAAGGTGACAAAGCTCAAACGAAAACGCAAAGGCAAGGCATTACCTTGTTTGTCTGAGGTGCAGGAGGACATCAAACGAGCAGTGGATCTTCAGACCATGCTTAGGGAAGATCATGAGAAGATGTCAGAGGTACAGCTCCGTCTCTCAAAAGAGAAGCTTGAATTCGCCAAACTAAAACAGCAGGAAGCAAAAGACAAGAAGGAAAGAACAGTTCACAAGAATTATTCGGAGCTGTTGATGGCCGACACCTCCAGGTTCAGTGACTTCCAAAAGGCAGAGTATGAAAAGGCAGTGAGGCGGATGGGTGAGATGCTATTTGGTAGAGATGACAGCTACATTCATTTCTAGGTTATGTTAATCACTTCTCTTGAAGTGTTATCTTCAGTAGCAGGAATGTAATGTAATGTAGGTGATGTTATTATACCTGTTGAGATAGCTTAAATTTGTTGGAGGGCAAACCAACCCTCCTCAGCTACACACGCCGAGCAGCCTCCCGGCGCCACAAACGCCGGACAGAGACGGACGAAGGAGACACCAATAGTTTTCCGGCGCACAGACGCCTATATCTTGGCTTTATTTCTCACAACTACTCAAACATATACATGGAGGTACACACGCACACACGCAGTACAACCCAGGGAGCTCTCCTGCCGGCCGGGCACACACCACGGTCCTGACGGAACTACATCTCACCTGTTCACTCTCCTCCACCCCTTTGGTGCATGTCCTATTTATAGGACTTTACAACCGACCTAGGTAGGAAATATCTAGACCTATCTTCTAGTGCCTTCTACTAGATTACAACACATGTGTATTCTAGAGACTACCACTAGGTATAACTCATGTGTACTCTAGAGACTTACTAGCTACTACCTTACTACATGGTAGATATTTCTAGAACGCACAGGATTATTCCAACAATCTCCCCCCTAATCCTGATGCGTTCACTTGTGAACCTAGCAGCCACGACTCGACCTGGCACACACGCCGGTCGCCACCGCACAGACACAACCTGGCGCTCACATACGCCGGTCGCCACCGCCACGGACACAACCTGGCGCACACGCGCCGGTCGCCACCGCCACGGACACAACCTGGCGCTCACACGCGCCGGTCGCCACCCGCCACGGACACAACCTGGCGCTCACATACGCCGGTCGCCACTGCTTCTTCACGATCGTCCCGCGCACGTACGCATGGTGATCCGATCTTCTCGTACGGGAGCCACTGCTCATCCGTGAGACCTCCGATCTTCTCGTACGGGAGCCACCTGCTCATCCGTGAGACCTCCGATCTTCTCGTACGGGAGCCACCTGCTCATCCGTGAGACCTGCGATCTTCTCGTACGGGAGCCACCTGCTCATCTGTGGGTCCTGGGATCTTCTCGTACGGGAGCCCAACATGCTCATCCGTGACTCCTGGGATCTTCTTGTACGGGAGCCCAACCTGCTCATCCGTGAGTCCTGGGCGCCGGTGAGCGCATCACACCCGGCCATGGAGCCGAGCCTCCGCCTCCGTCCGACGCCACCGCGCGCCTCAACGCGCGACTGCCCTCCATGGCCGCCGCACATGGTCGTCGTGCCGCGCCTCTCTGGCCCGCGCCTGCCACACGAACGGCTTCACAGCACGCCACGGCCGCGTCCGCAGCGCTTGCCACGGACTCACCACGCGCCACGGCCGCCATCGCCTTGAGGCTCTGATACCAATTGTTGGAGGGCAAACCAACCCTCCTCAGCTACACACGCCGAGCAGCCTCCCGGCGCCACAAACGCCGGACAGAGACGGACGAAGGAGACACCAATAGTTTTCCGGCGCACAGACGCCTATATCTTGGCTTTATTTCTCACAACTACTCAAACATATACATGGAGGTACACACGCACACACGCAGTACAACCCAGGGAGCTCTCTGCCGGCCGGGCACACACCACGGTCCTGACGGAGACTACATCTCACCTGTTCACTCTCCTCCACCCCTTTGGGTGCATGTCCTATTTATAGGACTTTACAACCGACCTAGGTAGGAAATATCTAGACCTATCTTCTAGTGCCTTCTACTAAATTACAACACATGTATTCTAGAGACTACCACTAGGTACAACTCATGTGTACTCTAGAGACTTCTACTAGCTACTACCTTACTACATGGTAGATATTTCTAGAACGCACAGGATTATTCCAACAAAATTCTCGATTTAAGTAGCTCTACCTGTAATGCTTAGATTCCATCACCCTTGTTGGTTCTGGCTCGCACTTATTTTCTAGTGACCAATTTATTGGATGGCTGATGAATTGAACTTTGGAAGTATTGAATCGTAAGCTCTGAACTTATGGCCAGCAGAGCTTGACTTCAGGTGTGCTGCATCTTTTACCGAATGTTCAGGAGAAGAGGAACTGAGGTGGGCTGTCCTACCTGTGGTACTGACTAGGAGGATGAGCATTATGCTTGTTACTGGATGTGGTCATGATGTGCCGGTTCGTCATGCCATGACGAACTTTTGATCCCTGCTGGTTCGTTGTGCATCACGCAGGCCATTATCTTGGCGTCCCATTCAGCGTGCTACTGACACGGAGGAAACAAGATATTTGCCATGTCAGAAGATCCAAACAGTGAAGTGGTAAAATGGTCTTTATATTTCACTGCAAAAAGAAGGTTCTCTATTTATGCATGTTTGCCTTTTGATTCACATGTTATACTCAATATTTCAAACATATCTGGTCAATCTTGTACAATCAGTAATATGACTAATATTTTGCTTTGTTCTTCATCAGGGAATTCCTGAATATATTAGTAGTGGCGCTGGAATTGTTAGTGCTTAGCAAGCTGAAGATGTTTGTTTGAAGGAGAAATGTAGAAGAGAGCATGAGGTGTGCTTATTAAAGAGGCATTTGAGTAAGTTGGCAATGTGCATGAGATATAGTTTGGTTCAATTTTTATCTCCTATTCTGCAGAAAAATGTACCGTGGAAGAAACGCCGTAAATTAGACGCACAGCGGGAGATGTTAGAGGACGGCAAGGAAGATGAGGATGAACCTCAGGTTTAGATCTATCAGCTCTTCTCTTGCAGTTTTTGATAATTATTTACATATTATGTTTGCCATCAATATTCGTTTTTCAAGGGACCATAATGGTATGTTATGTTTAATAGTTCCCATTAAAAGAAATCTAAACTGGTACTTGGGGTTGACCTGATGCCTATAATAGTGTATTCACTGAGCTACATTCAGCTCCTAAGCTTCACTGAGTTTCCTATTGAAAAGCAAAGCAGGGAAGAAAGCAAAGAATAGCCAATCTGTAGTCGTTGTGGCTGAGGCAATGCACCAACTATTCCAGAATGATACGTGAAGCTAAACATATCTACTCCGTGAAGAAGAAAAGAAAACTATTTTGCAAAGAAATATAAGAATTCTTCGAAGAACAATCAAGATATGTAACTGTTCAGACACTAGGAACCCCATCATTTCTAAAACTGAGCCTGCTATTTCTTTTCGCAACGGGCTTGCAAAAACTCGGCCTGTAACATTTTTGCCTGGTCTGCCGTGAAGAATTTCCTTCCAGGGTTCTGATGGTGTGCTCTTTACTGGCATTTCACCATTTCTGAAATCATCTTATGCTTCCCATGAGATGTGGACTGTGTTTTTTCCCCTTTGATCTGTTGTTGACACTTGACAGTGTTCTTTCACTACTAAGATGTAAAGATCAGCTTATCTTCGTTTGCATAGTTGTGTCTAAATCCGCAGACCACCTTTTCTCGCTTCGTCTTTGGAGCATGGTCAGAAGCCGGCTGGGGATTATTAACCTCAACATAAATCAATCATCCTTGCAAAGATTAAGAACGATGTGGCCAAGTGGGCGACCATTGATGCAAAACATCTGGTCCACTTGGATACCCGGAAATTGAGCTCTATTCTTTTTTATGTCGCTGTTGAACAGCAAGCTTTTGCGGTGTACTACAATGCAGCTGGAGTTTCCTTGCACATGCAGCAAAGCATTTTATATTTACATCTTATTATCCTCTGCTCTCTTGGCTGGTAAACCTTTCGTCGCAGCGCACAACAATTTTGGCCCTTAACTTTATGACGCTTCTCTAATTCAGATCCCAGTGTCTCTTTCACCGGCCTGGTTCTAGCATCTCACGATCATCTATCTGTCTTTTCCGAAAGCCTGCACAATCTGCATGTCATCACTCATCGCAATCTCTGTCAGAGTTCTGATTTTGTTTGAGCTGTAAAGAGAGACCACCACACCATCTTCTTTGTACTATGCCCTTCGATTCGGCGGTCCTGCTTGTCATGTATCCTGCACTAACCAACTATCCCAAAAGTCCGAACTTATGGAAAGACTAGTGCAATTCACATATACTGTAACACCCCCTCCCACGTGTGACTCGGGAGGGAGAGGCCACACGTGCAACCGGAAGATAGCGACGGCGCGCAAGTCTCAGAGGTATGGTGCAAGACAGGCTCATACTTGGACACAAGGGGGTTACCAATAATTTTTAATAAATTGCACAAACCAGGACTCGAACTCGAGACCTTCAGCTCTGATACCATGTCATGTATCCTGCACTAACCAACTATCCCAAAAGTCCGAACTTATGGAAAGACTAGTGCAATTCACATATACTGTAACACTGCTGATCTACACTTCACCCTCTGCAGTGCAACACAGACACAGTGTTGGGCATATCTAGCTAGGCCCCCTCCTGTCGTTGTACATATACGGCGCCTGTAGTTCATGCAGAAGCGACTGCTGCAGCTGACCAGATGGCGTCTCGCCCGAGGATCGAGGAGAGCGCGTGGGTGGCCGACGTCGAGAAGGCGCGCTGAGCGACGGTGACCGTCGGCGGAGGCGGAGGTGGCGCTTTGGCGGTGGCACGCCATCTACCGCGTGCCGGCATGCATCAAGGACCTGAACCGCAAGGCCTACCAGCCGCAGGTGGTGTCCCTGGGCCCTTTCCACCACGGCGAGCCGCATCTGCTGCCCATGGACCTGCACAAGCGCCGGTCGCTCCTCCACTTTCTCCGGCGCGGGTGCAAGCCGCTGTCGGAGTTCGTCGCCGCCGTGGCCGGCGTGGCGGAGCAGCTGGAGGGCGCGTACCAGGGCCTCGTAGACGACTGGCACTGCAACTGCAAAGAGAGAAGGGAGAGTTTCTTGGAGCTGATGGTCACCGACGGCTGCTTCCTGCTGGAGGTGATGAGGATGGCGTCGGGTGGGAGGTGAACGACTACGCGCCCAACGACCCTGTCTTCAGCACCCACGGCCTGCTCTACACCGTGCCCTACATCCGCCGTGACATGATCATCATCGAGAACCAGCTGCCGCTCCTCGTCCTCGACAAGCTCCTCGCCGTCGAGACCGGCAAAGATGGGGTAATTAAGCAAGGAGCCAAAATGAGCACATGCACGATATCGTGCAACTTAGCCTCATTTTACCTGTGATTTAATATTAATTATCACGGATCACAAGATCCAAACTTCAAAGTGTAGTCAAATGCTTCTTTATTCTTGCATGGTTTCCTTTTGATTACTTTCTTTAGTTTATGCTTTACCTTTTGTCATGCATATGGTACTAATATAAAGTAAAGCCAAGTGTACGAGGTGACAACTGATTTCGGCTTCTTGATGTACGTAACTGTACGGCTGTTGTTATTCGCAGCAGAGCGAGGACTTGATCAACGGATGGTGCTGAGGTTCCTCTCCCCTGCTGCTTGGCCTCCGGCGACCGGCGTCGGGCTGGCGCTCCACCCGCTCGACATCCTCCGCCGTAGCCTACTCTACGGCCCTCGCAGACGGCTCCCCCTGCGCTGCCGCATCAGTCGGCCCCGACGACATCATTCGTTCCGCGGAGGAGCTCTACGAGGCGGGAATCCGTTTCAAGCGGAGCCAGACGAGCAGCCTCCTGGACATCAGCTTCCGTGGCGGCGTGCTCCGGCTGCCAGCCATCGTGGTGGACGACACCACGGAGTACATGCTCCTCGAAACAGGCTTTCGCCCCGCTTTATAAATAAAGTAACGACCACCATACAACATTGCATACAAACGCAACACCACACACGACAGGGCCAACAACAAACACACGCCCAAAACAGAAACAAATGGAGATATAGGTGGGAAGACTAAACTAAGGTGACCCGCGATCGTTGCACCTCTCCGAAAAATTACCACCACGCTCCTGGCATTGAATCGTCGAGTACCAAGCAGCACCTTGAAGAAGGATGCGTACGCTACTGCCCGAACCAAAAGGTTCTAGGGTTTTCCCCGGCACAAAGGGAAGCAGACGGAGGGTATCCACGACGCCCTTCAAGAAGGAAGGGTGCCACCCAGAGGCGGCACCCGCGCCGGTGTCAGCCGAGCCAACAAGGATTTCTCCCGAAAAACCCTATCCGCAACCCGGACGATCCGTAACACAGGAGCCGATGAGGACGAGGCCTTGCCACCACCGAACCAACCACCCGCCAACAAGCGCCATCACGGACTCAAACAACAACGGAAAATTGCCAAAACGAACCGAGGAACAAAAGGAAGAAAAGAAAATTTTCTGCCCAAACCGGACCTGGGGCGGTTTTGGCCGGCTGGTGTTCCGGATGCGTCGGGTTGCCGGCCGGTCTGTGGCCTGGTTTAGGCCGGCCTGGATGCCGCTCAGCTGGAACTCAAAAATCCGCGAATTTTGGGCGGAAAAGTGACGCGAAAATCCTCGATTTCGTGGGAATTGGCAAAATTAAGGCTAGGGAACGCAAACAAGGGTGGAGGGGGTCTTAAAGCAACAGATCCATGGATCAAAACTACCAAAAACTCATCAAATCGACCGAATCGCTTGAATCCCAAAATGGCTATTTTTGGTGGAAATTTTCGAATTTCTCAAAAACGAAGAAAAAATTGGTGGATTTTGGTGGAAGCACAAAACAAATCCGTGTCAACCTAGAGCTCTGATACCATATGATGTAGGTTGGTCCGATTTTCACGGATTTGTGCGGAGGGAACGATGAACACGAAGAACAAGTGATGAACACAAGAACACAAAGAGGGGAAAACTCTCAAATCAAAGATAACTAGCAAGTAGCAACTCAGCAAGATTCAATTGGTAACAAATCTCCTAGGGCAGCCCCCAATTCTCCTCTCCCAAGCACACCTTACTCTTAGGATTGTTCGTCTAATTGGTCAATCCAACCAATCCAATCTAGCCACTACAAGAGGGAAGATTAGCAAGTAATCGCAACTACAAGAGGAAGCCTTGGTATCCACGAAGGGATCATCTCCACAAGGGAGGCCTTGGTTCATCTCCACAAGGGAGACCTTGATTCATCTCCATAGGAGGAAAGAGACACTTTGAGAAGAAGGAGCAAGTCTCTACTCTAATCCCAAATCATAGTCTAACCCTAGATCTGAAGGGGAGGGGGTCTATTTATAGTCTGGGTACAAAAACGGGGGTAAGACACGTTGACAGGTGGGGACACGCGCGAGCTGGAGTGGATCCGGTCCTGGATCCGGTTTAGACCGGACTGACGACCGGACTAGTCGGGTGCTGGTCCGGTTCTGGGGCCGGTCTAGGCCGGCTGGAGGTCCGGCCGTCTCTGGCTGTAGCCCGGCCTTGAGGCCGGTTTTGGCCGACTGGACGATCGGTCTGGAAACCGGTTTGGGACCGGCCTGGAGTCCGGCCTGCTCTTGATGTGGTCCGGCCTTGAGGCCGGTTTTGACCGGCTGGAGAACCGGCCGAGCTGCCGGCTCCTTCTTCCTCTCCTTCGTCTTGCGTCATCTCTTGGCCATCTTCTTGGGTCTTCTCTTGGTCATCTTCTCCACTCCATTGTGGGTCGTCATCAAGGTGGTTCCTGAGTATGCACAACGTATCCGAATGAAGTAGCAACCCATTCAAAGGAGTGTCGAGATCACACATAGATAGGAGTGAATTCACCTTATCATGGAGAGCTTTGACTCTTGCTCTTGTCATTGGGCCACTTGTTGTAGGAGCCGTAGGTTGGGCTACATCATCTCCCCCCCTTGGAAAAGAGTCGTCCTCGACTCTTGGTCATCCTCATCGCTTGATGTTCCAAGGTATGGCGATAGGTCGGCGACGTTGAAGGTGTCATGGACCAAGTGTTTGGAGTGGAGATGTCGATCTTGTAGGCATTGTCGTTGATGCGCTTGATAACCTTGAAAGGTCCATCTCCACGAGGGTGAAGCTTGGACTTCCTTGCATCCGGAAAGCGATCTTTGCGAAGGTGTAGCCAACAAGGTCTCCTTCTTCAAATATCATCTTCGTAGCATGGTCTTTGTTGTGCTTCTCAAGCGTAGTTCTTGTTTCCTCATGGAGCTTCTTCATGTAAGCGGCTCGCTTGTCGAAGTCCATGTTAACTTGCTCACGGAGTGGAAGTGGTAGCATGTCGAGCGCGGTGTAGGGGTTGGAGCCATAGACGATCTCGAAGGGTGTTCTCTTTGTTGCGCGTGAGTGCTCGATTGTAGGCGAACTCGGCGTGTGGGATGCACTCTTCCCAATTCTTCAAGTTAGGCTTGATCAACACACGAAGGAGTGTAGATAGGCTTCGGTTCACCACTTCGGTTTGGCCATCGGTTTGAGGGTGGTATGCGGTGGAGAATAGTTGCTTGATTCCCATCTTGGCCATCAAAGTCTTCCAAAAATAGCTCACGAACTTGACGTCACGATCCGACACAATGGTCTTGGCACTCCATGAAGACGGACGATTTCCCTGAAAAACAAAGTAGCAATATGTGAAGCATCGTCGTCTTGTTGCATGGTATAAAGTGTGCCATTTTAGAGAATCGATCAATGACGACAAAGATGGAATCCTTGTTTGTTTTAGTGCGTGGGAGTCCTAAGACAAAATCCATAGCTATATCGGACCATGGGTGATGTGGAATAGGCAAAGGTGTATATAACCATGAGAGTTTAGAGTAGACTTAGCTTTGAGACATGTAGAACATCGTCGAACTAGGCGTTCCACATCACGCTTCATTCTTGGCCAATAGTAGTTGGTGGCGAGCATGGCGTAGGTCTTGTCGCGGCCAAAGTGACCCATGAGTGTCCTCCATGAGATTCCTTCAAAAGGACCAAACGAAGCGAAGACTCGGGTATACATAGTTTGTTAGCCTTAAACAAGAAACCTTGGTGCAAATAGAAATCACCAATTCCTTTGTGCTCCGAACATTGAGCGAAAATGTCTCCAAAGAAAGCATCGGTAGCATACAACTCTTTATCTCATCCAAACCCAAGACACTAATGTCAAGACGTGTAAGTAGGTTGGCCTTGCGGGATAGAGCATCCGCGACCACATTGTCTTTACCTTTCTTGTATTTGATTACAAAGTAAAACTCAATGAACTCAACCCACTTAGCATGTCTTTTGTTCAAATTTGTTTGACTTTTCAAATATTTCAAGGATTCATGGTCGGAATGAATGACAAATTCCTTAGGACGAAGGTAATGTTGCCACACATCCAAAACACGAACCAAAGCAAATAACTCTTTGTCATAAATGGGGTAATTCAAGCGAGCTCCATCTAGTTTCTCACTATGGTATGCGATGGGTCTACCATTTTGCATAAGCACTCCACCAATGCCCAATCCACTTGCATCGCATTCAATCTCAAATGTCTTAGAGAAATCCGGAAGGGCAAGGAGTGGTGCTTCGGTTAATAACCGTTTGAGCTCATTGAAAGCAAAATCATGTGCATTGCCCCAAATGAAAGGTACATTTTCTTTGTAAGTTCATGGAGGGGGCAAGCAATTGTGGAAAAATCCTTGATGAAACGGCGGTAAAATCCGGCAAAACCAAGAAAACGTCTCAACTCCTCAAGTGACATCGGAAAAGGCCAAGTCCGAATTGCTTGTATCTTTGCTTCATCAACTTCGACTCCATCCGAAGAAACAACAAAACCCAAGAAAACAAGTTTGTTGGTGGCAAAAGTGCACTTAGAAAGATTTGCATAAAGCTTTTCATTGCGAAGAACCAACAAAACTTGAGCAACATGAGAAGTGTGCTCTTCCAAAGATTTGCTATAGATAAGGATGTCGTCAAAGTATACCACAACAAATTTCCAATGAAAGGACGCAAAACATGATTCATGAGACGCATAAAAGTAGAAGGTGCATTGGAAAGACCAAATGGCATGACAAGCCATCATAAAGACCAAGCTTTGTTTTAAATGCGGTCTTCCATTCATCACCTTCACACATCTTATTTGGTGATATCCACTTTTAAGATCAATTTTGGAGAATATAGCGGAACCACAAAGCTCATCAAGCATATCATCAAGTCGAGGGATAGGATGGCGATACCGAACGGTGATGGCGTTGATGGGGCGACAATCCATGCAAAGGCGAAGAGTGTTGTCGTGCTTGGGTACCAAGATGACGGGCACGGCGCACGGACTCAAGCTCTCGCGGATATGTCCCATGGCAAGAAGTTCTTGTATTTGCCGCTCGATCTCCTTTGTCTCTCGGGGTTGGTGCGGTAAGGAGCGCGGTTTGGTAGCGGTGCGCCGGGAACAAGGTCGATGCGGTGCTCGATTCCGCGTAGAGGAGGTAGTCCCGGTGGCACTTCTTGAGGGAAGACATCTTCAAAGTCCTTCAAAAGAGACAACAAAGAAGGAGGAAGGTTTGTGAAAGTGTTAGTCATAGAAACTTCACCCTTGCATATGAGCACATAGTGGAGGGTGGATGGGTTCTCTCTCAACTCCCTCATCTCTCTCTTTGTGGCAAATAGTGTAAGTTTTGTGGGAACTCTCTTTGAAGTGTCACACTCATTTGGCTTGTGGCTCTCACTCACTTTATGGTGGGTCTCTCGCTCACCACTCATCTCACTGACGAACGATCTTGTTGTGCCCTTGCAATAGTCTTGGCGTTGTCGGCGATGACTTGACTTGGTGTCATGGGACGAAGGACGAAGGTCTTGTCGTTGTTCTTGAAGCTATAGTAATTTGTCCTTCCATCATGCATAGCACCCTTGTCAAATTGCCATGGACGCCAAGAGTAAGTGACAAACGTCATAGGCACAACATCACAATCAACCGTATCTTCATAGGCTCCAATCTTGAAGGACACTTGCACCATGTGTTGAATCTTGACGGCTCCGGTATCACTCAACCATTGCACATGGTAAGGATGTGGGTGCTTCTTGAACTTCAAGTTGAGCTTATCACAAAGTTCTTTGCTCGCTAGGTTGTGGCAACTTCCACCATCTATGATGACCTTGATGGACTTTCCATTGATTCCCGCTCTTGTTTGAAACAAGTTGCATCTTTGGTCTTCTTCCACTTGAACATTGGTGGTTAAGCTCTTGCCACAACCAAGGAAGGGTTGTTGTCGCCATCACAATATATCTCACTTTCTTCTTCTTGAGCACTTTGCATTGTGGCGACCTTGTTCAAAGCATTGTACTCATCTTCACTCATAGATTCATACTCTCCCATGTCATTGATGATCATGACCTTCTTGTTGGTGCACTCAAAAGATTTGTGCCCTTGTCCTCCGCACTTGTAGCATTGCAAAGTCTTGTGCCGGACGAAGATCCTTGAGGCGCCTTGTAGGGGAGGTACTTTCTTGAAAGGTTGAGGCGCTTGAGGTGTCGATGTAGAGACTCTTGGAGGACCTCGTGTTCGCTTGAGGAAGAGCTTGTGAAGGTGTAGGAGTTGACGAAGAAGGCTTGTTGGCGAAGAATGCCTTTGTCTTGAGGTATTTGAGCTCTTCAAGCACGTGGCGCTCGGCCTTGGAAGCTTGATGTACTAGCTCAACCAAAGAGGCATATGGTTGGAACTCCACGATCTTCTTGATTGGATAGTTGAGGCCATTCATGAAACGAGCCATGGATTGCTCTTCGTACTCGTTGACATTGGCTCTCATCATGGAGATTTCCATCTCCTTGTAGTACTCGTCAACCGACTTCAACCTTGCTTCAACTCTTGCAACTTCTTGTATAAGTCTCTAGTGTAATGGCTTGGCACGAAGCGCTTGTACATTGTTTCTTTCATTTCAACCCAAGTGTCGATTGGTTGTTGGTGGTTAGCGACGCGAGCATCTTGTAGTTGTTCCCACCACAAGAGGGCATACTCTTCAAACTCCATCGAGGCTAAGGCAACCTTCTTGTTGTCGGAGAAGCGTTGCACGCGGAAGATCTTGTCAACCTTGAGTACCCATGAGAAGTAAGCTTCCGGATCACTTGTGCCGTAGAACTTGGGTATGTCAAAGCGGACGTTGGTCAAGTCATCATAGTCGTCACGATGGCACCACGTGGGAATGCACGTCCATTGTGTTGGCTTGACTCGTTATCACTTGACTCGGAACGATGGTGTTGTTGACGATCATGTGGAAGCTCTTGACGAGGACGAGGATCATGTTGAGTGGTGCTCTTGTTGATGAACGGGTTGTTCGTTATTGTTCGCATTGTCATGATTTTGATGACGTGGCCTTGGAGGGGGTGACGTCCTTGTTCATCAAAGTCATTCGCACCCGGTACGCCATTGTCATTAGCCAATGGGTCATGACGATCACGTTGTTGCGGTGGTGGTGATGGTATGCGTTCGTGACGTTCATCATTTTGGTGAGGTTGTTCTTGATGCGCATTGGCATTGTTCGCGTGAAGATCATGTGGTTGTTCAACGTTAGGAGGAGGTCGTTCATGGGCGTCGCGCCTTGGTCATGTTGACGTTCTTGTCGAGGTTCATGACGTCCATGACGTGCTTGTGTCGACCTTGAGGTGCTTCTTGTACGGCTTGAGCGTGAAGAAGCTCGTTGTCGCACAAGGTTGTTGAGAGCTTCGGTCACCGCTCCATAGATGCTTCTTGCGCATGCATGCGTTCGTTGAAGTTGTTCTCTTGAGCTTGAAGACGGCGCTCGTAGCGTCCTAGGCCATCACGAAGAAGGTGTCGAAGACCAACAAACTCCGTTTGTGTGACATAGCCATGATCACCGCGAACTCCACCATGGATTTCATCGTCCGAGCTTGAGCTTCCGTTTGTACTTCCCCTAAACATTTTCTCAAGAACAAGTGAGATATGTGGTAAGGAAAAACCAAGACAAACTATATCCCAAGTATAATGTGGCTTGAGAGGAGAGAATCCGGTTCTAACACCCAACACACACACTTATGAGGATAGGAAGGTATGAAGTGGCAAACGAAACAAGCAAACTCGCGAAAGCATATTGTCAAAGGTAGAGAAAATCCACAATGATCAAATTACCAAAGAAACTCCAACCACAAATGATGAAGAAACACACACAAAAGCGAATGATGGGGTTGGGCGACCAAAGGGCGAGCACTCGAAGATAGACAACCTAACGAAGACTACGTGCTCAAATGTCACCCAACACAAGAGGGACGCTAGCTCAATTGCTTTTGATGGGCAACGGATTTGCACAAGTGTTAACACTCACTCTCACTTTGGCGGTTCAAGCTTTGTCGCAACCTACAAGAGATGATACTTGGCACTACTTCATTCTTTTCTTTTCTCTTTTTTTTTTGATTTTTGCTTTTTGACGATGATTCCTTCTCTTTTGCTAGTGCCAAGATCTCTAACGATACTCACTCGCCAATACTTTAAGACAATCACTCACAAGTGCAATGCCCCGCAATATCAAAGAGCTAGTCCGATAGGTCAAGGTACGCGAAAGGAAGAAGGGTTCACAACGGATTACGATCGGGGAAATGTCGAGTCCTTGGTGTCGTCTTTGCTTGACGTTGATGAAGTTGCTGCGGAAGCTTCGATGTTTTAGACGTTGCACACACCGGAAAAGGACTCAAACAACAACGGAAAATTGCCAAAACGAACCGAGGAACAAAAGGAAGAAATAAAATTTTCTGCCCAAACCGGACCTGGGGCCGGTTTTGGCCGGCTGGTGTTCCGGATGCGTCGGGTTGCCGGTCGGTCTGTGGCCTGGTTTAGGCCGGCCTGGATGCCGGCTCAGCTGGAACTCAAAAATCCACGAATTTTGGGCGGAAAAGTGACGCGAAAATCCTCGATTTCGTGGGAAATTGGCAAAATTAAGGCTAGGGAACGCAAACAAGGGTGGAGGGGGTCTTAAAGCAACAGATCCATGGATCAAAACTACCAAAAACTCATCAAATCGACCGAATCGCTTGAATCCCAAAATGGCTATTTTTGGTGGAAATTTTCGAATTTCTCAAAAACGAAGAAAAAATTGGTGGATTTTGGTGGAACACAAAACAAATCCGTGTCAACCTAGAGCTCTGATACCATATGATGTAGGTTGGTCCCGATTTTCACGGATTTGTGCGGAGGGAACGATGAACACGAAGAACAAGTGATGAACACAAGAACACAAAGAGGGCAAAACTCTCAAATCAAAGATAACTAGCAAGTAGCAACTCAGCAAGATTCAATTGGTAACAAATCCCCTAGGGCAGCCCCCAATTCTCCTCTCCCAAGCACACCTTACTCTTAGGATTGTTCGTCTAATTGGTCAATCCAACCAATCCAATCTAGCCACTACAAGAGGGAAGATTAGCAAGTAATCGCAACTACAAGAGGAAGCCTTGGTATCCACGAAGGGATCTTCTCCACAAGGGGAGGCCTTGGTTCATCTCCACAAGGGGAGGCCTTGATTCATCTCCATAGGAGGAAAGAGACACTTTGAGAAAAAAGAGCAAGGCTCTACTCTAATCCCAAATCATAGTCTAACCCTAGATCTGAAGGGGAGGGGGTCTATCTATAGTCTGGGTACAAAACGGGGGTAAGACACGTTGACAGGTGGGGACACGCGCGAGCTGGAGTCGATCCGGTCCTGGATCTGGTTTAGACCGGACTGACGACCGGACTCGTCGGGTGTTGGTCCGGTTCTGGGGCCGGTCTAGGCCGGTTGGAGGTCCGGCCGTCTCTGGCTGTAGCCCGGCCTTGAGGCCAGTTTTGGCCGACTGGAGAATCGGCCGAGCTGCCGGCTCCTTCTTCCTCTCCTTCGTCTTGCGTCATCTCTTGGCCATCTTCTTTGATCTTCTCTTGGTCATCTTCTCCACTCCATTGTGGGTCGTCATCAAGGTGGTTCCTGAGTATGCACAACGTATCCGAATGAAGTAGCAACCCATTCAAAGGAGTGTCGAGGTCACACATAGATAGGAGTGAATTTACCTTATCATGGAGAGCTTTGACTCTTGCTCTTGTCATTGGGCCACTTGTTGTAGGAGCCGTAGGTTGGGCTACATCACGTGAAGCTTGCCGCCGCACTGCAACAGGCCGGCCACCGTCACCGCTGCCCGTCAGTACCCACTACCTTGTCGTCCGTCGCAGATCAGGTTGCAGATCGGCCCAGCCCGACCCAGATGAGGCCCGAAGGGCCCCTATCTGGGCCATGGGCATCGCCGCCCCGCTGCCCGCCGGCACCGCCCCGCAGCACCGCAGGCACCGCCGCCGTCGCGCCTCCACCCAGCCGGAGCCGGACCAGCCGCCGCCCGAACCACACCGCTGCCGGAGAAGGACCGCCCCGCGAGGTCCCCATCAAGCACGGGTTGAGGAGGTCCGCCGCCACCGACATCGCCCGAGCCGCGCTCGGCGGCTCGCGCCGACGGCGGCGAGAGGGGAGGAGCGGACGAGGAGAGCGGAGGGGAGAAAATTGGGCCGCGTCGGCCGCCGCGGGGGCGGCGCGGACGCGGGGGGAGGTGGTAGAGGGGGAGAGGGAGGAGGAGACGGCGCGAGCCGGCCACCGGAGGCGCAGACGCGGGTGGCGGCTAGGGTTTCGTCCCAGGGAGAGAGGAGAGGAAGGTTTCCTTCGAGCTTGACGCGGGCGGCAGCAATGTTTGTCTCCGAGTACATGCTCCTGAACCTGATGGCATTCGAGAGGCTGCACGCCGGCGCTGGCAACGAGGTGACTGCCTACGTGTTCTTCATGGACAACATGATCGACACGGCGGCGGACGTGGCGCTGCTGACCTGCCGGCGGATCGTCCACAACACGGTTGGCAGCGACAAGGCGGTGCGCGAAGCTCTTCAGCGGGATGTCCAGGGACGTGGTGCTGGAGCCGCACAGCGCGCTGGACGACGTGCACCGGCAGGTGAACGCCTACTGCCGGAAGAGGTGGAACAGGTGGCGCGCCAACCTGGTGCACACCTACTTCAGGAGCCCATGGTCGTTCCTCTCCCTCGCTGCCGCCATCTTCCTCCTCGCCATGACCAGTCATGCAGGCCGTCCAGGGCCGGTCCATAGATATTGGGGGCCCTGGGGCGAGCGAGATAAAGGGGCCCTAGTCACACACGAAGATCTTGAAAACATATCACTATTCGTCCAGAAAAATCTCCTAAAATAAAATCGTTCGGAAAAAAATCCTATGTTGCAACAGCAAAGTACATAATCAGTACATTATACTGCACACATGCATTATCCGCAACACAAACTGCATACGTATCGACTGAGATAACTATACCAAGCATCACAGCGAACTATTCTTTCGCCTTTTACATATCTACATGCCTTTTTCCTTATCACTGCTGCGAATTACTTTCTAGGAGACACATCATCACAGGTGGCATAAAAATAACCAGACAAGAAACGGATGCACCTGTTCTGTTTATGGCTTGATATATGAGTGCTGGTAGTTAGGTCTGAACAAGAACAATAAGACATCACAACGAAGAGATAGAGATGAATTGAATGATCATTTCCCCCTTCTCTTTCTCTTGAGCCTCTCCCGGATATAATGACTACCTGTAGATATTAAACATAAAATGAAAATATGTGAGTAACTTGATATGTTTGCCTGATCAAAATCTGAGGAGAAAAGGAGAACTATTTTGCAGAACTGAGAAGAGTATATGGAGGAACATATAGGGATGAGAAATTGCTGAGAATCGGAGATCCGCTATCCTGCATATGCTCCACCAATGAATGCTCCTGGCCTTGGAAAGGCACATGAGCGGCGGCGTGATGGCGAATTTGGGAAGGCTCGACAGTAGACGAGGCGTCAAGCAAAGCGATTGGAGGAGTTAGTCGAGGGCCGACCCATCAACATCTGATCGTTGCGCTGTGCCTTTTCTGGGCTGCAGCTTGGGCTTTGTATTTTTTTCTTTAATTTTACCAAACTGTTGGACCTAAGTACTAGGAACGTAGTAGTACTGCAATAGGGAAACAATACCTGGGTCGGGGCCCTGCCACCCGGGGGCTCAGGGCGACCGTCCCGCCGCCCCAGCCTATGGGCCGGCCCTGAGGCCGTCTACACCGGGGCGGAACTGTGCCCCGGGCAGCCGGGGCTACAGCCCCGGTCGTGGCTCACGTCGTATAAATCCAGGTAGCCCAGCCCGTGTCCCTGGCCAAAACGACCAGGGCTAGCTAGTGTCATGAGCCCACCAAGGCATCAAACCTGGCACGATCAATTCTTAAAAAAAAAAGGAGACAGGAGCTAATGAGCTATCGATCAGCGCACGTCCGCGTGGCGGCATGGACTGCCTGTTCCGTTCCTATTCCTCTGCTACTTCGTTTCGATCGCTGGCTCTACGCTCCAGCTCTCGACGAAATCGCACCAGCAGCCACGCCATGTCGACCCCATCGCGCTGCCGCCATTCGCCGCCGCGCTGGGTAGGGAGACGCGCTCGTCGTCGTCGCCGCCAGGCTGTTTGAGCCTGATGAACCGCAAGTCCGCGATGGGCGCTTGCCTATCTTCAACTTCTCGTCATCTCATAGCATCGTCTTCAATTAAGATGTTCTTCTTGGCTCTTGCACGCTAGGTAATTAGTTGGTTTCCAGTGCAAAAATCTGAATTTTTATGAAAAGAACAGTCAATTTCAGACTTTGAGTCATTGAACTGCTACAACTTTGAGTCATTGAACTGCTACAAAATTGATACAATTAGGTTTAGCAAATAGTAAATTTAAACATCTTTAATCTGATTATGTAGAAGATGCGGGGCACAAAGAGACGCAAAGACTTATTCATCTAGAAGAGTGTCATCTTATTTTTTAATGGCGTCACAAAGATGGTAAGATTTTGGAGTGTTTTGAAAGTATGAGGTCACACAAGAAACAATTACCACGTACCGCTAGTGGTAAGTTATTTCTTATCAGTACAACCAATATATCATGTATTTATTGATACTATTTTCTGATTTTTTTTCTTGTTTTTGTAGGTTCTGGTTCTTCTTCTATGATCGATGAGAAAATGGTAGGCTAGGATCAGAGCAAAGTTTCGTTATTTAGGTACTAAACATGTCTCTCATTATGCTATTATGCCACCACTCTGTTTTTTTCTTTTCTTACAATCATTTGGTTAAATATTGAACTTATACTTCACGCCGAACTCAAATGGTACATTTTTTAGTGTGATTTGCCTAATACATTGTGCTGTTTGAGGGGATCGGTAGGTACACTTTTTTCATAGTTTTTGGGCGTTAGAAATTAGCCCCGGTCTTTTCCAAATCCTGGGTCCGCCACTGTACACCGTCCTCCCGTTCTACCAGGATGCCACCACCACCTAGCTTATCTAGCTACCTCCACTTCTACCCTGTTGATCGACTTATTCGGATATGATGTCCCAATGAAGCATGTCGAAAAATAGCAACAGTGGTGCACCCGAGGAGTAGCTAGCATGTGTACGCAATTGGCTTCTGATTGTCCTCTCCTGTTTAAATGAGGAGGCAAACAATGAACATAAGTTATCATGGGCTAAAAAGAAAATAGGCAGAAAAACATGAACTACTCTCTAGTACTACATACAAAATATGTTGCCTGGGTCGGTGACAGTCGAAATGTACCTTCAGGGTCACTGATCATCAGCTGGTAGCATTTCATGCAATTTTTGTCTGGAGGTCTCGAGTGTAATTGGATGGTTGGGGTGTGTGTCGGCCATGCTCTTGAAAGCACCCTCCGCTGCCTCCACATCTGCAGCCCTCACGCCACCGCAGTCTATTACTACGCGGAGCGAAGCAAGGCTGGAGAGATGCTGGATGCCAAGCTCAAAACGACCAGCAGCAGATTTTAAATCATAATAGCCCAATCTCAGCGCCTTGAGCTTCGGCATAGCCCCAGCTTCAAAGATCAACCCCTTGATCTTGGCCCAAACAACCACACCCTGCCCTATTTCAACCTTGGACTCTTCTACCATGTAACTCCTATTAAGCTTGAAACTCCGGAGCTGCTGAAATCCTCCACCAGTGATGATGATTGACTCCTCTCTGTTCCCACGAAATATCAAAGTAAGTTCAAGCAGAGTAGGTAGCCTCCCAACCCTTTCAATATCCTGCTGCTCTATGTCCTCAATATCTAACAATAATTTTTCTAGGTTGGCTAGTGAGACAAGCCATTTCGTAAACCTACAGATTTGTTGACCAAACGCAGTAATCTCTATGATGCTACTCAAAGCAGGGAAGGAAACATCTTCTAGGACGCCATCATTTTCTCCCAGATAGAAACGGACACAGAGGTTACGAAGGCTGCCTGCCTCCAGTTTGCAGAGGGATGGCGCTAGCTTTTCAATGCAACTTACCAATTTGTTGTCCTCTTCCAAAGAACGAAATCCACAGATTCTTTAGATATGTCAGTACACCAAGCTCTTGCAGAAAGTTCAACGATTGAACGTGGATTGCGATATACTTAAGCACTTGCAACTTCTTCATCTTTCCAATCCCATCTGGAAATCTTACCCCACATGGAATAATAAGACGCACCAGTCGTTGTAGCCGAATAATACTATCAGGTACATCAAGCGCTTCTCCATGTGGTAGAACTAGAGTCTCTAGATATTGTAAATCTCCAATTTCCCTGGGAATCTTAGATACCTCGCATGAGGTAGAGATGTCCAAGTATCTCAGCTGATAAAGTCTTGCGATATCTTTTACATGACGATCTGTCAATCCTTGGCACCCAGAAACGTCCAGCACACGCAGGGCACTCAAGTTCGAAAAGGAAGGCAGCTCTTTGACGTCCTCAAAAATACCAAGCGATCGAACACGAGGTGCGTTCCATTTAGCAGATATGTTCACACCTCCTCCATCCTCAGAACCTCCCACCAAAGTTAGCCGACGGAGTCTGCTATCTATCACAGCTTCTGTGAGCTTTGAATGGCCTCTTAACAGAGCACAAAAGTTCTCATCAGCGGACTTGGAAATCAGGAAATCAAGGATGGTGTCGTGCACTCTGCAACAGCGTGCCTTGCCATCATATCCTATGTCAACCGGCTGTATTAAACTTCTGTTCACAAGCTCATGGAAGTATGCATCTCCTAATTCAACGAGATCTTGCCCATCTTCTCCGTGAATAAACCCCTCCGAAATCCATCTGTGTACTAAGCGTTCCCTTTGAATTTCATAATCTTCAGGGAATAGAGTCAAGTACAGTAGGCAGCTTCTTAGACAGTGAGGAAGGTCAATATAGCTCAGAGATAATATGTAATTCATGGCTTCTATATCAGAATTCTTGCCTTGTGCAGAGCCAATGCAGCGACCCACCCGAATCCATTCTTCTTTTGTTTGCCTTCCGGCCAATAAACTAGATATGGCATTAATGGCCAGTGGCAAGCCACCACATTTCCTTATAATAATTTTTGAAGCTTCTTTGAGGTCACCGGGGCACCTTTCTTCACAACCAAATATTCTTTTAAAAAATAACTTCTTTGAGTCGGAAACACTGAGTGGTTTGATCTTGTAGACAAGGTCCTCATCAGAAGAGCAGCACTCAGCTACATCTATTATTCGGGTTGTTGTCATTACTCTACTGCCGCAACTATTCTTGAATAATGCACAATCCAAAATTCGCCATGTTGGTATATCCCATATATCATCAATCACGATAAAGTACCTGCAGTATAGTTTCACGACGATCAAATATTAGATACGGAAGGGTCGGTCACCGTGTGCTCAATTATAATTTCACAAAGAGACTTGATCAGTTAATTATAGTACACAAGTTTTTTTAACAAATTGGTTCATCTACAGTTGCTAGTTGTTCAGTTTGCTGCCACGATATGATTACTAAGAGCTTCTGTTAAACGTGAGGATTTCTCTACAATAGTTCGAACCATGTCAGGTGTGTGCGCTTCTGTTGTGATTTGGTGATTACACACAAAATCTGCGAGTAATTGTGACTTGTTTTCAGTCGTGCCTTAGCTCATGCTTTATAAAAGGAAACTTTTATTGTACCCGAAGAAATAACAATATTAGTAATATAGGGGGCTCAAGGGACAAATCGAGTCATTATCCTACCTCATGGAAGCGCAAAGGAGCGGGGTTCTGCAAACAGAACCACTTTGGGTGCCAACCTGACCAGGACAACTTCTCTAGCCTAACAGTAGACCGACAGTCCGACCCTTGGACATTCCAGACCAGCGACAGTGACAACCGTACCAAGTCCCGAATAATGCCCCAGACAGCCAGGACATGCCCGCACAGAGGAAAACGGGCTAAGGCTCTTCTAAGCTTGTTTTGGCCCAAAAACTTGTAGCTTCAGGTTTGGTGGTATAAGTACCCTTCCCTCTCCTCCTCCTAGGGTCAGACTATATATGATGAATTGTTTTATCTTTACTCCTACAGTCTATTAATTGTGGAATCCAAGGGCAATGTCTCCCTCGGTGGAGTTGGCTCAAGATCAAGATCACTACCTTTGTTCAAGCTTTCTTCTTGGATTGTGAGAATGGATCGTGTGGGGCGGAATACGGTTTCAAGTAGATTTTGGTTGATTTGAGTTTGACCCCAAAGACTTCCACATTTGTGTTTGTTTTTGGCTTGCGTTCTTGAGTTTGCTTGGCTAGCTCAAATTTTGAAGATCCAGAGCCCTCCATTCTATCAAGAACACTTTAACTAAAGGTATATATACATGAAAATTTGCTTTATTGATACTACCGGTTACTTCAACTATTTATAATTTTGTATTTTATATATGATATGTTGTGAGTTGAATACAAGGTTTAGGTACAGTCATCGAAGTCAGGTTAAATTCATGGTGAAAAATCATCAAATAAGTATCTCCTAAGGATAGACACCAGATGAGAGAGGAAGAGTAGAATTGAGATACTAAAGGTTGGTATAAAAGTTTATGGTTTTGCAACCATAATGTCACTGTCATCGTCTTCCGTTGTCACACGTTGAGAATCGCGCAAACAATGTAATACACCTAAACGAAAGATCTATACGAATGTACAGTTATTTTTTGGCAAGAACTATTTATATAAGCGGAGAATTTAAACTGAATACTAGTTGGTGATGAGGGTTAATAGCTGGTAGAAAATACTCGAACCGACGTTGCTGGTTATACTACAACATTATGAAATTAGCACTAGTTGTATACGTAGGTGGTACCTTTTGCCTCTGAGAAATTCTCGGATCTGGCCAATGATGAGTTGTTGATCCCCTACTTCAGCACGAACATCCCCTTTGCTGATTTGAGAGAGTATCGAACTCAAGATCTTCGTCATGTCAGGATCTCTCGAAATGGAAACAAATGCCCGACAATCAAAGCTTGATCCAATGCTGTGATAGACCTGGTTGGCAAGAGTGGTCTTGCCCAAACCTCCGTATCCAACAATGGAGACAACTTTATGTTGTTGTGCTGATTCACCACTATTCTTGCTTAGCCACTTCACAAGCTCATCTCTTGGGCCATCGATGCCAACAAGTTCTGATGCATCTTTAAAGACAGCCACAACTCGAGGATCAATTTTTGAATTCTTGGGCTTTGAGGACTCACCGATCTGGTACTGTACATCAATCTGGTACCTACGGTAATTATTAAAGTAAGGTATTTACATATGTGAGACAGAACTGATATACATGCATAGTAAGTAAAGTAACTTTTAACTAAAAGTAATACTCTTGCTTACCTCACATATCTCTTGCTCACTTCCTTGACTTGACTCATGATGTCCTTGACCTCCTTTGCGATCTTATGGCGGATCTTGACGTCTTTTATCTTCTTCTTGCACCTACGGAAAAGCTCCACCAAGCCATGGGCATCCGGATCAGACTGGTCCACGAGCTGCATGAAGTCGTCGATGTTGTCCTCGATATCATAGGACAAGTTCCGAACGGCATTGACATGAAGCTTGGCTTGCTCGTCCGGCTCCTCCACATCTGCCATCCTCATAAGGAAGACATGCATGGCCTCGAGTTCTTTTTTGAGGAACTCGATGTCGCCGCGAACACCCTTGAACAGCTTGTATTGGTCAGTTAGCATCGTGGCCAACTTTCCGAGGAGCGAACCCATAGCTCCCGTCGCCGCGCTCACCAGAACTCCTGTCATTCTTGCTTCTCTCTCTCTCTAATTATGGTGGAGTCGCAAATGGCCGACAATAGGGTGGACTGATCCAAGGGAGCAGTGACGGGGCTTGAACAAAATATTTGAGGGGGCGAAGCTGCAAAATGACAAGTAAATTGTATTTGGAATGGCAAATCATAGGACAGCAACAAGCTGGAATTTGTTGTATTTTCAGAAACTTATATAATTAGATTGATCTTGCCCACAAATACAATTGTAACATCAATATATGCTAAGCTACTCCAAAACAAAAGAAACTCATGGTTTTTATTTGTTAATCACCTCTCTTTGTTCTGAAAAAAATGGTTTTGCCCTGGACCAACGTTACTTCCTGCCTACAGAGTGAAACACAATCCTTCACCAACAATTATAACTTACTGCAAGATCTGTGACCTGGCCAGGATTATCCCCAATTCTAAGATGTAAGATCCAGGAGTACAAAGCAAGAGCTAGAAAGGGAGTTTGCGACTAGAGTAGGACTGTAGGAAAGGGAAAATTACCAGCAGACAGGGAGGGAGAAGGTTCGTTCGCTGGGCGGCCGGAGGGGCAGCTAGCACGGGACGATGCAGTTCGAGCTGCCACCGAGTCCCGCGTCACCGGCGGCCGGTCACGCCCACGGCAGCACCGTACCAGGCGCCGTTCGCTCGCTGTTTTTTTAACCTACCGTTCGCTCCCTATTAGAGGCGAGAGACAGAGGATGAGAAGACGGGGAAGGCTCTCGGTTGCTGCTCGGAAAGTGTTCTTTGCTCCTAGCTACAGTGATCCCTCCACTTTTTTTTTTAACAAGACAAAAGATTTACCTTTATATTGATATAGAAGGAGCAAACATGACACGGCCTAGGCCAAATAAAAACTCAAAAACAACCGGGGCGCTCAAAAGGAAGCACCCCGCAAATAACTAGTTCAACCCACTCTGTCCACTCTCTCGGAAAGATAGATCGTCATTACTTTAAAAGGCGGTCACCTCGGCCAGCTTCTTTGCGCCTGCAAGAATCCAGTTCTTGCCTTCGTCTTTGATGTGCTGAAAAAGCATAGACGGCATAGTGAATTTGTTGGTGAAGATCCTAACGTTCTGTTCCTTCCAAATCTCCCAAGTGATTAGGATGATTGCCGTCTTGAGCCCTTTGCGGGAAACCGATGACGTATCGGAAACGGCCTTCCAATAGTCATACACGGTTGCCCTAGCAGTGCCCAAGTCCTGCACAAGGGCAGGGCAGTGAAGCCATGTCGCAGCGTCGCACCAAATACGCCTGGAGTAGCGACATTAAAACAAAATATGCCTTGCCGTCTCCGGTTGGTTGATGGGTCCAGCCCTAATAGCCAGGCGGTCCGACGTCCAAAGTCTGTTCTGCACAGTCAACCAGGCGAAGAAGCTGCACTTGGGGAGGGGGGGGTGGGGGGGGGGGGGGGGGGGGGGGGGGCAAGTCTTCCAGACCAAGCTCATGAAGGAGCATGAGGTGACGCCGATGAATTGCGCTTTGTAGGCGGAGCTTGTCGTATAAATCCCTTTTGGCGTAAGAGCCCAGATGATGTTATCCTCCACGCCAGGGGTGAGGTAGACCATCATCCCTCCACTTTTAAAAGATCAAACATTATATTTGTGAGTTTCAAAAAATTCTAAAAACAATTACGGGTGTAGCCAATGGAGTATACCATAAACGTGCAAAATGTAAAGTTGAAATACTTTGTATTATGAGCTACACAAAAATAACAAATCTGGTAAAATTTAGAGATTTGAAAATATGCTTATTTAGATCCACAATTTGTCATTTTTGTGTAGCTCAAAATACAATGTAATTGAAGTTAATATTTTGCAAGTTCGTGGGATATACTATTGTCTATACCCGGATTTTTTTCCAGAATTTTTTGAAACTCATAAATATAAATTTTGAATTTTTTAAATTGAAGGGAGCACTGGAGTTCGGGAGCCAAAAGTCTCTACCGCTCCGTTGCTAGCCTATATTTTGGTGGTCAAGTGTAGAATCACGATACTGTCCCCACTGTATGAGAAAATTACACATAACACCAATTTTGGTGACATTGTTGCAAGAACGCAAAATCAAACAACCTTTTGCAGTGAATCCTAATTTTTCGTCTAACAAGTTGCTGCTAGCCTAAAACAGGTGATTTAAACTCTTAATACATATCTTACATGCGGGATCCACATTATACCATAATTATATGACAATTTATTTAAAAATTGCAACATAACGGTGTAAACACATAGACATTATGCACATACAGATTATTTGTCATAAGTTAAATGACTCATTGCACTATGCGAGCTCCAAAAAATAACTATCTCACGACAGTTTACTAGTTTCAGATTGAGTCTCCGACACTTTACAAGTTCCTACTAAATTGTTTCCTGGCACATACAAAAAAAAAATTAACAGGGGGAGGTCCCTCTGTTACAGTGGCGTAATACATCAAGGACCAAAAGAAATCAGGAATTACAAACAGGCCCATACAATTTCCACCAAAGACCCTAGTTCTAAGTTTAGGAACACAATCGGGTCCAGCTCCTTCACCACCGCATCGGAAGAGGATGGCACAGCCAAGCACGCCACCGCCGGGGACGAACCACTTGGGGTGGGGCACCGGGAGCCAGCTGCACCAGAGCCAAAGGGCCTCCGTCATGGCATCATAGCCTGGAGGTTGATTATCGCCGTCCGTTGCCAGCCGGAGGAAACCGTAGCCGACGAAGAAAGGGCGGAGGGGTCGCCTTTCGACCATCTAAGATGGCAGCCAACGATGTGCTGCCATGGATGACCTCCCAGGAGCAGCTTCCGAGCTCCCCTGGCGCAGAGACAGCAGCCAACCAGCAAGAGGGCAGAGGTCGCCTCCTTTCTCGCCTCCATGACGAGGAGCAGGAGAGATATCCATCCGCAAACCGTGGTCACCGTACCTGCATTTATCGAACTTTATTGAAGAGGACGGCGACGCGACGCTGAACCAAGCCGTTAGCTCTGACCACCAGAGCACAATCAGCTGCAGCATCAGCTCCACACACTTCCAGGAGCAGTTCGTGTACTCCCGCAGCAACTCCCCAGCACCAAATCGAAGAACTTCTTTAGTACTACTCCACTTTCTCCCCTTGCCTCCATGGCCGGCCAGAGAAACAAGAACAACACCAGAAATCCTCAAATCTGGGCAAGAGCCAAACCCCCAAGAAGAGGGCTCTTCGAGCTTATTAAAGCACGTACCTGCGGAGTCCCTCTCCCTCCGCACCCACCACCATGGGAACACACCGGGCAGGAGCTTCTCCAGGCCATGGCCACCGCTCGGAGGTGACCGGACCAGGCACTTAGGAAAGGAAGACGGCATAACGCCATACGCCACATGGGACCAAACTTCAGAAAGAAAAGCCTACAGCTACTATCTACAAGATCGTCTCCCATAGCAACTCTGGCCGGCAGCGCCGCTGGAGCAGATCCGGGATCGGGCCGGGCAGCTACGCCCACAGGCGACTCTCAAGGAGCTCACGAGAGAGAGGATAAGGTTGAAGAGAAAAATTCGCCTAGGTACGTCGCCCGCTCGGCACATACAAAATCAGTATGTATATATAAAAGTTCGCACGATTCGCACTGTTCAACACTGTAGTTCTACAGTACTACAGTGCACGCATCCGTCCGCGCCGCCCAATCTCGATCCGACGGTCACCGTAGCCACCCGTGGCCGTTTTACGAAAAACGACCTGCGTTTTCCAGAAATTGCGCCGCAGCCCACACTTCCTCGAGGAGAAGGACCAAAGCGCAATTTGCGAAACACGCAGGGACTCCGTTGGAAAATAACCCTCAAATCCCCCCTTCCCCTCTCTCTCCCCGCACGCCGCCGGAGACCGTCGCCGCCGCCGACGCGTACCACGGCCGAACCGATCCTCCCCATCCAGATCCAAGGACGCAGCGACCTTCGCCGTCGCCTCCCCACCATCTTCACCGAGCGCGACTTGCCAGGACACCGCGTCCAAGCCGGAATCGTCCGCGCCGACCTCAGCACCCGCGGCCGCGTCCTCCCACCGCCGGCGAAGCTCCGGTGACCTATAAGTGGCGGCGCCACCAGTCCAGCGTAGCCCGCATCTAGGCGCGTCCAGCACACCCAGCTGCGCATCCTAACTCGCCGTGGTTCGCCGCCGGCATCGTCGTCGCCGCCGCGGCAACACCGCCCACTGATGACATCATCCTCGCGTCACGATGGGCCTGGGTTAGCTAGATGGGCCACTGGGCTGGTTGCTGGGCAGCTGGTTCGGTTTGTTTTTTTTTTCCTCTTTTTTTCCATTTTCCAAAACTTTTGAAACATTTCAAATATATCTCCAAATTAATTCATCCCAAATTCATTTTCCAAATTTTTTGAAACATTCCAAATATAGCTCCAAATTAATTCATCCCAATTTCCAACAAAATGTAAAAAACCAAAATACAAATTCTAAATACTTTGAGACCTTTTCAATAATAATAAAAAAAATCAAATTCATCCCAAATTCATTTTCCAGAACTTTTGAAATGTTTCAAAAATAGCTCCTTCTGGCTACTGATTGTAATCATATTTCCAATTAATAAAGCTTCATATTGATCGCTAAAAAAAATAAGCGATGTGCATGGTTGAATGTTGTGGAGCCCATGCCACTAACTAGCAAATACATTTCATGTTCCACGTACGCCCATGTCATAGACCGGAAAAGAACCACATGAAACACTGCTAGGTGCTAGGTATGTGTCCTCTTTGATAATTTATCGCTAGCCTGTCCCCGCATGGATGGCAACACACTCTTCGGATCGGTACTCCATCACCTTAGATATTTTTGTAGTCATACATAACTTTGTAATTTTCCTTTTTTTCTTCTTCCTAATCATTATTTGCGGCTATGGGTTATTCAATCTATGCAAAGATCGTGAGTTGGACTCTTTGGTTATATCACCTTGATGTGAACGTTTGGGTTTAATAGAAAACAACTTTTGTCAAAAAAACAAATGGAATCCATCTGGAGTTGGATTACGAAGAAGCTGGGGGTAATTTTCTTGTAAGTCTTTAGATTATGCAAGAGCCATGCTGCTAGCAGTGCATAGGCGTGGTCGCTTTGGTCAGCTTGGTCGAGGCGATACTGACCCAGGCTGGCAGGCTGCTACAGTACACAGTGGATTTCTACATGAGAGATACGGTATAGAAATTAGGGCCTCATGCCTCATGTCAGATACCTGTTAAGGCGCTGGTCGTCTCCCCTCCCCGTTCTCTGTAGCAGGAAGGGCGATTTTTGAGTTCACCCGACCGAGCCACCTTCTCGCCGTCGATCCGGTCGGATCCCTCGCCCTCCGGCGGCCGCCTCGGCGGCGGGAGGGTGGGGGATCCCCGCGTCACGCGTGTACATAAGGGAGGTTCCTTTGGGGCAGCCGGCGGCGCCGTGGAGGCGAAGGTGGCGCTGGTGTGGTTTTTGTTGCAGATGCTTCTCCTCCCCGGCGGCGGCGCTCGTGGAGCTCCGGGCTGGTGCGTCTTCTCCTCCGGCACCCGCGGATCGGCGGATCCGCGCCGTGTCTCGATCTGCTGCCAGATCCAGTGGCGGTCTCCGTCCTGGCAGTGGATTTGCTCGGATCCAGGGGCGCGCGGGGTTCCTCGACTTCGTCCTGCGGCGGATTTGAAGACGACTCCGGCAAGGAGGTGTGGATGGGACAGGGGGGCGCTCGCCCCGGCCGTTCATCGATTCAAGCTCCGCCGCGGCGCGGCGGGCGGGCACGGCGGCGTCTCTCATAGGGCAAAAGCTTCCCTGACAGCGGCAAGATGGAAGGTGGTCTTCTTCAGCTCCGACGCCGGCGTGGTCGGTGCTCCCGCAGCTTCTGGATCCTCCTCCTCCTCGTATGTGTGTTCTTTTCTTCGATCTATGTACTGTGTATGTGGATGTTCTTGCTGAATATATGAGGAAGTTGGTTGTGTGCAAAAAAAAAGGCCTATGCTACTGGTTAGAGCGAGTCGGACCGCTCCCCTTTCCCCATCTACAGTGAAAGGATCACTTTTTCGCCTCCCCGCATCCACCACCTCGCCGCCGGCGATCTACTCGATTCCTCGCCTCCGGCGGCCGCTCCGGCGGCGGGAGGTTGGGGAATCGGTAGATCTCGGCGTGTACATAGTGTAGGTAGCTGCAGGGTGCTTGCTGGCGGCGTTGTGGAGAAGACGGCGGCGCTGGAGAAGCTTTTGTGGATGGAGATCCTCTTCTCTGTTCTGGGTCCTCTGCTGGAGGCTCGGGGCAGGTCTGCCGTCCTCGGCGTGCTTGCGGCTCTTCGGAGCTTCGACGCGCCTTCCCTCAAGCCGGCGTTCGTGGTGGCGTCGCCGGAGCTCGGAGATCTTGATGAAGGTGATGGCGTTGACCAAGTTGGTGTTGCTCATCGTGCGGGATGGAGGCATAGCGCCGAGGACCATCGACTTCCTTGCCGCCTGAGGGCTCCTCCCAGTCCAACGTTTGTTGGAGGAGTGGCGGCGGGATCCGCCGGCGGAGCGTGCCGTGCGAGCAGGAGGGCATCAGAGCTCAGAAGGACCTTTTTGTTATTTATCTTTGAGATGCTTGGTTAATGTAATCCTCTTTATCCGCAAAAAAAGATACCTGTTAAGGCCTATCAAAAAAAAAAAAATTCGTTCCTTGAACATTGAACATGGGCCTCTCTCTTGCGGCTAGCTGAGATTGACTCATGGGAAAAAGGGTACTACTTCTACCACGGTCGTGGCTTACAGAGGAGCGACATCGGAGACGGTAAGAGCCTTGCCCTACTAAAACTAACTTGTAGCCTTGTAGGGCAGCCGGGGCAACAAAAAAAAATATGCGCTCCAACGGCTAACCTATCTAGCCAATTTGTAGTCAAAGCTTTTGCCTTTGTTTCAAAAAAAAAAAAATTGTAGTCGTTGTGGCTGAGGCAATGCACCAACTATTCCAGAATGATACGTGAACCTAAACAGATCTACTCCGTGAAGAAGAAAAGAAAACTCTTTTGCACAGAAATATAAGAATTCGTCGAAGAACAAATCAAGATATGTAACTGTTCAGACACTAGGAACCCCATCATTTCTAAAACTGAGTCTGCCATTTTTTTTCACGAGCTTGCAAAAACTCGGCCTGTAACATTTTTGCCTGGTCTGCCCTGAAGAATTTCCTTCCAGGGTTTTGATGTGTGCTCTTTACTGGCATTTCACCATTTCTGAAATCATCTTATGTTTCCCATGAGATGTGGACTCTCTTTTTTTTCCCTTTGATTTATTGTTGACACTTGACAGTGTTCTTTCACTACTAAGATGTAAAGATCAGCTTATCTTCGTTTGCATAGTTGTGTCTAAATCCGCAGACCACCTTTTCTCGCTTCGTCTTTGGAGCATGGTGAGAAGCCAGCTGGGGATTATTAACCTCAACATAAATCAATCATCCTTGCAAGATCCCCTGATGGGTGTTGCAAGGATTCCTTTGCCAACGCATTTTTGGTCTCTACTTTGGAGTCCCAGGTTGCCTTGTTGCGCATGGAGCTTGTTCAGAAGGTTGAGCTACTTCACACTGAGCTCCACGACGCTCTTGCCAAGCTTCAGGCTCTGTCGGTTGTGCCTTTGCCGCTTGAGCCTTCCGTTGATGAGGGGGATAATTGTTTCTTTGGAGATTTTTCTCCTCGTGCTCTACATGCGACGCCGGTGACACCGTTTGTTCTTGAGGGTGTTGTTAGCACCGAGGTTGTGGCTCCTGTTGCGCAGAGTTTGTCTGTGCTACAGGTGCCTTGTGGGGAATCATCCATGGTGCTTCCGATGGAGTTGAGCTCTTTGGAGTCTTTGGCGGTGGACATGGCACCATCCCCATCTGCGTATGAGTCCTGCCAGTTGCTTTCCCCTATGGATAGTGGAGGTTTGGTTGGTTCTGTCACTTCCTCTTCGTTGAGTGATCAGGTTGATGAGTCAGCTATGTTGGCGCCTAAGTCTGAGGTCCTCTTTGGCAAAGAGGTTTTGGACTTGCTTGTCGATTTAGAGTCGGCTTGCCCTGGATATGGCAAGGATATCATTTGCGTCTTGACAGGGATAGCTTCAGACAGTGTATTCATAAAGGTGGAGAAGTCTCTCAAAAAGATGGCAAGAAAGAAGTTTCGCGTCCCAAGAAAAGGTTCAGTTTTCTTGATTGTTGATCCCTTTTGAGGTTGTCGTGTTATTAGTTTGTGGTTGTGCTAGGTTGGACGGGTAGTTGTTTGCTTGTGGTTGTTGCCTTGTGTTGCTCGTTTTAGGTGTTGCTCTTTGTGTGGTTGTGTGGGCTCCTTCCTGTGGTGTTTGTTGTACGGTTTTCGCCCGGTTTCTCCCGCTAATAAACCGGACACCTTCTTCTTAATAAATAGAAAAGGCAAAGTTTTTGCCTTCGTTTCAAAAAAAAAAAATCATCCTTGCAAAGATTAAGAGTGAGGCGGCCAAGTGGGCGACCATCGATGCAAAACATTTGGTCCACTTGGTTACCGGGAGATGAGCTATACTCTTTTTAATGTCGCTGTTGCACAGCAATCTTTTGCGGTGTACTACAATGCAGCTCGAGTTTCCTTGCACAGGCAGCAAAGCATTTTATATATTTACATCTTATTATCCTCTGCTCTCTTGGCTGGTAAACCTTTCGTCGCAGTGCACAACAATTTTGGCCCTTAACTTTATGACGCTTATCTAATTCAGATCCCAGTGTTTCTTTTACCGGCCTGGTTCTAGCATCTCACGATCATCTATCTGTCTTTTCCGAAAGCCTGCACAATCTGCATGGCATCACTCATCGCAATCTCTGTCAGAGTGCTGATTTTTGTTTGTGCTGTAAAGAGAGACCACCACACCATCTTCTTTGCACTATGGCCTTCGATTCGGCGGTCCTGCTGATCTACACTTCACCCTCTGCAGTGCAACACAGACACAGTGGTGGGCATATCTAGCTAGGCCCCCTCGTGTCGTTGTACATATATGGCGCCTGTAATTCATGCAGAAGCGACAGCTGCAGCTGACCAGATGGCGTCTCGCCCGAGGATCGAGGAGAGCGCATGGGTGGCCGACGTCGAGAAGGCGCTGAGCGACGGTGACCCGTCGGCGGAGGCGGAGGCGGAGGTGGCGCTTTGGCGGTGGCACGCCATCTACCGCGTGCCGGCGTGCATCAAGGACCTGAACCGCAAGGCCTACCAGCCGCAGGTGGTGTCCCTGGGCCCTTTCCACCACGGCGAGCCGCACCTGCTGCCCATGGACCTGCACAAGCGCCGGTCGCTCCTCCACTTTCTCCGGCGCGGGCGCAAGCCGCTGTCGGAGTTCGTCGCCGCCGTGGCCGCCGTGGCGGAGCAGCTGGAGGGCGCGTACCAGGGCCTCGTAGACGACTGGCACTGCAACTGCAAAGAGAGAAGGGAGAGTTTCTTGGAGCTGATGGTCACCGACGGCTGCTTCCTGCTGGAGGTGATGAGGACGGCGTCCGGGTGGGAGGTGAACGACTACGCGCCCAACGACCCTGTCTTCAGCACCCACGGCCTGCTCTACACCGTGCCCTACATCCGCCGTGACATGATCATCATCGAGAACCAGCTGCCGCTCCTCGTCCTCGACAAGCTCCTCGCCGTCGAGACCGGCAAAGATGGGGTAATTAAGCAAGGAGCCAAAATGAGCACATGCACGATATCGTGCAACTTAGCCTCATTTTACCTGTGATTTAATATTAATTATCACGGATCACAAGATCCAAACTTCAAAGTGTAGTCAAATGCTTCTTTATTCTTGCATGGTTTCCTTTTGATTACTTTCTTTAGTTTATGCTTTACCTTTTGTCATGCATATGGTACCATATAAAGTAAAGTCAAGTGTACCAGGTGACACAACTGATTTCGGCTTCTTGATGTACGTAACTGTACGGCTGTTGTTATTCGCAGCAGAGCGAGGACTTGATCAACCGGATGGTGCTGAGGTTCCTCTCCCCGGCTGCTTGGCCTCCGGCGACCGGCGTCGGGCTGGCGCTCCACCCGCTCGACATCCTCCGCCGTAGCTTACTCTACGGCCCCTCGCAGACGGCTCCCCCTGCGCTGCCGCATCACTCGGCCCCCGACGACATCATTCGTTCCGCGGAGGAGCTCTACGAGGCGGGAATCCGTTTCAAGCGGAGCCAGACGAGCAGCCTCCTGGACATCAGCTTCCGTGGCGGCGTGCTCCGGCTGCCAGCCATCGTGGTGGACGACACCACAGAGTACATGCTCCTGAACCTGATGGCGTTCGAGAGGCTGCACGCCGACGCTGGCAACGAGGTGACCGCCTACGTGTTCTTCATGGACAACATGATCGACACGGCGGCGGACGTGGCGCTGCTGACCTGCCGGCGGATCGTCCACAACACGGTTGGCAGCGACAAGGCGGTGGCGAAGCTCTTCAGCGGGATGTCCAGGGACGTCGTGCTGGAGCCGCACAGCGCGCTGGACGACGTGCACCGGCAGGTGAACGCCTACTGCCGGAAGAGGTGGAACAGGTGGCGCGCCAACCTGGTGCACACCTACTTCAGGAGCCCATGGTCGTTCCTCTCCCTCGCTGCTGCCGTCTTCCTCCTCGCCATGACCATCATGCAGACAGTCTACACCGTCCTCCCGTTCTACCAGGATGCCACCATCACCTAGCTTATCTAGCTACCTCCACTTCCGCCCTGTTGACCGACTCATTCCGATGTCCGAGTGAAGCATGTCGAAAAATAGCAAAAATGTCGCACACGAGTTGACGCATTTACATATGCTCGAGTGTTTGATCACATTCCGTGTTCTAGACATCATTGCTTTTCATGGTGTTTCTTCAGGTGTTTAAGTTGCTTTGGGTTTCTAAATCTAAATGTAATGACACTACTATTGAAATAAACAATGGGCCTTCCCATCTATTTCCATTAACCAATATTATGTTAACGCGGACAACGGGACGATAGCGTGTTTTGGCAGATTGCAAGGAGGACGAGGCGGAGGAGACCCGACCCGGCATGGCCAAACGGCGGCGTTGCACATGGTCGGGAGACCTGCCTTGATGCTTCAATGAAGGGCCTAATCGGCCATCTATTTTCACCTTGCTCTACTCTATTCCCGAACAGATTAATGAGGAATTACAAAAGGAAGCAATGTTCAATTCATTTGAAAGATTTGTAGTGCCACCTTTTAGCCCTTATTTGTGATCAACCCCATTTAATTTTCCATGCCACATTCTAAGTTGTACTTGTGACCATGTGAAGACCGCATTGTCACCGAGGAGATCCGACACCTCTGTCCTCTCCCACCATCGGATATTTTCTTCGCGTGAAAACCAAGAGCCGCCTTGTCAGATTGGTGATGGTGGCGTGATTGACTAGGTTATTTCGATAGAAGCATTGTTTAGAGGACACACACTTGATTTACGATCGAGCGGCTCGCTAGGCATTGTCGGTGGTGCGACTTGATTTACGATCGAGCGGCTGGCCAGGTATTGTCGGTGGTGCGACGAGTATGGAGTATGCGGGGGAGTGTTTGATGGGGACGGTGGTGGTTGCAGGAGCATTCTTGACATGCAGCCGACTTTTGGACAAGTCTTGTGAGTTTTCCTCTCGAGATCAGAGCCCACTTCCCCTGCTCGGTTATGAGCCGCAATGCCGCGCAGTTAGACGCCTTGTAGCCCATGCTACACAATAAGACCACTCGCAGACCACGAACGACACGCCAAAAGTTGCGGGGCCGCCGCCCCGACATGCTAACCTGACTGATCTTCCGATTGCATCGACCGGGCCAGGCCGGGCCGACACTCGCCACCCTTGTAGCACGAGAGCTCCATCCATGCCTTTCTATGCCATGCCCAAACCCCATAGAGCCATCGCTACAAAGCCTTCCGAGCCCGCCGCTTCGGCGTGCATCCACCGTCCAGAGCCACCAGCCCCATTATGTTGGACACGTGGCTGGATCATCCCAACCAGACACATTTTGGGGTGTGCCGGACAAATTTCCCGGGGTGCAGTGGAGAGCATCTCTAGTCGCGACCCAATACTCCCAATAGGGGTATTGGACACGTCGAAAAAAAAAGCCAACGACGCCCCCGTAGCCCGCCTACGTCTGGCGTGGCCTAATAGTTCGTCTGACGCATCTAGGTCGACCTAGCCCCATAAGGAGCCCTTTGTAAGTGTCTGACACAACCGTGGTCGTGGCCATGTCAGATGCGTCCCATAGTCAATGCGGCTTTCCCACGCGACAACTACTTGTGATTCCCCATGTGACGGCGTTAATGCGTGTCTACCTCTGACGATGTAAAATGCATCGTTGTGCCCCCTCTCCTCTCTCCGTATTCTCACCGCCACACCCTCTATCTCTTGCATTCTCCTGTCATCTTCCTCCTCTCTCTCCATCGAAGCAAACGGACCAGGCCTAAAACAACGAGAGGAAGAGTAGGACGGGTACGCGATTCGGCGCTAATCCGCGTAGCGGGCGTAGAATAGGATTCGACACATTAGTACCAACTTGAGAATCAGAGCGTACCTAGGCCCCGTACTAGACAGGCTCAATCCCAAAAAAAAAGTACTAAACGGGCTGAATCCCAGATCGAGTCTAATTAAGGAGGCCTATTTCGTGCAGCTCAGCCCCCTTCTGGCCCATCAAGGCAGCACAAGCTGCAGTCCAAAAACGAGCAAAGCTGGGTATGAGGCATATTTCGTGCAGCTCAGCCCTCTTCTGGCCCATCAAGGCAGCACAAGCTGCAGTCCAAAAACGAGCAAAGCTGGGTATCGCTAGCTAGAGGCTTCCCTTCGCAAAGGGAAAGCGTGCACGCATAGGATGCCACGTAGTCACACGCGTGAGGTAGCGGAAATAAACTTGAACACGGCAGGTCAGGCCCCGTCACGCGCACGCGTATGCGTCATACGTCCTGCCGAAGACCTCGTCACGCGCGTGATGTACATTCGCAGCGTTTCCGTAGCCCCACGTTGACTGCGCTCGCGCGGCGTACGCAAGGCCCCAGATTCCCTCGCGCGTACGTCTCCAAAGCCTCCCGCTCATACGCGAAGCCGCGTGGTAGTGCATGGCCTGGACGAAGCCCCACGTATATGCCTTCGTTGCATGCACAAGAACACATAGCAAACATGCAGTGAGTATAATAAAATAATGCACGATGTACAAGTTATATAAGAAATGGTGTACAGAAAACAGGATGTACAAACTGCACGGAAATACAGTGTACATATTACACATAACTAACTAGAAGTATAGAACACATAGGATGATGCATGTACAAAATATACAGAATAGAAAGTACAAATTGCACAGAAAAAGGTGTACAAAGTACACAGAACTGGAAGTACAAAACACATGTTTCCAAGCCTAGCTAGCTCTATCTCTCTTGCTCACGGACGAAGGTGGAAGAACAAGAATACACACAAGACAGGAGAGTTTTTCAGGCGACGAACGCCCTGCTGCACAAACAGCCTTCTTTTCAGCTCAAACTAGATGGCTCACACCAATGCATCAACAAGCAGTACATGAGGGGATTTATACCTGGGCTAACACAGGCGCGCACACACACGACGCTGCCCACTCTCGGCCACTAACCCCACGCATACATGCACTCACACTCTTCCGCTCGATCTGCACGCACCACGCGCACGACGCACTCCAACGCGCACAACGCCACTAGCCTCCAACAGATCACCAACGGCCTACGACTCGACCTGGACCTATACGATGGACACGAAGGCGAGCCCGGACTCACGCGCCACCGGGACACACACACGCACATACGTGTTACAGACTCGAAAACATGTGCAAGTCATGATTAGTGCTAACAATTTCCCTCCTAATCTTGACTTGCTTATTCTACTTCTCCTAAACCACGACGTCGCAGTGCTGCCTGCCCTACAGGAGCGCCGGCTCGTCGTCGACGTCGGCGAGGAGCGCCTTCTCCTTTATCGGCCGGCGTTAGTCATGGGAGAAGTGTCCGCGAACGCCGCAGTTGTAGCACCTGCCGCGCCGCCCCCTCGCGTCCGAGTCCACGCTGCTCCCACCGTCGTCGTGGTCGTGGCCGCCGCCGCGCTAACGTCGCCGTGCCTCCCACTGGTCCGCCGTGAGCAGAAGATGCCCGTCACTCCGTTCGCCGCTGGGCTGCGCGCCGCCGTGAGCGTTCGAGCACCTCCTCGAACGCCATCGTCTCCACGTCGTAAAACTGCTCGATCCCAGCCACCGCGGAGTACAGCCGGTCGGGCATGGTGTCGAGGAGCTTCTTCACCATGGCGGCATCGCCGACATCGAGCCAAGGCTAGCGTACCTCGCCGCCATGTCGATGATCTTGCCGGCGTAGTCGTCCAGCACCTCCCTCTCCGCCATGTGCAGCTTGTCGAACTCGCCTCGGAGGGTGGAGAGCCGCGCCGCCTTGACGCGATCGGCACCGACGAACCTCGTCTTGAGGCTGTACCACACCTCCTTCGCCGTCTTCTTTGTCGAGACCTGCGTGAGGATGTCCTCCGGCAACGCTTGGAGAAGATGCGCCCTCGCCGTCTTGTTCTTCCCCATGTTCACCGTCTCGCCTTCCGCCGGACTCACAGCCTCCCAAAGGCCGTGGGAGTCGAGGATGGCCTCCACCCTGATCGCCCACGCGGTGTAGTTCGTCGGGGAGAGCTGCGGTACGTCGCGAACGAGACGCCGCTGCTTCCCCTGCCACCATGCGGTACCAACGCTATGGAGTCGTCGAAGTACGCTCTTATACCAAATGTTGTTTCCAAGCCTAGCTAGCTCTATCTCACTCTCTCACGGACGGAGGTGGAAGAACAAGAATACACACAAGACATGAGAGTTTTTTGGGCAACGAATGCCCTGGTGCAGAAACAGCCTTCTTTTCAACTCAAACTAGATGGCTCACACCAATGCATCAACAAGCAGTACACGAGGGGATTTATACCCGGGCTAACACAGGCGCGCACACACAGGACGCTGCCCACTCTCGGCCACTAACCCCACGCATGCATGCACTCACACTTTGCCGCTCGATCCGCATGCTCCGGCCGCGTGCACGATGCGATCCAACGCGCACAACGCGACTAGCCTCCAACAGATCACCAACGGCCTACGACTCGACCTGGACCTATACGATGGTCACGCACGCGATCCCGGACTCACGCGCCACCGGGACACACACGCACATACGTGTTACAGACTCGAAAACATGTGCAAGTCATGATTAGTGCTAACAACACACTGACAGATAATGTACAAAGTACACATAACAAGAAGTACAGAATACACAGAACCCAAAATACAAAGAAACCTTACTTAGGTAGTACAAGTACACAGATGAAAGAGTACAAAACTACTTTTGTGTACTTTGTACTTCCTGTTCCGTATAGTTTTGTGTACTTTGTGACAAAAGTGAGAGTACAAAGTACACATAACAGAAAGTATAAACTATACAAAACCGGGAGTACACAAAAAAAGTTCGTCAAAACCTACCAACATGGATCTAGTTTTGAAAATCTCGACGCGATGAGCTCAAAAGTGAAAACGGTTCGTAATTTCGATAAGCGGTTCTCAAGATATTTCGTTTTCAAATTTTGGTTTGGAAAAATAAAAGGAAAAAACTGCCCTCCCACCTCCCGTACCCCTTTCTCTCTCATCATCCCCGCTTTCAATCTAATTGCGACACTTGGCGGGCATGCAAACAACAACGTAAGGATAAGGTGACACTTGTCATCACCACACGACGCGTGGGGTTCCTTTTGCAAAGGAAACCCTTTTTCTAGTGATTTCCGCCAACTTTGTGAACAAAGTATCGCATGCATGAAAGTAAGCCCATAGATACACGAAAAAAGCACCGGAAGAGCTCAACGCACAAACATACGGCTGGCGCTTGCGGTGCGTTACGTCCAACTAATTACAACTTAAACACGAATCTAGAAGCAAAAATCCGACGGCTAACAAATTGACTGAGATTTAACTTATTGTCAGTCGACTGAGAATTAGCAAATCCGGTTTTTTCGAGGGATCCCGCGAAAGGTCGTCCCTGTCGAGAAAGGACCACAGGTTGGGCCAAAGTGCAAAACGGTTGAAGGCCCGATTAGAGCTAACTTTTAATTATGGGTCGCTAACCGCAACATTAATTAATTAAACGGCGGGCGAAACCGTATCGTATGTTTAGTTCCACATCGGTTAATTGAGAAGGATGCGACCGCTTGAATACGCCGATGCGGGAACGCTATCGGCTTCCGATTCCGTTCCAATTCTGGGAAAAATGATTCAGCAGGAGACGGATAGGTAGCAAGAAGGAGGAGAGCCTTGTTCTGGCACGTACCAGCAAAACAGTCTAGAATAAGATTAAACCAAAAAAAATATGAAATTTGGCTTTGTACTAAATTTATATACTTTTCTACTTTATTTTTTCATACTATAGTATTAACGATAACGGCTATAAATTGACATTACTACTTATTTGCAATATTAACCATACATCAATGCTGATAATTTTTAGTTTGTAATGTTCCTTGTTTTACAATTGTATTTATTTTGTTCGAACAAAGTTGTTTATGCTTAAGTTAAATTGTAGTTTACAACAAAATTTTCTTCTCCTACTATATCCGAACAATTGCATAAACTATATGGTTTACACCTATTTATGATAAATATATCTAAATATCATGACCTAACACATATCCTAATAGTATTTTCTAGTATATGACTTGGTAACCATATTTACTAAAACTTTTAGAAAATATATTAAGTTATTGTCATGATTCTATATTGATAATTTCTAGGTAAGTATGTACTATAACTTATAAGTTAGGTGGGATTATTACTAAATTAGAAATTTTGTGCATGCCACATTTATTTTGATCGATCACTTGTAGTTATAACTGGCATACAGTTTAATTATTTCCTTGCCTACAATGTCGCTTTTTATCAACTAGATCATACACCACCCCTCCCCCCTCCCACACCCCCACCAGTTTCTAAATAAAATTTCTCCTATGAAACTCCATAGAGCCATTTATTTTGAAAAAAAAAATCAAAAATCTTATTTTGGAATTTCAATTTGTTTTAGGAAAAACTCATGCATGTAGATAATTTTGTATTCTACCGACATGTAAAATATCTGCTAGGAATATGTAGTACTTTGGGTTGTGCGAAAATGACAAATCGGAAACTGAAAGTAGTTAAACATTGTAAAATTTGAACTCTCCAAAATTTGTCAAATTTATTATCTTTTGTGTAGACCAGAATATGAACTATTTTAAGTTGAGATTTTGCAAGTTGGTAGAATGTACCATTGTTACACCAGGGATTTATTTTAGATTTTTCAAAATTTAAAAAAAAAAATCAAATTTTGAAAAAATAAAGAGCTATATGTAGCTCGGGTGTCATTTGCACTTTCCAAAGTTTGACAAATGATATTAGGTATAGACTAGCAAGGTGCCCGTGCTTCGTTACGGAATGCACATTGAAAAATAAGAGCGACCGAAATAAGGGCCAGTCAGTACAAAATATCCGCGAGTTGCTACGAAATAAAGAAAAAGTAGAAAAATCATAAATAAACTTAAAGGGCAATTTAAGGGTACCCGAGGGCACGGTCGAAATTCCAGCAGCCCACAAGTCCTTTTTCATGTCGGAAAGAAGGGTAGAGGGAGGAGAACGATGTCACCACGCATCCGCTTGACACCGCTGCTCGCGAACTCGTCATCGTACCAACTATCGAATCTCGGCCTCCACCTGTCCGTCACCGACATCCCCTCTAAGCCCTCTAGTTCTCCGTCGCTGGCGAGCCTCACCCAGCACCCCCTAATTCCATTGCTCGTCCATCCGAGAGGACGTCTTTCTCGCTTATGCTCCCTAGCGGTCGTAGCATCATTGTGGTGCCATCACGGGCGGCGGATGGTGGTCGTGATAGCAGAGGGGAGAGGGAGGGAGCCATGGCATGATAAAGAATAGGGAGAGGGAGAAAGCTCACCCGGTAAAGTGCTCGTTCGCCTTCCAAGCATAGTTTAAAAAACCAGACCGGATCGTCGGTCTGACCGGGGAAACCAGAACCGACGAACTGGCCGGTTTTTTAGGATCCACTAGTCGAAACAGCAAAAAACAGGAAAAAAATGATACTACTATCTGGAATGGAACTAGGGACCTTTTTCTTGGTGACATGAGAGCCAATAACTAGTTGGGCCGAACCTGCTTTGTGATTTCAAACTGAAGTACACGGTGAAAGGATTGTATGGCACCTAGAGGGGGACGGGGTGAATAGGTGCTACTCCAATTTTTAGTTCTTTTTCGATTAAGGCTTGACACAAAGGTAAATTCTTTAGATATGCAACTATAGTGAATTTACCTATATGACAAGCTACCCCTAGCAAAGATAACAAGATACAAGTAAAGGTAAACAAGGAAAGAAGTAACCGAAGTGAAGCACGTGGATACAAGGATGTATTCCCGAGTTTCTCCTTGTTATGGGAGTACGTCTCGTTGGAGGGGTGTGAACTTCACCACAACAGGCTTACTCAATGCCACAAAGGTCTCACCCTATTATCCGATGAACCGCACCACAAAGCTTGTAGGTGTTCTTGAAGAATAGAAGAGATGCCTGAGCTTGAAGAAGGGGAGGAGTATTTATACCCCTCCCTAAACTAGCCGTTGTAGCCACCGGAATATCCTGCCGTAGTATGGGCCAGAATATCCGGTTCCACCAGAATATCCGTCCTGGAGACAAAACCTCTGGCCCAATATTTTGATTTAGACAGAGCCTTGCACACTTATCTGGAAATTGGTCCTTAGCAGAAATCTTGACTAGAAACCGGATATTTCAAATCTCCGGCCTCCACATGAAATATCTGGCCTAAACTTCCGGTTTAGACAGAGCCTTGCACAATCAAGCTAACAACTAGGACAAGTACTAGGGAGTGTCGGTCCTTGATCGCTGAGCAAAAATGGGGGGCCAATTATTTGAATAATCCGGCCCAGAATATCAGGTCTGCCAAACTGAAGTTTGCGAGAGAACTTCACGAGCTCTTTTCTCGTATCTTTTTGGAATTCGATGCTTATATGATTTTAATCACCTAAATTCTACATCTGTTAATTCACAATTAGATTATCGCTAGTGTTGTTGCCTAACACACAAAACCAGCAAGGGGTTAAGAAATGTTCTTTCACACGTTATTTTTTTTTTCAATTTCTACTAAAACTACTTAATTTTACTAAAAATGACGGTTTTTTATCGCCAACGAACCAGGTAAGCCAGTGGTCCGACCGCCGAACCAGTTAACCAGTCACCTAACGGTTCACTGACCGGTCCGGTTTTCAAAAGTATGCTTCCAAGAGCTCCCAGATACCATAAGAAATACTCCCTCCGTCCCATTTTATTGCGCCTAAGCTATTTGGTACAAAAATTAGCATAAGAAAATTTGGACCTTTTACCCCCGCGTTGGTTACAACCTTGCGAGAACACAGTAATAATGGCGTAGGGATTTGCATCCATTTATCGGTACCTCCAAATATTGATTTCCGCTCGAGAAATTCTTCCGGCTGGCTTCGTGATGAAGCTATAACATCTACTTTAGGAAACTATCGCCCAGAGAGTTTTTTGCAGAGAGAGAGCGATCGTAGGGCTGCATGCAGGCTGGGGTAGAGTTGGAAGAAACGCAACAAAACGGTTACACGCCTTGTATTTTCGAAAAAATTAGAGGTGCCTAGGCACCTTATAAAATGGGATGAAGGGAGTAAGGTTTTGTTAATTTTTAGCTAGTACTCAGTCGAGTCGTACACCATCTAATTTACATTGTGATTCGTGCACTTGTGAATTGCAATTTAGTTTGTAGCTAAGATTTTTTTATCGCAAGTGAGTCTTTAACTGATAAAACGCCATGAACAGTTAGATTTGTTTCATGATTCATTGTAGTTATGAATTGTAACATGAGTTGTAGCTTAAACTCGATGACATCAACTGACTCGTAACTAAAATTCGATGAACAATTTTTAGAATGATGCAGAGGGAGGGGCGATTTGGCTCCCAAGCGTATATGGTCCCAATATCTTGTCCGTGGAACCCACGTTGAGATTGTGTACCTGGTTCTCGTCGGCATGTGTTGTGGCATAGTAAAAATTGTGGAGGCGCGGTAAATCCCACTATTCCTGCCTGGACTGCGGGCCCTTCATAACTCATACCAGACGGCGTACTGCTAATTTATCGGTTCTTGATTAACATTTTTTAAGTCTTAATATCACTACTAGGTTGTATGTTTGGTCCTTCAAACTAATTCAGGAGCTCTCACGGTTATGAATTAGCAGTATTTGCTACCTGTGGACTGGAATAACTATTTCGCATTCTCCTTGCACAATGACCTGCATTTTAGTGTTTGATTGTTTGTTTTTGGTCGTCCTGGGAGCTGAAACCAGATGGTTAAATTGCTGCATTTTGTATTAAAGATTCGGTTTTACATAGTATGTTGTCATATTGTACAGTAAGAAGAATGCATTTAGAGTATCATATGGTAACGGAACAGGAAGGTACATGCCAGTCCATCCCGTTCTCTGCCATTTGTTCCGACATGGATTGACGCCAACGTAGCATATATTACCTGGACAGCAGTGGACCACGGGGCAGGTTTTTACCATGGTAGAAACAGTCTGAAGTGAACAGTGGACACGAATCTCGATGGGGTTGTAGGTTCAGGATATAGGGGCATCTGAGCTCAGGTGCCAAAATGGATTTTCGAATGATGCACGAGTACTTTTTTTTTTTTTTTGAAAGGGAGTCGTGTACAAGATCAAGCAGAAGAAGAACACACACGCACGAACACAAGCACTGGCCACTCCACACACGGCGACCACGGCACCACCACGCACACCACGCACCGGAGGAAGAAGCTCAGCCAACCTAGTTGAAGAGCCGCAGAATCCATCCGACACAAGCACCGGAATCTTGACGCTGAAAGAACATCGGCGCTGAGCCGCTGCCAGACCACCATCGCCGCCTCATGCCAGAGACGAAGAAGGCAGCTCCACCCATCTTCCGCAAAGCCCACCATGAATGCCGAAGAAGGAGAGCACCGCACCTGCAGCCTCCCAGCGGTTTTAAGCAAAAGCACCGCCTCGCACGCCGGCGAGGCCAGAAGGGCCCCAAGAACCAGAGCCGCGACCGCCACCACGGACGCCGGCTCGAGGGGAGGCGCTCCGCGGCTCCGACGAGCAGCAGACACGCCAGAGACGCCGGATCTAGCCAGAGCCTCCGCCGGAGAACCAAGGGCAGAGGAGAGGACCGCCGTCTCCAGAAACTTCTCCGACCGCGCCTCCACCTCCAACGCGCCGCCGGCAAGCCACCCACACACACCTAAGCTATGTACACGCCGGGATCCGTCGATTCCCTGTCCTCCCGCCGCCGGAGCGGCCGCAGAGGGCGAGGGATCGGGCGGATCGCCGGCGGCGAGCTCGAGCGCACGGGTTTCGCCCAAAAAATCGCCCTGTTCACTGTAGAGGTGGGGAACGAGGGAGGGGTCCAGGTGTTCTGCTTTAACAAATGATGCACGAGTACTGAACTGTTTATTAGAACAAGTTAGTTTAAGGCACAGCAAGCATAGCTGGAAGATGGTTAAATTCCAGTTTAACTGTTCTCCAGATTGTGGTTAAATCCCAACTTCAGAAGGCTCAAGACAGTGCTTAATCCTTGGATGCTGAGAATATTAGCAAAATTTAACGCTTTGAGTTCAAACGGTCTCTAAAGCAGAGTCCCTCTCTGTTCTGGAATTATCAGATCACATCAGTAGCTTCATCTGTTTGCTCAATATAACAATATTATAAATTTCGTGCAAACTGAAAACATGAGCCAATTCATGCGGTTAAAATTTGACTTACTGATACTAAACTTACTAATACCAAAACCTTTGCAGCCTAAAAGTATGCCAAATAGCAAGGCAAGAATTACTAAACTGTTTAACTTGTGTGGAGCATCATCGCAAAGTCCTTCACATAATAGCTGGAATGAAGTATGTTGATGGCATGATAACATCCACTCAGAAATAAATCGACAATTTCAGATTTCCGCAAAGGAGTTCTTATACTCGCTGGATAAGTAGGGCAGTCAGAATACAATATATGGGAAAGTGCACTTGAAGGAAAAATATAAAAATGCACGTCAGAGCCTCAATCACACATTCACTTGCAAGCTAGCTAAAAAAATCATATAAAGAAACATAGACTTTTTGTTGGCGTAAATTCCACAAATCTACATATATAAAGATGAGACTGCAACCTAAAGTACTTTAACCTTTTGGAGCTGTGTTATAACATCTGTGAAATATGATTTAGAAACTGAAGAGTGGGGCTGGGAAAAACTCTTACTTAATTTACTACTCCCTCCGATCCGGAAAGGTTGTCGCGGGCCATTACAACGTTCATTTTACAAATACAACCCCGTTAATTCAAATCATAACAAGATTAGCTACAGGACGATCGGGATCGATTGTCTCCTTCCTCCAGCCGCTGCTGCTCCTCTCCCCGCGCTGCTGCTCCTCTCACCTCCAGGTACTGCTCATCTCCCTGTGCTGCTGCTCTCTGCCCCCAGCACCCCCTCCGTCCCCAGCCCCAGCACCTGGAGGTGACCACCTCCGTCCCCAGCACCTGCAGGTGCGCTCCTCCGTCCCAGCACGTCCAGGTGCTCCTCCACCGTCCCCAGCACCTGGAGGTGCTCCTCCGCCGTCCCCAGCACCTGGAGGTGCTCCTACGCCATCCACAGTCTCCAGCCCGACACCGGCTCCCTTGCTCATCCGCCCAAGCACCTCGCCGTGCTCGTCCGGTCCCTCGCTGTGCTCGTCTGGCCCAGCTCCTCGACAACAGCTAAAAATTCAGGTAACCTGCAAATTCAGCGTTGAAACTGACAGTAAAAGAATATCCAGAAACCTGCAAACTAACTCCACACTAAATTTGCATGAATTTAGCCATTTGTTTCTGTAATCGTGCACACATATACTCATTTGGATGTCTAGCTGGTACTCATTTAGCTGTAGGTTTTGTTGAATTGTTCAGATGAGAGTATCTTATGGGATTTTGTTCAAACTAACAAAAGAAACAGAAGTTACTCCATGCCAAAATAAAGATGCATAGTATGGTGATTTTGCACAAAGAAATCATATGAGAACTGAACCCATGAATCATTCCTCACGAGTCTAAATAGGGCAGTAAAGGGATGCAACAGCTTGATGCAAATATAGAACTCATTTTATATTCTGAAGTGCAATACTACTCTATGTTGGTCAAAACAATGGCGTTCCTATTGCTTGCTTGATGCAACAGCTTCAGATCATACGCTTGTTCTTGTACAGGTGTGCAAAATTACCAGGGAGAGGGTGAGAAGAAATCAGCATGAATAGAGTACCTGATCTGAATTTCAGTCCACCACACGATCAAGAAGAGCCTGTGCAACATCAAGAAGAACCTGTGCAACATCAAGAAGAACCGGTTCAAGATCAAGAAGAACCCGTTCAAGATCAAGAAGAACATGCAGGTACATGCACATACAACAGCTGGCATAATAAAATTTCCATCCACATACTTTTGAAAGAAGCAAGTTACCAGTAGAAGACTATTACTTATGTAACCGAACTACAACACCAGACTGTAAATTGTGACTAAATCATGCTGAGGATACACCCAATATTTGTTTACTGATAAAACCCGTAAATAAATGCCGCAGCTGTTAATGGAACAGACTATATAAAATATGCACTACACATCTATCCAAGAGAATGATGCATACCTCCAACACTTCATAATTTATTGCAGGTGTTAGGCAGCGACATGATTTGCCAAATGATCACATATATTCCATTTATGTTGCATTGAAGACATTGAGCAATTACAAAACAATTGAGAAGGCAGACAAAGAACTACTAGACAAAGAACTACCAGATATCATGTTGATGCAGCAGCCAGCAAATTCACCGGACATGAATGTCCTGGATCTATGCTTTTTCAGATCTATCCAGTCCTTTACACTTGAAAGTGCACCTACAACTCTACAGGAACTTATACTTTCTGTTGAAGAAGCATTTGATAGGTATAATGTGTTGAAACTGGACCGAGTGTTTATAACTCTGCAGACAGTCTTGATTGAAGTAATGAAAGTAGAAGGAGGTAATGAATACACAATTCGACACATGAATAAGGAGAAATTGCAGAGAGAGGGACAGTTACCTATGGCTCTAAAAGTTGATGGTGAATTAATTCAGAAAACCTTGCAGATCATTGCTCAATTTGTGCCAAATGTGCACTGATTTCTGCAAGTGTGTGTTCAAGATGTGCAAGTGTTCTGTGTGTAATTGTTGTGTATTCTGTGTGTTTATTGTTGCCACAGTTGACAGGCTTATTATACTGCCACTATACAGTTTTGAATTGCTGAAGATTTTGAGTGTACAAATTCAGGTTCAGTTTATGTAAAACACATGCAAGCAAATTTGAGTACTTGCAAGCAAACAGAGCAAGCAAGCATCAGGTTTGGTTCAGTTTGCATGCAAAAAGATGAGGGAGTACAAGAATATTTAGCAAATATAGGAGTAATAATATGAGCAGCCACAAATAATTACTCCGGAATTATAATCCACTTCGACAGAATATTTAGGACAGAATATTACTCAAGCACCATGTACCCTAGTAACAGAGCATTCAAATGTATTGCAACATGAGATAAAAGCAAGCAAGATTACAGTTAAGCAAATGTTCATCATGCATTTACATACCATTGGTTAATTCTAGTAGCAAGCAAACTTCAACAAGCAACAAGTATTGCATGACAATAGTGCAAGCATGGTTACTGCAAGCAAACTCACTGATTTAAAATTGTTACTCCAACATCAGTACTCTGACGGCTATACAAGCAGCAGAGACACCAATATTTAAAGTATCATGATAATCAAGCTATACAAGGAACAAGATTTTCCCCTTCAACGTCTATTTTACAGGGAGCAAAAAGCTACTGCTACTTTCATTCAGATTCAACAAGCATTCAGTTCAGATTCTACTGCTACTTCAACAAGCAACAGTTTCAACAAGCTAGTACTACGACGGTGGGGCAGAGAGAGCATACTGGACGCCCAGAGCCGTGGCATGGTCGAAGGAGACGGAGCAGGCGCCGTCGTGGTAGCTGCCGGTGATCCTGAAGTCGGAGGCCTGCTCGGCGTCGTTGCTGGCGAGGAAGACGCCGACCCTGGTGGACCACCGCAGCGGGATCACCCACGGCTTGACCACCGTGAAGAGCAGGTCCCGTCGGCTCGTCCCCGCGCAGAACTGCGCATCCACCACCGCCAGCGCCGGCACCGCCTCTACTTCCTGCAACAAATGGACGAATTAGATCAAGTATAAATGTCCATAAAATCTGACTAAAAAGTGTGACAGAAGCCCCAACAAGCACAATATCATACTATGATTCAGTCGCTGCAAAAGCACAAGTGCCAAAAAGACACCTAACTGAAGACGTTGTCGAGGTCGTCGACAAGGAAGATAGCGAGGTCGTCGACAAGGGAGCCCAGCTCTGGCACTCGTCGTTAGGATCTTGGTGAGCACCACGAGCACGCTCGTCGGCGTGGCGTCTTCCCCACCGATGACTGCTCCCTGCCGCCGCAAGTTAACAATCAAGGTGGTTAGGACACGAATGTGCGGTTGCGGTGCAGAGCTGCTGCAACAATCGAGCTTGAAAGAAGAGGGGAGGAAGAAGACGATGCCGCCGGCGTGGAAGAAGATGAGCCCCCGCATTGCTCGAGTCAGCGCGGCCGCTGCCGATCTCCCAAGCCGGCGCGTGGCCCGCAGCTGCGGCCGCGAGTACCAGGTGGCCCAGTTAGAACTCACTTTTAATTATGGGCCGTTAATTAATTATAAATGGCGGGCGGAAACCGTAATACCGTATTTAAATACGCCGACGCGGGAGTACTATCGGCTCCGGCCAAAACAATTCAATAATAATTTTCAGCGCTAACGATCCCTTCGAGAGCTGTGATGCAGGTCCAGGTGAAGAACAAGAGAAGGCGGGAGGACGCCGGGGTGCTTCCCCGGCCGGCGCCGCCGCAATGGACGGAGAAGATGAAGCGATGGGGGTTCACCCGCCACCTCGGCGGCGGTTCCCCGACGACGACCGCTGGGACGCACACAAGGAGGAGCCGAGGACGGAGAAGAAGATGAAGACTCGTCGTTGGGGGTTCCAAACTTAGAAACAGACCACATTAGACAAATCCGAGGTCACGAACAGAGCACGGAAAAATGGTAGAAAAAACTCACCAGTTCACGGATCGGCACGCCTCGGTAGGTTATACTCCCCGGAGTAGTACTTGCCAAAGTCTGCTCCCCCGTTTTTTGTCGCTACCGAACTGCAATACAAACAAGCAGATTCCATGTTAGAGAGAGAGGATAGGGGAAGCCTGTTCAAGGTTGCGTTCCTTACCAGTGGAGACGAATCGATGCTCGATGGCGGCGGCAGTGGAGGACGAGTAGCCTGTGGCGGCGCGGTGGCCGCCGAAGAGGTCGCCCGTGAGACCGGAGGGCGACGCCCAGCGCTGGCTCTGGCCGAGGGCGGAACAAGGATGCGCGGGCGAGGGCGGGGATGGGCCGGCCTCCGCGACGAGCTTGGAGATCGCGGCGGCGCAGACGGGAGAAGAGGGGGCTGGCGAGGGCCGGCAGCGCTGGAAGTGATGGTGCGAGGCGGCGGGGCTGGGGGAGCTGTCGGCACTTGAGGAGCAGGCGGCCGTCGGAGCGGAAACGGAAGAGGTGAGCAGCGGCGGCGGAGGCCCGGGGTGAGCAGCGGCGGCGGCATCCGTGGTGAGCAGCGGCGAAGGCGTCTCGGAGGTGAGCGGCGGCGGCGCGGGGAATTGGGGATTTGTTTTCCATGGGTCTAGGTAAGTACGTTTAACTTGGCGGTGGCAGGGGCTGTAAATTCTCCGAAAATACAGGGGTAGAACTGGAACTTTAAAAAACGTACCAACACCTCCTTAAGACATATTATATAGTAGAGACTAGCTAAATGCCTATGCGTTGCAACGGGAAAACAAAATAATGTTCCTCATCTTTATATTTCTCAAATTGTGTGTACCAAATTGTGTGTATGTTTCTTATTTTCGAATAGCAATTTAACCATAGCCCTTTCGGTGTCCACCCTCATCCAAATACCCCACCAGTATTTCCATTGGAGAAGAAGCGTCTCCCCTCATTTCATCGTATATCCATTGTTTCTCTTTTCTTCGATAAGTGATGGATAAAACAGTGAATAAGAAAACCAGGGAGGGCCAGATTTTATTCATGAACAACTTTTCAAATATATCAAGGTTAATACAATGACCAAAAATTTCGTCCTCAATCTGCTCTATCCAACAGGGGCATCTCTAGTTAAGATCAAATATGTCTATTCTATCCAAAAAGAAAAGCAGGGGATAAACTATTGGAAGAGTTGACAATATATTCTGGTGCTGCTCAGAATCCCATGGCATGCTTTTGTATGTAGACATATCATGGTTAAACGGAGGTTTGGATTTCTGATTCCTGACTAAATTCCTGACAAAGAGCTCCCTTCACGGTATGGCGACCGAACCTCAGAAGAATCACACAAGAAGAAAAGTGAGTTTGTGCACATCACTGTTGTGCTGGACTGTTGGGAGCTACGTTTATGTGTATTCAAAACATATTTTAAGGCATTCGACCATCTTGTTGCATCTCAATCTACTGCATGTCAGCGGTTGTGGCCTTTGAGCTCAATCTGAAATGTTCTTTAATTCTTGTTTCAGATTTCCAACATCTGTGTGGTTTTGAATGTACCAAGCTAGAGGGTTGTCCACCCCTTCTCTTAGAAAACCTTATACAGTTACGCTACCACTTGGCAGAATAAAATAGCAAGTGCTGATTTTAACAAGTTACATTAGTACAATAACATGCGTTGACGATGCAACTAATTATATAAAGAAACCTATACTTCCTGGGCATATAGCTATATTTACACAACTCAATCGACGACAACAATCACAGAACATAAAATAAAATGGCTATAAGACATGAAGATCGGTGAGGCTGCCACCAAAAGTTATTAACTCTAAATTTTTTTAACTCAACTTTATTCTTTCCACACCAGCTGAACAACACAACAAATAAGTGGAAAATGAATAGATGATGGCAGTATCAATACCTGGAGGACACGGGGTGTCTTGAACAGGATTTCGACCTGCTTCATGGCGCTGTTCTCATGACCTGGAACTCATCGAAGTTTCTGATTGCCGAGTCCGTAACTCACTCCTTATGCAATAGGGGAGTCGATATGGTAAGCGATGGGTCAAATAATTCAGAGATAAAAACAGATATAAGAAAAACACTGATGCGTCCAGAGACCAATTCCATCATCAGCCAATTCACGATCTAGCTCATGGAAACATGTCGAGCATCTGAAATTCACCCACATTGCAAACTATCCAACACGAGCAGATCAGAGCCTACTATGAATCGCCATAGAGAGCCTACACGATTGGTCCAGTCAAGGTCATCATAATAACAATTAATAAGCAGACGGGACCAGATCGAAGCGTTGTCCAGGGTCTGATTCTTCATTCAGCAAACATACATGAACAAACTTAGAAACAGACCACATTAGACAAATCCGAGGTCACGAACAGAGCACGGAAAAATGGTAGAAAAAACTCACCAGTTCACGGGTCGGCACGCCTCGGTAGGTTATACTCCCCGGAGTAGTACTTGCCAAAGTCTGCTCCCCCGTTTTTTGTCGCTGCCGAACTGCAATACAAACAAGCAGATTCCATGTTAGAGAGAGAGGATAGGGGCACCGAAATGCGAGGCGATGATTGAAGCATGTTCAAGGTTGCGTTCCTTACCAGTGGAGACGAATCGATGCTCGATGGCGGCGGCAGTGGAGGACGAGTAGCCTGTCGCGGCGCGGTGGCCGCCGAAGAGGTCGCCGTGAGACCGGAGGGCGACGCCCAGCGCTGGCTCTGGCCGAGGGCGGAACAAGGATGCGCGGGCGAGGGCGGGGATGGGCCGGCCTCCGCGACGAGCTTGGAGATCGCGGCGGCGCAGACGGGAGAAGAGGGGGCTGGCGAGGGTCGGCAGCGCTGGAAGTGATGGTGCGAGGCGGCGGGGCTGGGGGAGCTGTCGGCACTTGAGGAGCAGGCGGCCGCCGGAGCGGAAACGGAAGAGGTGAGCAGCGGCGGCGGAGGCCGGGGGTGAGCAGCGGCGGCGGCGTCCGTGGTGAGCAGCGGCGAAGGCGTCTCGGAGGTGAGCGGCGGCGGCGCGGGGAATTGGGGATTTGTTTTCCATGGGTCTAGGTAAGTACGTTTCGTTTAACTTGGCGGTGGCAGGGGCTGTAAATTCTCCGAAAATACAAGGGTAGAACTGAAACTTTAAAAAACGTACCAACACCTCCTTAAGACATACTCCCTCCGTTCGGAAAAGGATGTCACAAAAATGAACTATAGATAGACCATTTTTGTGACATCCTTTTCCGAACAAAGGGAGTATTATATAGTAGAGATAAGTGCATGCCCCGCTTGCAGAGGCGTCAGCTGACACCCACGCATGAATGCATCAGCCCGTCACGCATCAGCTACCTAGCTTATATATACTCAGAATTTCCGTAGACTAGCTAAGTGACCGTGCGTTGCTACGGAGATGTCAAACATATTATAAATAAATATGTTAAACTATATTTCAGACTGAATTGCAGTGATAATATGTCAACCATTAGCCTCTATCTATCTATCTATCTATCTATCTATATCTATAGTGCTTTCTCCCTATTTCCCTCTCTTTGCACATCTTCCATTTTCTTTCTTCTTGCCATCTTGATAGATGTCTTCTTCGCCTAGTCATCCTTCCATAGTAACCTTCTGAACAAGAAAATCACCAATGATTCTCATGTTATCAAATGATATATAAGAGAATACAAATAATCTTATGTGCTGGGAGGCATGGGAACTACTCTCGACGAGGTCTAGGCCCTCCACGAAGGGCACAATTAGCAACAACATTTCTCTTATACTCCAATACTAATGAAGGCGGCATCTTTTTTTCATTAAGCAATATAAAATAGAAAACTGGATTTCTATGGGCCGATAACTACATCTAATTTTTGGATAGCAGATCTTTTTGTATCACAGAAACCAATCCATTGGAAAATATATGGAAAAGAACTAATATATACTTACCCAATCTTGGTGCTAACAATCATCTCGCAATTTATGAAGGAAATAAGCTATCTATGAATTATATTGAATCGAAATGGCAGAACTTGAAATAACCATTGCCACTCACATTTTCCGACAGATATTGAAGTAGCAAATATCAGTCAGTCAATCAGATCTCTTAAGGATGACAAAAAATCATAAGGGACAAGAGGAAAAATAGGCAAAATAATTCATATCTATTTTTGCAAGCTGGCAAAGCTCATAGTTATCTGTAAGTACCATGGACTAAACTGGATGCCCTCTACTTATGTCATTTATGGGACTGACAAAAAAATGACATGATAGTTATAAGTGAAAAGAGATTTATGTCATCTAATTTTTCCTGCAATAAGAACCAAAAATCGCAAGGGGCAAATGGTTCAGGATATTAGATGAATCATGATTGTATTAGCAAAAAGTAAACAATTTTACTTTTATACGATCAGGTAAATGGAATGGACCAGCCTTCTCCTTTTTGTTGCATACTTGTTGAAGCGAGAACCTTGGCTTCAGATGCAAATTTTAGCAGCCACGTGAGAATGATGAAGAAGGAAAGCAACGAACTGGAAATGCACTGCTTTCAGAACTTGTGTAGCATCGCTCTCAATTACATGCAAATGAAAATTGGGTTAGAGTCAAAGAAGGAAAACATTCAACCCAAGAGAAGAGGGTGCCAGCTTGTTGTACCAAGACTACCATTAAATGAAAATGTAGAGGTAAACCTCTAAAACCCATCCTTAGTATATCGAGTATGAACTCCTAAAGGAGAACATGATCAGGTCTTTAATCAACAATTGACAGATTTGTTGTTCATACTGCAATTTCTAACAGATGGCCAATTGTATAGCAACAAGATATCAAAAGCATCCATCTAACATTTTCCATAAATCACATGGACACATCCAAATACTCGCACTTCCACTTCTGGTAACAATACTTGGGACCAAGTGCCCTGGATACAAATTACCATGATAGAGACAGCTGTAGAGGGATATACGGGGGACTTACCGAGTACTTCCATACCATACAGTTACTGATGAAAACTGGAATACCTGGTTCCAGGTTACAAATTTAGTAATGTTGAGCTATTGCTCAAATCGAACATCCGTACAAGTTTGCAATGCCATAACCAAGACAATTTATTATCCTGAACCCAAGTTAAAGGCTACTTACATATGTCAATCTGTCATGCTTCTTGAGCAGGTCGATCATAGCATGCCTCTTTGCACCCTCTGTATCAGCAAGTGGCTGTAAATCAAGCAAAATTAAGCATCATGAACAATCTTCCCAAATATCACAATTCTAGAAACTGGATCATGGCAGGAGCACCATCGGACGAATCAAAAGCTACAGAGGGGCGAACCATAGGCCTATGCTCGATCCATTCCCCTCTAGAATCATCAATTCATGACGGAGGCAATCCAAGTACGAGTCAAAATGACCTTGACATTAACAAATGATTTCAACACGAACTGGACCAATGACCAGATCGTAACCCCACCAGAGGAGGCCGAAGGAAAGATCAGGGCGAGGGCTCACCGTGTTCTGCCATAGGTCGAGCGCGTTGACGTCGGCGCCATTTGCGACGAGGCACTCGGCGACGTCCTGCCAGCCGTGTAGCGCGACGACGTGGAGCCGGGTGCGGGAGTCTTAGTCGCGGGCGTTGACGAACGCGCCGTCCTCCTCGAGCAGCTTCCGCATGGAGGCCGCGTCATTCTGGTGCGTGTGCCAGGGGAGACGTGTGTGCAACGAGCGCCTTATCGTCGAACCGCCGACGCTGGTGGCCGTCGCCGCCGCTCCCCGGCGATATTCCCGCGCAGCCACGACTGCCCTCATCGCCGCCGCCGGATCTGGCCACGTGCGCATGCACCGCCTCCTCCTCCGCCCCGCTCATCTCCGTCCCGCCGGATTGGAGTCTTGCGTCGCGGAAAGCAGAAGTTGTCTTTCTGGGAAGGCGCTATTTCGGGAGTATTGCAGGGAGCAGTATAGGACCAAGTAACTGATTTGTTTATTCCTTGATTGATGCGTTATTTGGCAAGTAATTGACTTGTTTTATTTGGGCCACACAATTTATTCCTTGATTGATGCGTTATTTGGCTGGCACACAATTGGTTGATGCGTTATTTGGCAAGTAATTGATTTGTTTTATTTGGGCCGGCACACAATTGGTCCGCGGAGGGCAGAATCGGGAGGCAGAAAAATTCTGCCATGGGTTACACCATCACCAACTCCCATTTAATAGTAAAGATAACACAAGTACAAAGTGTCGCAGCAGCAGTGGAACACGGGGTCCACAACCTGGGTTCGTCCGCCGCGCTTCCGCACCGCGCCGCCCCCGGGGAGGTCGATCTCCATGATCTCCGCCGGGGGCCGCGCCACCCGTATCTAGGGTTCGTCTGCCGATCGGTTGATCGGCTGCCCAAGCGTCTTTTTTTTCCGATCTTTAGATCGGTTTTCTTTTCTCCGCCGGTCACTCGATCGGCGTTTTCTTTTTTGGTTTGCCGATCATCGATCAGATTGCATCGCCCACCGCCCGTCGTCCTCGCGCCTCTACTCCGACAACGGCATCGACCTGCACCGGCCCGCTCCTCGCAGCCGGCTACCGCGGGCGACTCGCCGGCGCCGACTCCACACCGGCCGGCTCCTTCCAGCCGGCTACCGCGGCCGACTCGCCGGCGCCGACTCCGCACCGACCGCGCAACAAGGCCGGATGCGCCGTCCAAGGGACGCCTCGACGCGTCATAGCCGATTTCCCTCGCTTGCATGGTCTCCATCGCCGGTTCGTCTTCGTCGTCATCGACCGGGACTTCTTCGACAACGTCGCCCTCGACTCCGATCTGTGCGTCGTCCCCGCCACGGCGCGTACAACACAGCATCGGTCTGATCAACCGATCGCGCCTGTCTACGCCACGCACGTCCCCGAGCCCTACCACCGATCGAGCATCGGGTTGCCGCTGCATCGCCCCTTCGGGCTGCAGCGCCGCCGCCCTGTGGTTCTCCCCGCGGCTGCACCAACCCGCACGTCGCCGCTGCGTCGCCCCTTCGGGCCGTAGCGCCGCGGCCCGTGGTCCACGCTGCCGCTCTGAGGCTGTCCCCGCGGCTGCACCGGCCCGCACGTCACCGTTGCGTCGCCCCTTCGGGCCGTAGCGCCGCGGCACGCGATCCACGCCACCGCCCCGAAGTCGTCCCCACCGTCGCCCTGACACACGCGTCGCCGCTGCGTTGCCCGTCCGGGCCGTAGCGCTGCGACACGCGGTCCGCATCGCCATCCCCGCACGTTGACGTCTCCGTGGTATGCGTCGCGCCGCCTTCCGAGGCGCGGGAACGCCACTGTCCGTGCTTGGTCTTCGTCATGATGTTGGGCTCTTCTTCGCCTACTTCCAGCACCGTCACCGCGCCTCTACACGCGACCGCCGTGGCCTTTTGCAGGCTATCGCCGCCGTCGCGCTTCTATATGCGACCGTCGTGGCCCTTTACGGGCTACCGTCGTCGCCGCCAACCACAACTTCGTCTCCGTCCAGTACCAGTTCAACGCCAGCGTCACCGTCATCTTCCCCCCACTTCATCTACTCCGACAACCGCGGGTGACATCGGCACCTTCTACCCCACGCCGTTTGGCGCCGCCACCGTCGTCGAGTCCTCCTCTGCTGGCCCCTCCGACCTGGCGTACAACTCCTACTGGTCCCCATCTACGCATGCCCAGTGCTGGCAACACCGACGTGTGACTTCATCCACGACGTGTCCCCAGGCTTGGCAATCCTGGTGTGGCGCCTCGTCAACACCGACTAACCTCTGTCTACGCATGCCCGGTGCTGGCAATACCGACGCGTGCCTTCGTCCACGATGTGTCCCCAGGCTTGGCAAACCTGGCGCGATGCCTCGTCCACATCATCTTCTACCTGGCGCACCACTGCGCCCTGACTACTCGGTGCTCCCTTGCGGCCTGACCACTCGGCGCTCCCTAGCGCCCGCGGCTCCACGACGGCTCCCTCGACACTGGCAACCCCGACTCGACATCGACCACGGCGCCTCTCGCGCGGCTACCTCGACTACGGCTACACCACCCTACGCTCTCGGCTTCCTCGACATCGGCAAAAAGGGCTATCACCTCGCTTGAGCTCCTCATCAGCTTCCTCTACAGTGCAAGAATGTGTGTTATCGACCCCGTCCACGATGTTCCCGCTCCTACTGCAGGGGGATGTCAGCCTACTGGATTCTACTTCGGTTTCTCTCCAATCTTACCGTCCACGACGTTCCAGTTGTTCACGATGCTACCGCTACGACTGCGCGGGGGGGGGGGGGGATGTTAGAGTATACGTGTATAGGATCGTTATGGTAGGTTAGGATAGAGATAGGATCCGTTTCCATACGGACCTAACTTGTCTTGTACTCCAAGTCAGTCCCTTGTACGCCTTTATATACTCGTCCATGAGGCTCAATAATACATCCATCCTATTCCGCCAATCTCATAATGCTACAGGGTTCCTTCTCCATACAGCGAAGAGGATAAGCACGCCAGCTCGTGCTGGAAGCTTGTAGAAAGCTTGGGCGCCAAGACGAAGGGCGCGCCTCCAGTGACGTCGCCTTGGGCGTGGTCGATGGGGCTGTCAGACTCTGTCCGCCCCGCTTTCCCCAAAGGTGGACGACCGCACCTAACCACCCACTAGTACAGAACGACACATCGGATACCCCTCTATGGTAACAGCACGAGATAGGCGACGGAAAATCGAACTTTCCGCGCGGCCGGTGCGTACAAACCTGACCTAGGCCACGGCTGGCCCGTCAAGATAGGTAACGGAGAAAGTATTAACTCTGTTACCCATATTATTGGCAACGGTGATAACTCCGGCTCCGTTTCCGATATGTGGTTCTGTGGCAACGGTCATTTTTCTTTGACCATTTGCAATTTGGTCACGTTCCATCTTCTTGGAATTTGAAGCGAGGCAAGTAAATACCATGGCATAGTGGCACCGCCCACTACTCCTTAAAAACTCCAATCCCTGCTAGCTCAAGATGCCACAAAATCTGCTCTCCATCCCTCTCGCTCGCTCCCTGTTACTGATTAGCAAAGATACCTCGCAGCAACGACACACAGGAGCACACTCCGTCGCCGCGGGATAGTCCCCCCGTTAGCGGAGAGACCGTTGAAGGACCAACGCCGGAGACGAACGACGACGAAGAACTCGCCAACTGCCATGATCCCACCTTGATGTTGGGCCCGCCGAAGGTTGATTCCGATGAGGAGTCAACCGAAGAGGAGAACGAGGAGGACGAGGACGACGACGAGGAGGACGAGGACGAGGCGGAGGCACCGGTCCCGAAGAAGGGAACCCTGGCGACGGAGAAGAAAGCCGCCCCCACTGCCTCCGATATGCTGCCGCCACCACCTCCGATGGCCCCCAACAAGCGAGGCCGTGAGAAGGAGGAGGATTGCGCGGAAGCAGGGCGTAAGAAAAACAAGAAGTAGCAAGTAGTAGTAGTTCTATAAGTTCTCCATATGTAATTTACTTTATTATTACTAATATGTAATGCGTATGTAATATAGTAATCACTAATATTAATATAAGTATCCTAGTGGTTTTCTTCATATAGTAGAGATTAGGGAAAATAATATTCCAGAGAGTAGAAGAAATTCCAGAGAGTCGGCGCGTAGGCCCCACTCCTCAGTGGAAGAAACACAAAGAAAACGGTCCTTCTAAAGAACCGTTTCCGATGTTTTACCTATATATATGGGCGTACAGAGCAAAACCTAACACTGACTCTTTTTCCTCACTGTCCGAGTATCTAGATCTGTTCGTGGCGGCGGCTCCTAGTGTTGCAGCCATCGCTAGCGCTGTGGCGGCGCCGTCTCCGCCGAGCGACGGCTATAACCGGCGTCGCCGTCACCCCCGAGACGGCGATGTCTCACCATCCCCCCGAGACGGCGTGGTCTTCGCCATCTCCCCTGACATGGCGAGGTCGTCGCTGTGTCCGCTTCCTCTGCCTCCACCTCTTTCGGATATGCTAGATTGATTCAACGGCGACGTGAAGAAGGTATCAGATCCACTCTTTGATGTAGCTAACTTGCCTATTATGCACCTGCTAGAGCAGCTCAGTTCACATCCAGTAGTTTGATCTAGATAATTTCTTGATGTAGTTAACTTGCCTATTGTGCACTTGCAACCGGTTGTAGTTTAGGTAACTTGTTGATAGTAGTTCATTTCACATCCGATAGTTCTATCTAGATCATTTCTTGATGCAGTTAACTTGCCTATTGTGCACTTGCAACCGGTTGTAGTTTAGCTAACTTCTTGATAGTAGTTCAGTTCACATCCGGTAGTTCTATCTAGATCATTTCTTGAGGTAGTTAACTTGTTTATTGTGCACTTGCAACCGGTTATAGTTTAGCTAACTTGTTGATAGTAGTTCAGTTCACATCCAATAGTTCTATCTTACCTATTGTGTACTCTTTGATGTTGCTAACTTGCCCATTGTGCACCTGCTAACTTGTTCATGTTATAATGTATTTAACTTGCCTATTGTGCCCTTGCAGCCGTTGTAGTTTAGCTAACTTGTCTAGATTATGTGAAAACAGGAGTCTATTTCGGTGACACTGCATAAAAAAGTCGGAGACACAGAAAAACAACGAACACTACTCAAGACAGTAGTGTTTGTTAATTTTCCCATAATGTCCTCCAATTATATACACAGGTCAGTACACACTATATACTACTATATACTTCATATTATTTTATTAAATTGTTCGTTCTATCTAGTAGTGTCGGAACTAACATAAATTCTTATTTACATTTAGGGATATCAAGTTGTTCCCTTTCAAACCCCACCTTACATATCCACCGTCGCCATTGTGATGTTTTGGTACACTACATAAAATACTTTTTTTAAGTAAGAGTGTTTTATATAGTGTCGCAGTAATGTCACATCGGTGACGTATTAGATTAGATTTCGGTGACACCGCATAAAAAATCCAGAGCCGGTGGTGGCCTCCATGGAAAGCGTGATCGCTGTCAGGCATCCTATGAAGCTACTGACATGGCAATATCTTGTTGACAAGCCGTGTGTTGGCTGCTCCGGTTCATCAATAAGAGCCACCTCAAGACATAGCTAAGATATTATTTTAGTTTTGCTTAAATTCATAGTGTTCTTGTTTTAGCATATGTACTTAACAATTGTAACTCTATTTACTAATGTATAGGGTCCAAAACTTCAACATCCTTCTCTCAGGAAGCTGAGATAAGAAGAGATTGCTAGAGTGACACCTGCGAGGATTGTGCAAAAGGATGTAGGGAAGAAATCGTTAATTCTTTCCACCCTTTGACATGATAGGCTTAGTATAGATGAAATTTGTTATCGTTTACCTCTTATGTTTGTCACATCTTGTGATGAAAATGTAAAGGTGAAATTGTGATGAAAATGTAAAGGTGAAATTGTGATGGAAATGTAAAGGTGAAATTGTGATGGATATGAATGAAATCTGTTACCGTTTTAGTATTTGTGTTGTGTGAGATCAAATGCAGCGCGAAATATATATTGCAGGCTAAATAAAAAAAACACTTACAAAAATATCTCAATGCAAACGGTAAAATCAAGATGTCCGTAACTGATCAGGTCAAACTACGGCAACGGAGATCAAAACCAACCGTTGCCAAAACTTAACCTCACTGGTGACGTTTTTTGGCTCCGTTACCGATGATGGCCTTCACATCAGCCACGGAGGCTGGGACACGGACCACTTCCCTATTTCCGATGGGGGTTTTGGCCCGTTTCCGATATGTCATTCTGTACTAGTGACCAGAGATACTTGGACGAGAGAAGGCCACGTCGCCTCCAGAAGACCACCGGGGGGTTTCCCGCCTAACCCCCCCCCCCCAACACTCCTCGTGTGCCCATGTGGGATCCCCTTAGCCTATAAAAGGAGGACCAAGGCACCGATGCCGAGGGACACAATGCGAGCAGAGCACAAGCACGATTAGACTAGGGTTTGGAGGGTAGAGAGAGAGGTGATCTCCTTAGGGCAGGATCTACTCTTCGTCTACCTCCGGCCAACTCTCTGTCGGGTTGACTCCCGAGACCATCCTTGTAAACTACCCTATGATGAACACCTCAATCCAGACATGCAGGAGTAGGGTTCTTAGCCTCCGGGCGGCCTGGACCTGGGTAAAACTCTCTGCGTCTCCATGTTGTGTGCTTGATCGCCAGACCGAAGAACTCGACGTACTTCCCCCGGGTGAAGTGTTTCCCAGCCTCCTTCGCACCCCGTGCCAAACCTAAAAAGGGGGTATCCTTTACTCCCGATGTCCGTCATCCGAGACACGATATCTGGCGCGCCAGGTAGGGGGTGCAAGCGCTGGATTCGTCTTCATCAACCTCAAGTTCGTTGTCATGATCTACGTCAATTTCTTCCTTAAGCATGGCGCCCAAGAGAAGGGCCTAATCAACGGCCTCCAAGGCCGCGTCTCCTTCGCGTACTCAGGCTTCTGCTGAACGTCGCGCTGCGGAGACACGCCAAACCGCTCCTCCACCCCCACCACCCACGGAGAAGGTGATGCCGGAGGGAGCTAACACCAACAAGAACGGCGAGCCTGACGGTCTGATGGCCCCAGGAAACTCCGTCAGGCACCCTCCCCGCTCTGGAGGGGAGAAGAGTGTCGGCAACGGCGCTGGCAAGCGAACTCCCGCTGGGGAAGGGGACGGAAACGTTCCCGCCGGCGCACGAGCACGTCATGATGCCCTCGTCACCGCCAAGGCTCTGATGCAGTTTTCCCCAAGCACCGACGATCCCAAGGTCTACCAGGCTTGGAGGACCCACGTGGAGGAACTCCTCGACCTCGCCGACCGTGGCCCTGAGATGGAGCCTACCCGAGCTCCCACCGTCAACGGGCCTGGAGTGGGAGGAGACAAGACACGTGAGTCCGGGGCCAGCCCTGCGGCGAGCGCCAAGGCGAGACGCAACCTCCGTGCCTCTCCTCCGTTGGGAAATTGGCCAAACCGCGATCGCGACAAAGCCATCTCTGTCGGGTCAGATCTTCGGGTCGACCTCCACAATTGTCTAACCGAGGATATGCGCACACGCATCGAGAGGTGCCGCGAGCGCCACTGATACGTCTCCAACGTATCTATAATTTCTGATGTTTCATGCTTGTTTTATGTATCATTGTCACATGTTTTATATGCATTATATATCATTATTATACATTTTCTGGGACTAACCTATTAACAAGATGCCACAGTGCCAGTTCCTGTTTTCTGCTGTTTTTGGTTCCAGAAAAGCTGTTCGGGCAATATTCTCGGAATTCGACGAAACAAAAGCCAAACCTCCTATTTTTCCGAGGGACACACGGAGCCAGAAGGGCAAGCCAGGGGGAGGCCCACGGCCTCCAAACCACCTCTTGGGCGGCTGGGCCACAGGCGCGCCGAGAGGTGAGGAGGGAGCCCAGGACTCCACCGACGTTGCCCCTTCGCCTATTTAGTCACCCCGACGCGAAAACCCTAAATATAATCTAATACTCCAGAAAGACTTCCGCAGCGCCGTCGCCATCGCGAGACCTCGTTTCGGGGGTCAGAAGTTCCTGTTCTGGCACCCTGCCGGGACGGGGATTGACCCCCGGAGCCATCTCCATCGACTCCACCGCCTCCACTTCGACTCCATGATGGTTTGTGAGTAGTTCCCCCATGGACTACGGGTTCTTGGCTGTAGCTAGTTGGTACTCTCTCTCCCATGTACTTCAATACAATGATCTCATGAGCTGCCTTACATGATTGAGATCCATATGATGTAATTGGTGTTGTGTTTGTTGGGATCCGATGAATTGTTACATTATGATCAGATTGTTCATCATATTATCATACTATTGTTTATTTAAGATCTTGCATGCTCTCCGGTACTTGTGGTTACCCTGATCAAGTAGTTGCTTGTATCTCCAAGAGGGAGTATTTATGCTAGATAGTTGGGTTCAGCCTCTATTTAACCTGGGATAGTGACAGCAAGTTCTAAGGTTGTAGATGTGTTGTTGCCACTAGGGGTAAAACAGCAATGCTTTGTCTAAGGATGAATGTGTTGTTTACATTATGCACAATACTTAATGCAATAATCTGTTGTTTGCAACTTAATACTGGAAGGGGTGCGGATGCTAACCGGAAGGTGGATTATTTAGGCACAGATGCATGCTGGATAGCGGTCTGTGTACCTTGTCGTAATGCCCAATTAAATACTACAGTAAACTTATCTTATCATAAGCATGCATTGTCATGCCCTTACAATTATCAATTGCCCAACTGTAATTTGTTCACCCAACACCTGTTATTTGTTTGGAGAGTTACCACTAGTGTAGATAGCTGGGAACCCCGGTCCATTTGTCATCATCATTGCTCTCGGTCCTATATGTCATTAGAAGTAGTATCAACTATTTTCTGGTGCCATTGCCTCCGTGTTACTGCTGCTGTGTTACTGTTACTATTGCTCTCATATTACTGCTGCTTTCACATCACCCCTGTTACTAGTGCTTTTCCAGGTGCAGCTGAATTGACAACTCAGTTGTTAAGGCTTATAAGTATTCTTTGTCTCCCCTTGTGTCGAATCAATAAATTTGGGTTTTACTTCCCTCGAAGACTGTTGCGATCCCCTATACTTGTGGGTTATCAAGACTATTTTCTGGCGCCGTTGCCGGGGAGCATAGCTCTACTCATAAGTTCACCTGGGGAGTACACTCTACCTCTCTCTCTGTTTTTATTTTATTTTGTCTTGTCTAGTTTACTTTTGTCTAGTTTATTTGTGCTTAGTTTATTTTGTTTAGTTGTGTTTTGTTTAGTTTACTTTTGTTTAGTTTATTTTTGTTTTGTTTTGTTTTTTTATAAATTCGAAAATCCATAAAAATTTGAAAAACCAAAAAATTAAAAACTGTTGTTATGGAAGAACCCACAACCTATTGGAGCTTATAGAATTATATATGAAGTATAGAGAATCAAAAAAGGGTGAAGTCATGAGTGCTGTGTTAGAAAAGTTGAATACAATTGCTAATATCTTGCTTAAACGCCATGATATAAACTGTTGCTCTAAACAGGATACTAAACATCTTAAATTCCAATGTGGCTTTAGTGAAGAAGTTTTAATTGTGAACTATCATTGGAATAACTATATTCATCTTGGGTTCGAAGAAGTAGAACAATTTGTTTTATTTATGGGAGCCTCTGAGATAGAATCTTTCATGGCTAAAAATTATGAAACTTGTATTGCTTGTAAGGACCTTAAAGATTATGTCTCTTCTATCCTTGATTATTGCATAGAACATTACAGCAATAATCCTTATATCGTTGATTACAAAGAGAGACTCATTAATGCACAAGAATGCACTCACAATTTGCAGGAACCTGTGGAAGAAGAAATTGCTGAACCTGAAAGCTCATTAGATGAAAAAGAGGAGGAGAGTGATGAACAAAAGGAGGAAGAATGGATTAGCTACCCATGCCTACCTTCTAATGAGAGTAACTCTTCATCTCTTACATTATTTGATTGCCCTCCATGCTTACCCAAGGAGGATGAATGTTATGTTCCTGTTGATTCTCTTGAAATTTTTCCTATGAGTAAAACTTGTGAGAATAATTATGCTACTGTTATATATGATAATCCATGCTATTTTGATAAATCTTATGATAATCCTTTATTTGTGGCTGATATCGAAATGCATGGTACTAAAGAGTTTTGCTTAGAAAATGTTTATGATAAAGCTCTAGATGATGGTCCTATGTTACTTGATAATATTAATTGTGTACTAATGAAAATGGGATTGGAGAAGTCTTGACTTTATCTAGGCGTCCCATATATGTTGAGAGTGATCAATCATCTTGTTATAAAATTGTTACATGTGGGTTCGAAATTTTAAATCCCACTACTTATGAGCTTGATAAAAATATGTGTTTGTAGATCATGAAAAGCATGCTTTGTGTGATAGTTATATTGTTGAGTTTATTCATGATGCTACTGAAAATTATATGAGAGAGGAAAATATGGTTGTAGAAATTTTCATGGTACTAAAACACCTCTCTATATGCTGAAACTTTTGAAGTTACTCTTGTTTTATCTTCCTATGCTTGTCACTTTGTTCTTATGAATTTATTTGTGTACAAGTTTCCTATGCATAGGAAGTGGGTTAGACTTAAATGTGTTTTGAATTTGCTTCTTGATGCTCCTTTTGCTTCATTTTCTATTTTCATGAGAGCATCATTAAAACTATCAAGCCTAGCTAAAAGGCATTAAAGAAAAGCGCTCTTGGGAGACAACCCATGTGTTATTTCTGTAATTTTTCTTTTGCTTTTTGAGTCAAGGAGCTTGCTTACTTCTGTAACAACTCCTTTGTATCTTTATTTTTCGAATTGTTGTGCCAAGAAGAGCCTTTAATGATTAGATGATGCTAGATTTGGATTCTGCGCAGGGACAGATTTTTAGCTGTCACGAATTTGAGCTTTTCTCCCTGGAGAAAACTCGAAAAATTCTATAAAAAATCACGCATCTTCCTCAGATATGTACGCATCTTTCATTAACTTCACTTTTTCCGATTTGAGCAACGGAAGTACCTCGAAAAAATTCGTCTTTACTGGCTGTTCTGTTTTGACAGATTCTGTCTCTGTTTTTTTGCATTGTCTCTTGTGGACTTTAAGTAAGGCTTTCTAGACGTGGAGGGCTGTAGCTAATGTTTTATTGAGTATTGCAATGTGTCACTACAGAACCAAAGTGGATTAATGTTTTTGAGTACTAACCCCTCTAATGAAGTTTATGAGAAGTTTGGTGTGGCAGAAGTTTTCAAGGGTCAAGAGAGAAGGATGATATTGTGATCAAGAAGAGTGAAGAGCCTAAGCTTGGGGATGCCCCCGTGGTCACCCAAGCATATTTCAAGAAGACTCAAGCATCTAAGCTTGGGGATGCCCAAGGCATCCCCTTCTTCATCATCAACTTATCAGGTCATCTCTAGTGAAACTATATTTTAATTCGGTCACATCATATGTGCTGTTCTTGGAGCGTCTTTGTGTTTAGTTTGTTAGTTTTATTCTCTGATCATATCAATGTCGGATCCTATCTATCTTGTTTGGGAGAGAGACACGCTCCGCTTTTTCATTTGAATACTCCTATTCTTCACTTATATTGTTGAGTATTCATTTTCGCACTGTTTAGCTTCTAGCTCTTGGTTTTCATGTATCTCTTGTTCAGAGCTATTAGTTATTTTATAGAAAGTACTCTCTTGCTTCACTTATATTTATTTGGAGAGTTGCTTGGTTGATGTGTTGGTCCAGAAATTTTTGCATGTGGTAGTGGTATAATGAAAAACTTGCATAATCTTGTAGATCATTGAACTTTGATAATCTGATTCTTTGCAAACGTTTTGAGGTATTTAGATGGTAAAGCTTGCTGGTTAATTAAGTTAAAATCATTAGTGGATTGTTGTCTTTAAGCTTGTACCGTACTACAAACTCTAAAAATTGTTGAAGGTGTAGTTGGACTTGATAGCTTTCCATGTCTGAAAGTTCATTGTAATAACTAAGTTGTGCTGAAGGTCGAGGGATCTAACGGGGTACTTGTGCCGCCGTGAACGGCCCTTCTTGGAGTGAATTTTAATCATGCTCTTAATGTTGAACCTGCTAGTTGTTTGCAATAAACTTGTGAGTTCTTTTTGACTAATGTTAAGCTACGGTTTTTGGCACTTCCACCATCCAAATTTGCTAGCCTCTTCGGTGCTGTGCATTGCCTTCTGCTCACATTGAGAGTTGTGCATACTTCGCCGGTACATCCAACCCCGTGGGAGGACTTCCTCTTGTTCTCCTACACATAAGCCTATACATCTTCCTCAAAACAACCACCATACCTACCTACCACAGCATTTCCATAGCTGTTCCGAGATATATTGCCATGCAACTTCCATTTACATTACATGACTTGTTGTCATTCATCACTTATATATTGCTTTGCATGATTCTATACAGCTGATGTGTGGTTTACCCATGTTACGCTAGATCATTGCATATCCTGCTACACTGGCAGAGGCATACAGTTTCATACATCATGTCTTGTTCGTTATGAGTTATATGTACCAAAAAGTGTGTTGTCATATTAGAATGTTGCCCCTGAAAGTGAAAAGTGCTATGTGGCCATCGAAAAGAGAAACAGAAAAAGAAAAAAAATAGAAAAAAAGGAAAAAAAAAAAGAATAAAGAAAAAGGGGGCAACATTACTATCCTTTATCCACACTTGTGCTCATGTTATAGCACCTGCAGTATTCATAGTCATCATTTGTGCTCGTTTAGCACCTATACTCCATGTGAGAGAGTTTTCATGTTCTACTAGTATAACTATGTGGGGAATTTACACTATAGAACTTGGGTTGTATATTCCAATGATGAGCTTCCTCAAAAGTGCTCTAGGTCTTCATGAGCAACCAAGTTGGATGCACCCCCACTAGTTCCATTGGAGAGCTTTCATACACATATAGCTCTATGTGCATCCGTTGCATGGCAATCACTACTCCTTACATAGCTTCGATTATAAGACTTCCTCTTGTCTAATGATCACTTATAGCTTTGTGAGACTTTCTTCCATTGGCCTTCCAAACCCCCATTAATGTTCTCTTTGCCATAACATCCTGGTGCCAATACCAAATGCTTGCGCTCACCGGTTGAGTAGACTTCGAAACAGTTGATTCATGACGTTCATGTTTATGTTTACTTGGCTGAATCCTTCTGTGTTATGAAAATTTGCTTGATGCTTGGATTGAAGGATAGAACTTCTACGCTGGATACTTAAACCATCTTTAATGAACCTTGTACGGTTTCATGTCTTTAAAGCGATAGTTCATGAAAACTTTTAGCTTGTTTGACTCTTGCTTTATTATCTCTTATATCAACTATAGACATTTGCTTTGAATGATTTGATCTCAGCTCACATGCCTTACATTATTATTGGATCAAGATTATGTTGGTAGCATGTCACTTCAGAAATTATTTTCTTTTTATCGTTTACCTACTCGAGGACGAGTAGGAACTAAGCTTGGGGATGCTTGATACGTCTCCAACGTATCTATAATTTCTGATGTTTCATGCTTGTTTTATGTATCATTGTCACATGTTTTATATGCATTATATATCATTATTATACATTTTCTGGGACTAACCTATTAACAAGATGCCACAGTGCCAGTTCCTGTTTTCTGCTGTTTTTGGTTCCAGAAAAGCTGTTCGGGCAATATTCTCGGAATTCGACGAAACAAAAGCCAAACCTCCTATTTTTCCGAGGGACACACGGAGCCAGAAGGGCAAGCCAGGGGGAGGCCCACGGCCTCCAAACCACCTCTTGGCGGCTGGGCCACAGGCGCGCCGAGAGGTGAGGAGGGGCCCAGGACTCCACCGACGTTGCCCCTTCGCCTATTTAGTCACCCCGACGCGAAAACCCTAAATATATATCTAATACTCCAGAAAGACTTCCGCAGCGCCGTCGCCATCGCGAGACCTCGTTTCGGGGGTCAGAAGTTCCTGTTCTGGCACCCTGCCGGGACGGGGATTGACCCCCGGAGCCATCTCCATCGACTCCACCGCCTCCACTTCGACTCCATGATGGTTTGTGAGTAGTTCCCCCATGGACTACGGGTTCTTGGCTGTAGCTAGTTGGTACTCTCTCTCCCATGTACTTCAATACAATGATCTCATGAGCTGCCTTACATGATTGAGATCCATATGATGTAATTGGTGTTGTGTTTGTTGGGATCCGATGAATTGTTACATTATGATCAGATTGTTCATCATATTATCATACTATTGTTTATTTAAGATCTTGCATGCTCTCCGGTACTTGTGGTTACCCTGATCAAGTAGTTGCTTGTATCTCCAAGAGGGAGTATTTATGCTAGATAGTTGGGTTCAGCCTCTATTTAACCTGGGATAGTGACAGCAAGTTCTAAGGTTGTAGATGTGTTGTTGCCACTAGGGGTAAAACAGCAATGCTTTGTCTAAGGATGAATGTGTTGTTTACATTATGCACAATACTTAATGCAATAATCTGTTGTTTGCAACTTAATACTGGAAGGGGTGCGGATGCTAACCGGAAGGTGGATTATTTAGGCACAGATGCATGCTGGATAGCGGTCTGTGTACCTTGTCGTAATGCCCAATTAAATACTACAGTAAACCTTATCTTATCATAAGCATGCATTGTCATGCCCTTACAATTATCAATTGCCCAACTGTAATTTGTTCACCCAACACCTGTTATTTGTTTGGAGAGTTACCACTAGTGTAGATAGCTGGGAACCCCGGTCCATTTGTCATCATCATTGCTCTCGGTCCTATATGTCATTAGAAGTAGTATCAACTATTTTCTGGTGCCATTGCCTCCGTGTTACTATTGCTCTCATATTACTGCTGCTTTCACATCACCCCTGTTACTAGTGCTTTTCCAGGTGCAGCTGAATTGACAACTCAGTTGTTAAGGCTTATAAGTATTCTTTGTCTCCCCTTGTGTCGAATCAATAAATTTGGGTTTTACTTCCCTCGAAGACTGTTGCGATCCCCTATACTTGTGGGTTATCAGCCACCGTTAGGAGGATCGGGATGACGACATCGCCGAAAGCTGTCTCGCCCTCTCCCCGAGTTCCGCCAGGTTACCTAGCCCAAGAAATTCAAGATCGACGTCCTCCGCTACGACAGCACCACAAACCCTCGGGACTTCCTATAGCTCTTCTCCCTCGCTGTCGTGGTCATCGGGGCCGACGAAGTCATGATGACCAGCTGGTTCCCTTTGGCCCTGAAGGGAGATGCTCGGACATGGCTTCTCAACCTTCCCAAATGCTCCATCCGTTCCTGGCGGACACTGAAGGAACAGTTCCTGGGGGCTTTCCAAGGCGGGTACCAGAGCCCGGAGGCTCCGAGCGACCACCACGACTTCAAGCAACTTCCGGGTGAAACTCTTCGCAAGTTCATTCAGCGCTTCACCCAGAAGATGAACACAATACCCTGCATCAAGGAGGAGTTGGTGATCTCATCTTTCCACGCCAACGTCCGCAACACCCGCTGCGTCGAGACAGTCCTCCACGATGCCGAGCAAATTGTCAAGACCTGCGAAGCCTGCCAGTACTACGCGAAGAACATACATCAGCCAGCTCAAGCCCTGCAATCGATACCAATATCTTGGCCGTTTGCAGTCTGGGGGCTGGACATTGTGGGCAAGTTGCCAAAATCAGTCGGAGGGCACGAGTATCTCTTCGTGGCAATTGACAAGTTCACAAAGTGGGTGGAAGTGATGTCAGTACCCCGTCAGCCGGCCCAGGCCGCCATCAAGTTCATAGAAGGAATCGTGTACCTCTTCGGAGTGCCAAACAGAATCATCACGGACAACGGGTCTCAGTTCACAAGTCGAGCCTTCCTCAACTTCTGTGAAGAATTGGGCATCAAGGTGTGCTTCGCCTCGGTGTCCTACCCAAGATGCAATGGACAAGTGGAGCGAGCCAATGCGGAGGTCCTCAAGGGTCTGAAGACCAAGGCCTTTGACAAGTTGGATGACAAAGGGAAGAACTGGATAGATCACCTACCAAGTGTACTATGGTCTCTCAGAACCACACTAAGCCGAGCAACTGGAGAAACACCATTCTTCCTTGTCTATGGAGCTGAAGCTGTACTGCCAATGGAGCTAAGGCACGGATCTCCCCGGGTACTCGCTTATGATGAAGACACCTAGGTGGAGCGGAGAATCGATGACATAGACTTTCTGGAGGAGGTTCGGTTTCAGGCTTCATTACGATCTGCTCAATACCAACAAGGGCTTCGCCGCTACCACAGTCGCCATGTTCGGTCACGGGAACTACAACCCGGGGACCTGGTACTCCGCAAGAAACAAAAGCTCGATGGCTTGAACAAGATGTCATCCAAGTGGGAAGGACCATACCGGGTGACTCATACCCTGAGACCTAGAGTAGTCTATCTGGAGGACGAGAAAGGCAGACCTGAAGGCAGTGCCTGGAATATCGAGGATCTTCACAAGTTCTACCCCTAATTACGAACAAGAATCGCCAAACGTCGAATCCGCTAAGCACGCCCAAGGGGCTAGTGTTCTGTAATAGGGTGTAAAAAATTGTCGCCAAGGAATAAAAGATAAGTCATTTCAATTCCGTGAGCCTCAATTCTTGACATGAAAGTGTGTTATCCGTCAGAACCCGTAAGCAGGGGGCTGGTATAGTGTCGGTGGCTGAAGGGTCGAGCGCGAGTGTCCTACCGGTTTAGGCACTGCCACCCGATCGTGACGTACTGTCGCGGAAAGAAGGGATCGGGCAATGCTGTGTAAATTCATCACATAAATCCACTTACAACGTTGCTTGCGGATTGTTTTGGATGAAACACTATCATGATCTGAAGAGAGGGTCCATTCTTTCCTACTGAAAGTTTGCTATGTGTAGCGCCTTTCCTGGGACAGGAGCTGGCGACGGAAAACGACTAAGGAGCTGGACACCCGGGAGGGCAGGACGGATCGAGGACACGGCAAAAAAAACTCAGCTAAGTCCTTGCATCTGCATTCTGCACATAGGCATGATATCTCGCTCGGAGTCAATATACCATCAACCTGCGCATGCTTGATCATTGATGAGAGCCTTTGCGGTAGTAAAGCGTCCACCCGGCGAACGGTCCATTTCCCTCTGACCTAGTAACTGAGGACAGTGGAGTAGGCTCGCGGAAAGTATAGTTCTCTTAGGGGTATTGCTACTGTCCGCATCTTAGCAGCGAATTTGGGATGCGCACAGTGAGGGTACTTGGCACCTAAGGGATCTCCTCTGAAAACTTGACAGCGCGTTAGTGCAAAGGGAGATTTGGGAAATGACCCCAGGAGTTGAGGAAATAGGTTGCATTCATCTGAATGTAAATTCTGAATTACAATTCCGAATTACATTCAGTCGGTTTTGCAACTTCCTAAGCACATATCAATCATGTCTACTAAGGCCAGCTCAGAGCTAAAACCCTAGCTGTGCAGATCTGTTTTTTCTTCCCTGCCGGGTGAACTCTCAACTCCCGGGGACACCTGGGAAGATAGAGGACACACGCGCATGGTCTTCAGGAGTTGTGTGGACCAGGAAACCTCTTGGCAAATCCTGGCACATGCTGGATGCAGACGGAATGGACGCAGTCCATGAGCTTGTCCATGATGTCTTCCTCAGCCCGTTCAAAAAGGAAGGGAACGAGTCAGCTTTGCACGGTTCTCCGGGGAAGTGCCTCGCCAAGGTTAAGGAGCCTCATCTGAAGGACTTCATCAAGCTCACGGAGGAGGCGGGCCAACCTCGGATGGTCCACAACTTCTTCCCACAAGCACTTCTTGATGTCGTCCTTCCGAATCGCCAACGCCACTGTTGCGTGCATGGTGGCAGGACCGACGACGTCGCCCAACGCCGAAAAAACCACGGAAGGGCGAGGATAGGATGCGGCCTCCTCCTCCACAACAGCATGGGCCCTGGCTCCCCTGGGCGCCTTCTCCGCGCCCTGGACAATCGACGCCGCCGCCGACACGCCAGAAAGAGACATCTCCGCCTCGCCTGACATTGCTCTGCGATCTAAGGAGAGGCGGGGAGCGAAGCCAAGGAAGGAAGAAACAAACGATGCGTTGAGGAGATTGGGGATTGAAGGGCCTTTTATAGACCCCTCACGCTCCACCTACCCCTCGACGGTACGACTGCTGCAGTAATGGGAGCGCGTTTTGCCAAAAAACCCGTTCCCATTCATACCAAGTACAACTCGAAGACCAAAGGACAAAAAGGAGACAAGTTCTTCTTCACTTCAAGAGATACAAAGAGGGACTACTTTTTACAACAAAAAGGTTGGCTCCCGGCAAACAAGGAGCACCGCCGCACAACGGAAGATGCTACTTCCAAAAGTACGTCGACGATACGGCCAAGAAGGAGGCAAGGACATCTTCAAGGCCTGCACCTCGGTGCCCTTCACCCCAGGGAAGGCGAGCTCTCCTCGACCTTGATGCTAGATCAGTTTTCCTCATCTTCATCCTCGTCGTCTGAGCTGCAGCCGTTGCTGCTCTCGCTCTCCGCGCAGCACTCCACGCGTCCTCCTCCAACACTGAAGATCTTCACGGCGAGTGTGGCATCTCCGTCATATTTGCAGGCAAGGTACTGCCCCCGGGTCAGCGGCGGGAGCGGGCGAACAATTTCCATCCCTGACCCAGGAGCATGGAGTCATCGACGGTGTACTCCACGAAGGCCCAGGTGGGGCCATTGGGGCAACCGTCCACCTGCAACCACAAGCCTGGAGGTCTGTCGTCCTCCACCGCCACCGCGAAGGAGTCCGGAAGGGAGAGCCGGTTGCGGATCTTGTGGCGTAGATCTATGACAAACTCGAACGGCTTGAAGCTCGCATGGCCCGTGCTTTGCGGAAGAGGAGAAGGGGATCTCCTATGCCCTTGCGCCCCTCGACCGCCACAGCCGCACTTCGCTCGCCCTCTGGAAGCGGCCCTCCCACGATTGCTGGGGCCTTCCTCCACCGGAGCTGAAGAACGAGGGCGCCCAACACCTCTCTTCCCTCTTGCCATTTGAACCAATGGTCTGGGAAGGGAGCGGTGACGCAATGTAGAAGAAGGATGGAGATTCGCAAGGCGCCCCTCCACTTTTATAGCGCTCGGCGTCTTCCCTCTCCGATAGTCTCCTCGGCTTCTCCGTAGCGGGAATCGAGGAGGCAGGAGCAGTTATTCCCCAAGCGGAATAACTCCAAGACCCACTGTCTGACGGATGGGACATATCAACCAAGACAAGACGTCGGGGACCCACTTTGTCTGAATTTTTGGTCATAGCCTCGGCAGCAGAAGGATGTATCCGCTGGGACTATGCCCGAGGGCTACTATCGCAGCAGTGGAACACGGGGTTCCCCTAGTGCTACCAAAGTGGGTACACAACCTGGACCCACCAAGAAGATGGACAAGGCAAGGAATCAAGACTGGCAGATGGGCCCGCTCATCTGCCCCATGGAAACCCAACAAGTTCGACATCGACAAACTACGGCTAAGGACCAGGTGGCCTCCTGGGGTCACCTGCAACCCGGCGAACAAGACGCAGCACCTGAGAGCCCTCGCGCCCGGCAGGAGGCCAGGCGCGCAGCCGGGTTCCTTCTCCGTACAACGAAGAGGATAAGCACGCCAGCTCATGCAGGAAGCTTGTAGAAGGCTTCGGCGCCAAGACGAAGGACGCCACTCCAGTGACGTCGCCTTGAGCGTTGTCGGTGGGGCTGTCAGACTCTGTCCGCCCCGCTTTCCCCAAAGGTGGACGACTGCACCTAACCACCAGAGAACTTGGACGAGAGAAGGTCACGTCGCCTCCAGAAGACCACCGGGGGGTTTTCCCGCCTAAAACCCCCCACGCTCCTCGTGTGCCCATGTGGGATCCCCTTAGCCTATAAAAGGAGGACCAAGGCACCGAGGCAGAGGGACACGATGCGAGCAGAGCACAAGCAAGATTAGACTAGGGTTTGGAGGGTAGAGAGAGAGGTGATCTCTTCAGGGCAGGATCTGCTCTTCGTCTACCTCCGGGCAACTCTCTGCCGGGTTCACCCCCGAGACCATCCTTGTAAACTACACCATGATGAACACCTCAATCCAGACATGTAGGAGTAGGGTTGTTAGCCTCCGTGCGGCCTGAACCTGGGTAAAACTCTCTGCGTCTCTGTGTTGTGTGCCAGATCGCCGGACCGAAGAACTCGACATACTTCCCCGGGTGAAGTGTTTCCCAGCCTCCTTCGCGCCCCATGCCGAACCTAAAAATGGGTATCCTTTACTCCCGGTGTCCTTCATCCGAGACACGACACAAAGTTACACATAACTTGGAGTACATGTACATAGAAGATAGAGTACATATACACAGACGACAAATACAAGTAAATAGAAAAGACGATGAGAAACCGGAGTAGATGTACACAGTGGATATCGACCACTTTGACCCCAAAAAAAAGATACACGAAAGGTGGAGTACAATACATAGAAAGCGGAGTATAAGTACACCGAAAAATGCAGAGTACATGTATACATAAAACGGAGTACAAGTAAATAGAAGATGAAATACATGTAAATAGAAGGTAGAGTGCACAGTAGGTAGGGCTGAGTACACATAGAATGAAAAACAAAATACAAAGTGAGTGGAGATTTTTTTGCTCCCGAGCTTCAGTGCTCCCTCCTGTTTAAAAAAATTGAAAATCATATTTGTGAGTTTCAAAAAATTCTGAAAAAAATCCCCGGTGTAGCCAATAGTACATCTCACGAACGTGCAAAATATTTTCAAATCTCAAGTTTTATCATATTTTTTATTTTTGTATAGCTAGGAATACAAAGTATTTAAAGCTGATATTTTACACGCTCGTGGGATATACTATTAGCTACACCCGGATTTTTTTCAGAATTTTTGGAAACACACAAATATGATTTTTAATTTTACAAACCTTGCTTTTGACATCTGCTGCAAACTTGTTAGATATAACGGCATCAGTTGGAAGCAAGAGGCTAACACCCTTGGCCTTTGTTGTTTCAGTTTTTGTTGTTTCAGTTAGTGAAGTTGCTAGTTTAAGTTTGTCTTCCCGCACAAGAGACTTTCCAATAGCTTTTCCCTGGGCTTTGTGGAATGTAAAGATCATACCACCACCAAGGAAGAGGATATCAACCTTCGCCAGCAGACTCAATCACACCCAGGGCCAGTCCTGAGATTTCGGAGGCCCGGGGCAAAACTAAAATTTAGGTCCCCTTGATTGCGTGGATCACACGTTCGCTGGGAGACCCCAAGAGGAAGGTATGAAGCAGTGTAGCAGCAGTTTCCCTCAGTATGAAACCAAGGTTCAATCGAACCAGTAGGAGCAAGAAATCACTTCTGAAGGTTGTTGGTGGCGCCGTTTACGATCACCAACGTGGAATCAACACACAACACAATCAAAGTAATTTGCCCCAACGAAACAGTGAGCTTGTCAATCTCACCGGCTAGCTGAAAACAAAGGATTAAACGTATGGTGTGGAAAACAGTAGTAAATTGCAGAGAATGAAAAGGAACAATATTTGCAGTTGGTTGTATTATCAGTGTAAAAGAATGGACCGGGGTCCACAGTTCACTAGTGGTGTCTCTCCATAAAAGATAACTAACATGCTGGGTGAACAAATTACAGCTGGGCAATTGACAAAATATTGAGCGCATGACAATGCATATATATGACATGATGATTACTATGATATTCATGTGGGCATTACGACAAAATACATAGACCGTTATCCAACAGCGTCTATGACTAATAATCCACCGCCAGGTTGTCATCCGAGTTCCCCGTTGGTATTAAGTTGCAAGCAACGGATAATTGCATTAAGTAATGTGCGTAATGTAAACAAATGCATTAGACCTAACGGCGCACCTTTAAGCTAAGCATCGGTTATTTTATCCCTAGTGGCAACAGCACATCCACAATCTTAGAAGTTATTGTCACTCTCCCAGATTACCGGAGGCATGAACCCACTATCTAGCATAAATACTCACTCTTGGAGTTACAAGCATCTACTTGGCCAAAGCATCTACTAGTAACGGAAAGCATGCAAGATCATAAATAACATATAAGATAGATTGATAATCAACTTGACATAGTATTCAATATTCATCGGATCCCAGCAAACACAACATGTAGCATTACAATAAGATGATCTTGATCATGATAGGCAGCTCACAAGATCTAAACATGATAGCATAAAGTGGAGAGACAACCATCTAGCTACTGCCATGGACCCGTAGTCCAAGGATGAACTACTCACGCATCACTCCGGAGGCAGGCATGGTGATGTAGAGCCCTCCGGTGATGATTCCCCTCTCCGGCAGGGTGCCGGGAAGAGCTTCTGAACCCTCCCGAGCTAGGGTTGACGGCGGCGGCGTCTCTGGAACTTTTCGTGGATAATGGCTTGGGTCTTTAGGGTTTTCGCGTCGGGAAGAATAAATAGGCGAAAGGGCGGCGGCTGCAGAGCCACGTGGGCCCCACACCACCCACGGCGCGGCAGGGGGGCCCGCGCGGCCCCATGGTGTGGCTGCCATGTGGCCCTCCTCCGTCTCTCCTCTGGACTCCGTGTTCGTGTTGGAAAAATAGGAGGTTCTGTCCAAGTTTCGTCCAATTCCGAGAATATTTCCAGACTAGCTTTTCTGGAATACAAAAACAGCAGAAAACAGGAACTGGCACTGTGGCATCTTGTTAATAGGTTAGTCCCAGAAAATGCATAAAAATGCTATGAAGTGTATATAAAACATGTAACAATTGGTATAATATCAACATGGAACATCAGAAATTATAGATACGTTTGAGACGTATCAAGCATCCCCAAGCTTAGTTCTACTCGTCCTCGAGTAGGTAAAACGATAAAAACAAAATAATTTCTGAGGTGACATGCTACAATCATAATCTTGATCAAATAATATTGTAAAGCACATGTTATGAATGAAGTGATCCAGGTCAATGGTCTATAGTTTGCTAGCAAGTAGATAATGAGCAAACAACTGAATCATATAAGCAAAAACTTTTCATGAATAGTACTTTCGAGACAAGCATCAAAGAGTTTTGCATAAGAGTTAACTCATAAAGCAATAGATTCTAAGTAAAAGGTATTTAACCAACACAAAGGAAGATTTAAGTTTCAGCAATTGCTTTCAACTTTCAACATATATATCTCATGGATATTTGTCAACACAAAGCATATAATAAGTGCAATATACAAGCATATAAAAATTGTTGCACCAAAGTTGACACTAGTGTTTGCTTCTAAGATAGAAAGAAGTAGGAAAACTGACTCAACATAAAAGTAAAAGAAAGGCCCTTCGCAGAGGGAAGCAGGGATTAAATCATGTGCTAGAGCTTTTTAAGTTTTTGAAATCATATAGAGAGTAAAAATAAGTTTTGAGAGGTGTTTGTTAATTGTCAACGAATCAGAAAATGGAAAGTACAATATGACCCCTGCCAACCAGACTTTTAAGAGCGGCTCCCATGAAGGACGTTATTTCTACCAGCAAGGCAGATCATCCCTCTTTCTCTTTTGTTTACACATGCAGATATTTCACTGTTTGTCATTGCTTGACTGATAAATCAGGGCAAAAATGTGAAGAGAATTAAGCGGTTAAAGTTGTAATTAATTGGGACTGGGCACCCCATTTGCCAGCTCTTTTTGCAAAATTAATGGATAAGCGGATGTATATGCCGCTAGTCCGGTGGTAAAGTCTGTTTGACAGTTGACATAAAGACATCCACCCCGTCCTCATGAGCTTGGTAAACATTGACACAAAATAGGAGTAATAATTTTTGAATAGTTTAAAGGTAGCACATGAAAAATTTACTTGGAATGGCAAGGAAATACCACATATAGGTAGTTATGGTGGACACAGATGGCATGGATTTTGGCTCAAGGTTTTGGATGCACGAGAAGCATTCCCTCTCAGTACAGAGTTTAGGCTAGCAAGGTTATTTGAAGCAAACACAGGATATCAACCGACACAGCAAGACTTATATGAAAACATATTGCAAGCATTATAAGACTCTACACTGTCTTCCTTGTTAACCAAACCCTTTTACTAGAAAATATCTAGACCTTAGAGATACCAATCATGCAAACCAAATTTCAACGAGCTTTACGGTAGTTCTTCATTAATAGGTTTTAACTACATGATACAAAAGCTTAAACATGAACTACTTGATAACTCAAAACAATTGACAAGTATCAAATTATCCAATACAGTGATCTACAAGAATATGTAAGCTTTTTCCATTATACCATCTACCACATGCAACATTTTCTGTTCCAACCAAACACCAATCAATTTATTTCAACATAAACTCTCCAAACAATTATAAGTGAAGCAAGAGAGTACTTTCTTTAAAAGAACTAACAGCTCTGAATAAGAGATGCATGCAAAACAGGAGCTAAAAGCATAGCAATAGCTAGATAAGAATACTCAACAAGTATAAGTGAAGAATAGGAGTATTCATATGAAAAAGCGGAGCGTGTCTCTCTCCCAATCAAGAATGCTGGGTCCAATCAAGTTGACCATAAGAAAAATAAAATACTGAAAATAAAAGCACACAGACGCTCCAAGTAAAGCACATATGATGTGAAAGAATTAAAATATAGTTTCACTAGAGATGACCTGATAAGTTGCTGATGAAGAAGGGGATGCCTTGGGCATCCCCAAGCTTAGACGCTTGAGTCTTCTTGAAATATGCTGGGGTGATCCATGGGAGCATCCCCAAGCTTAAGCTCTTCACTCTTCTTGATCACATTATATCATCCTTCTCTCTTGACCCTTGAAAACTTCCGCCACACCAAACTCAAAGTAATTCTCATTAGAGGGTTAGTGCACAATCAAAAACTCACATGTTCTATAAGGACACAAACATGACCGTTACTTTTAACATTAACTACTGCCACTGATGTTATGTGAAGCTCTTCACCCTAAAAAAGAATTCCACTCAACACTAGTAAAAGAGAGAATGCGAAAAATAAAAGACAGAATCTGTCTAAACAGAACAGTCCGCAAAGACGAATTTTTTCGAGGCACTTACGTTGCTCAGATCGAAAAACTTTAAACTAACGAAAGATGCGTACATATCTGAGGATCACGCACAAAAATTTGCAGATTTAAATAATTTTTCTGTGATTTTACAGAATTAAAACGGTGAACAGCAGAAATCTGTTCCTGCGCAGAAATCCAAATCTAGCATCATCTTCCTATTAGAGGCTACTTGGCACAACAATGCGATAAAATAAAGATACAAAGGAATTGTTACAGAAGTAAACAACTCCTTGACTCAAAAAGAAAAGAAAAATTGCAGAAATAAAATAATGGGTTGTCTCCCATAAGCGCTTTTCTTTAACGCCTTTTAGCTAGGCATAGTAATTTTTATGATGCTCACATAAGGATAAGAGTTGAAACATAAAAGAGAGCATCAAAAGCATATATAAAACATGTTTAAATCTAACACTCTTCCTATGCATAGGAGCCTTGTAAGAAAACAAGTCAATGAAGCACAGAGTGACTAGCATAGGAAGGCAAAACAAGTGCAACTTCAAAACTTTCAACATAAAGAGAGGAGACTTAATATTATTGAGATATATGAAATTGTGTCTCCCTCTCTCATTATGACCATTAGGTCTTAAAGCAACCAGCATATAAAAGCAACACAAGAGAAAGCTCAAAACTTTCATCATAAAGAGAGGAAATTTAATAACATGAAGATTTTATAACCATATTTTCCTCTCTCAAAATAATTTTCAGTAGCATCATGAATAGACTCAACAATATAGATATCACATAAAGCATTCTTATCATGATCCACATACATAGAAGTATCATTACTCTCCACAAAAGCATAATCAATTTTATTAGTAATAGTTGGAGTAAAACTATCACAGCCATCATTGTAAACATCATCTATAGGAGGCATATCATAATCACAATAAACTTTATCCTCAATAGTAGGTGGAACTAAAATGTCATATTCATCATTGCCGACCTCCCCAAGCTTAAAGTCTTCCATAGCATTAGCAACAACGGTGTTCAAAGAATTTATAGTAATAACATTGCTACCATCATCCAAATAAATTTCCATAGGTTTCTTAATTTTCTCTTCAAACACTTCATGTCCCAATTCAAGATAAATTTTATAAAGCTCTCTCATGTTGTTTTCAGCCATAGGACTAGTTTCAAAGAAAGTAACCATTGATAGCAAGTAAAGAACTAGACATAATAACAAACCGAAATAAACTAGATCCAGGGAACTAATTTTTTGTGTTTTTTATATTTAAAAGCAAACAAGATAAAATAAAAGTAAACTAAGCAAGACAAAAACAAAGTAAAGAAATTGGAAGCGTGAGACTCCCCTTTCCAGAAGTCTTCTTACTCCCCGGCAACGGCGCCAGAAAAGGAGCTTGATTGCGTGGATCACACGCTCGCTGGGAGACCCCAAGAGGAAGGTATGAAGCAGTGTAGCAGCAGTTTCCCTCGGTATGAAACCAAGGTTTAATCGAACCAGTAGGAGCAAGAAATCACTTCTGAAGGTTGTTGGTGGCGCCGTTTACGATCACCAACGTGGAATCTGCACACAACACAACCAAACTACTTTGACCCAACGAAACTGTGAGGTTGTCAATCTCATCGGCTTGCTGAAAACAAAGGATTAAACGTATGGTGTGGAAAACAGTAGTAAATTGCAGAGAATGAAAAGGAACAATGTTTGCAGTTGGTTGTATTATCAGTGTAAAAAAATGGACCGGGGTCCACAGTTCACTAGTGGTGTCTCTCCATTAAAGATAACTAACATGTTGGGTGAACAAATTACAGCTGGGCAATTGACAAAATATTGAGCGCATGACAATGCATATATATGACATGATGATTACTATGATATTCATGTGGGCATTACGTCAAAATACATAGACCATTATCCAACAGCGTCTATGACTAATAATCCATCGCCAGGTTGTCATCCGAGTTCCCCGTTGGTATTAAGTTAACAACGGATAATTGCATTAAGTAATGTGCGTAATGTAAACAAATGCATTAAACCTAACGGCGCACCCTTAAGCTAAGCATCGGTTATTTTATCCCTAGTGGCAACAGCACATCCACAATCTTAGAAGTTATTGTCACTCTCCCAGATTACTGGAGGCATGAACCCACTATCTAGCATAAATACTCACTCTTGGAGTTAGAAGCATCTACTTGGCCAAAGCATCTACTAGTAACGGAAAGCATGCAAGATCATAAATAACATATAAGATAGATTTATAATCAACTTGACATAGTATTCAATATTCATCGGATCCTAGCAAACACAACATGTAGCATTACAATAAGATGATCTTGATCATGATAGGCAGCTCACAAGATCTAAACATGATAGCATAAAGTGGAGAGAGAACCATCTAGCTACTGCCATGGATCCGTAGTTCAAGGATGAACTACTCACGCATCACTCCGGAGGCAGGCATGGTGATGCAGAGCCCTCCGGTGATGATTCCCCTCTCCGGCAGATTGCTGGGAAGAGCTTCTCAACCCTCCCGAGCTAGGGTTGACGGCGGCGGCGTCTCTAGAACTTTTCGTGGATAATGGCTCTGGTCTTTAGGGTTTTCGCGTCGGGAAGAATAAATAGGCGAAAGGGCGGCGGCTGCAGAGCCACGTGGGCCCCACACCACCCCACGGCGCGACAGGGGGGCCGCACGGCCCCATGGTGTGGCTGCCACGTGGCACTCCTCTGTCTCTCCTCTGGACTCCGTGTTCATGTTGGAAAAATAGGAGGTTCTGTCCAAGTTTCGTCCAATTCCGAGAATATTTCCAAACTAGCTTTTCTGGAATACAAAAACAGCAGGAAACAGGAACTGGCACTGTGGCATCTTGTTAATAGGTTAGTCCCAGAAAATACATAAAAATGCTATGAAGTGTATATAAAACATGTAACAATTGGTATAATATCAACATGGAACATCAGAAATTATAGATACGTTTGAGACGTATCACCCCTTAGTACAAATAAATAAACATATATGTGTGTTAACTAGAGAAGCAAGACACAAATTTTACGTGGAAAACTCTTACAAAGAAAATGTGGAGGCGAAGATGATGACTACGATCTCACAGTTCTCCGCATTAAAATCATTCAGATTTTCTGTAAAGCGGAAATACCATTTCAGGCCCTAGGGTTGTGGCCCTCCTCCTCCACCCGCCTATATAAGGAGGGGAGGGGCGCCCTCCTATCCCCACGCATTGAGTTGTGGAGGTGCTCCTCCCCTCTCACGAGTATAACTTGATCTGCGGGATTTTTGAGGTGTCCTCTCCCTGTAGATCTTGATCTAATCTCTCTCTTTCTCATGTGTTGAGATCTCCACCTTCATATACACCAGTAGAGGCTAAGTTCTAGAACAAGATCTGCTGAACCAGATCCGACGGACGTGTACGAACTCTCAGAAGGGTGAGACATCTGAAACGTTTGACCCTCGCTTTGTTGGATCCAGAAGGCTGGACATGAGGAGTCGGCTACATTCTCTCCGCTAGACTTAGCTGAGAGAATTTTCCACGGGCTTCATCAACGTTGCCATCAACATATCTTCCGCTTCAACGGTGTTGCTAACGTACAACAGTTAGATCATTTGGTTTGTTATACACTTGTATAGATCTGGTCTGTTGCGTAGTATGTATAGCGAAATTTTATTTTCCCGTTGCGCAACCCTACAGGGTGGTGAAGCGGCGGTGGTGGGGACGGCGGCGCCCGCGTGCTAGGTCTAGGCCTGAGCGGGCCAGTTCTGGCCCAATCTAGGCTCTGATGAGCCGTGGCTGTAGCGCGGTGGTGCGGGGCGCCCTCTTCCTCGACGGAGACTGCTCCCGACGTATGGTATTCCGCTCATCTTCCTGGCTCGGGGACAGTAGTGGGGCCGAGATGGGTTCCGGGAGAAATCCATGTCGGCATGCCCAGCACCGACGTGGTGGCGCTTGTGGGCGTCGCCATTTCTCCTAGGAGGGCGTCGGGGATTTTCCCTTTCTCCAACCCCATTTGTGTGCCTGGGGAAACCCTAGGACCGACCTGTCGGTCCGGACACCAACGGCGTGCGGCGTTGCATTCCTTCTTGAAAGGTATTGTTTTGGTACACACTATCCCCGGATCATGCAACAATGGGTACTTGTTGATCTCCGTCATGGGCATGGAGTTTCAGAGGGCGCAATGGACTTGCGTCGTGGTTTCGCTGAGGCAACCTTCGCTCAGTTCCGGTTTGGCGCCCCCACTTGTCGGGGCTAGGCCTCTCTTCGGCATGTCTTCTCTCCTAGGCATATACAGTGCAGCCTCGTCAGAGCGGTTTTGTGCCAATGGTGTGGTCTCGGCTTCCTCTTCGCCGGTGACGCAGCCATCGAAGGTTGGTGCTTTGCACCCTCGTCTCCTAGCTGGGTGTTCGGCAGGGAGGGCTTGCTGCAATGATTGGTGGTGTCGTTGTATTTGCGGTTTCGAGTGAGTCTTAGGCCTAGTTTAGCTAGGTGTTCTTCCCCGTTGTCTAGATTTAGATTTTCATACGATTCCCCTAATAATCGTGCAATGTGCAGGGGTTTTTTTTTGCCCAGTTTCCCTTATAAACCGGGCCAATCTCTCAGAACCCCTGCCCCTCTTTGAGGCGTTTAACTCAAACAGACCAGCCAGGGTACCAATGATAGGTCTGGCTGACTTCTTCCCTCCCACGGTGTTCCTCCACGATGGAGATTGGCCAGCTCGCACTAACTCCTAAGACAGTATACAAGTACCAATTAGAGTAATCGCTCGTCAGTCAATTGGGTGTTGTAGCTTGTGGAGTCGGAGTCGCTGCAAGTGTGCAGCTTGACGACGATGACTTTGGGCAACCTTGACGACGAATCTAGCTTTGGTGGTGTGTGCGGCTTGTGTGGGTAGCCAGGGTGGCTGTGTGTGCCCTCGCGACGGTCGTGTTCCATGACGGTCGTGGAGGGTATTGTTCTGGTTTTAGGCCGGTTTCCTTCTAATTAACCGGTCAATTCCCACTTCTTTTTAATTAATGAAAATGGCAAGTCTTTTGCCTCGGTTCAAAAAAAATTGGGTGTTGTAGAAGAAGGCACTTGATACCCATTTTTTCAAACCGATGCCACAAGTTCACATTATCCGTCTGGAGCCCGGAGGCCTCATCTAGTATAACAGTCCACGACAAACATCGACACTACTAGCTAGACTTGCACCGATTATAGACCCATCGTCCATTCGGCAATCTCTACTATATTAAAGCGGAGCCGGTGGTGATGGTGGTACGTCCTCCGCTCCGCCTCGATCCCGCACTCCGTACAGAAAAAAAAAACTCCCTCTCACACGGAAGAAAACCGCCACGCAATCTCCAATCCCAGTCCGCCCACGTCCTCATGCACGCCCGTTCCCGGACAGTAAAAATAACTACAGTTCGATTCTTTCCCGCACCGCCGATGCGCTGCACATCTTCCTCTCCCCATAACGCCGCCACCACCGTCCCTGGCGCCGCCTTCTCCATTCCCGTGTTGCCTCTCCCATCCACCATGGTTTCCTATAACTCGTGAGATCGGGCGAGAATAGAGTTGTGGGGCGTGGTATGATGATGGTGGATGAGCAGGAGGAGATCTGCGGGCGGTGGGGATTGAGCAGGTGGGTCGACGCCACCGGTCGCGTCGAGGAAGCAGGAGCAGCAGTGCCCCAAGCTGGAGGTGTACCTGGAGTCTGGAGATGCCGAGGTGCCTCCACGGCGCCGGTGTCCCAGAGGAGTAGATCCTTGGATCGACGACGACGAGCTCTGGAGAGCCCTCTTGATGTGATGCGACTTCTTGCGTCTATAAACAGGGCTCTAAAAATTTCACTTCGGGTATTCTTCCTTTTTCTTATTCTGATTTTTATTCTTCCTCGGAAATGCAGAATCGGGGAATCCATTGGAAGTCAAATTACCACTGAAATTACTATTTTTATAGGGACCACAGGTGTTTCTTTCTGTTGGGAGCTATGGTTGCAGACACACATTGAAAGATCCTGTAAAGGTTAGTTTTGCTGAGATGTGCAGTAGATTCGCATATACTCCCACAGTACTGGTAGTTGTGCTCCATCATTTTAAACTTGCTTCTCTGTTCTTTTGGTAACATCAGTTCTGTCACCCTGAGTCTCTCAAATTGGTTTGCTCTCACAGCCCATTACATTTTTCAGTTAAAATATAACATAGTCCTCTTGACATGTTAAGTTACCACGGGGTCGCCGCCGCATCCTCTGGAAATGTAGCTGGGCCTCTTTCCTTTTACATTTTCTTTTCATTCTAGGAGAGCTGATTTTTTGATTGTTACTTCAAAGTTATTTAGGAACATCTGATTGGTGATTCTTTCGTATTCTGCAATGTGATTGGTTGACACAATAATATATAGAAAGCTTATTTCCTTCACAAGACTGGGAGATGATTTGTTTGATAATAGCAGAAACTGATGATGGTTCCATGATTTTTTGTTACATTGATTTTAGTATTTCAGTGTCCTAGCTGATCGATGTTGGTGGTACACACGCATTGAATTTAAATGGATTTCAGTATGCCACTAGCAGCGCTGCATGATGATCAGGCCAGATAATTTATCGCTGCTCAGGCCAGAACCTGTTATAACAGCCGGAATCCTGTTATAACAGTTCCATATGGTATATTGCTTTTCAGTTTTGAAGTTCCAGTCATTAATTTGCAGTATGTACGAATGACTATTGCTAGGTACTCTCCGGAGACTTTAGGAGCTGATGATTATTTCAGAACTATCACTGATGTTCTGGACACTCTTCTTGAGCCGAGATGGCATGCTGACGTCTATGGCTGACAATGTCTGGTGTAGGGCAAGTAAATAGCTTGAGGTTCTCCGGGGACGGTCAAATATATAGCTTGAGATTCAGCGGTGATGTCTCTCCCACTGGAATACTCACGGTTATCACCATGGCCATGGAGCCAAGGTTCTCTCTTCTTTCTTTCAGTTACATAGATATTGACCTCATTTTATTTGCCATTTACTGTTTTTCCATTTCTTCTAGCCCACATATCACGTACATTCTACATTGTCGGTGCCTTTTACTGTACCTTTGGCTGCCTAGCTACTATATGATTATGGCTAGAGTGCAGTTGACGGAGTGGCATTGCCATAATTGTACTGAACTTACAGTCAACAAAATAATTGTACTGAACTCTTTCTCAGTAGTACCGAGATTATAGATTAATTATTTGATGATCATATTGATCTATTTGCAAAGAACGAAGCCACGATTGCAGATCATAATTTGCATATTTGTAGTTTGGCCTACTTGCTGTAACCACGAGGCGGATATGTTTGTAAATAAATTGATAGAAGGATAAAATGACATTCAAGCTATGTTGCAATCGACCAATATGACTTGGTAGTTCAAGCCTGGTTGGTGCAAAGCTTTTAGCTCTATTGTTTCTTGTGTGAATGAAGGAATGTCGAGTTGTCCATGATCATGATCATATTGAATGCTTTTTATATCTAAATAACGTTGTCTTGATGGTGCTTCTTTCCACGCAGCTTCTTTGTTACTTGTTGGTGCTACAGCTGCCCATTCTCTTTCTAAACAGCCACGAAGACTGACAAATTGACGGTTATAGTAGGAACTAGAACTCTAATTACAAAATTCTTTCATTTGATTTTACTTTGAAAATAAACCGGAAAAGGGTCGCTAACAGCCTTTGTTTTAGGCCTCCCCCATTTGCTTCTTTGTTCTTTTTATGCACGCGGTTTGTTGGCAATTTTAGAAACAAATGGTTTTACAAAGTATTTGGTTCGGTGATTTTGAATGTAATAAATTTAATAGGTCGTGGCAACGCACGGGCATTCAACTAGTAAGCCAATAACTGTTCTCAGTTACTTGCTGTAGCAGATAGGGGCAGCACAAAATACAAACCAGTGATAGTTCCCAATCACAGCCACCACTTCCCCAGTGAAATCACTTGCCCTTGCGTGAGTAGATTCCACCAAGGACAATGTGAAATGTTTTGTGACGGGTTGCGTGAAGAATGCCCGACATCCAAACCTAAACACTGTATAGACCAGATGAATCGTGTTTGTACAGCCCAATCATAATATCCAAGGAAGTGAGAATGCGGCCTCCAATGGTTTCACTTTTTAAGCTGAACACATCCATTCTCGGTTAGGTATTCCACAAACTCATCAATTAGGTAGGGCCAAGCGCCTTCTTCGTCGTAGTTGGATAACTGTGGATCAATTGTCTGCAATAACATAGCAGTGAAATTAGGTAAGTTCATAGTTACGAACTCTTTCTAAATGCAAGTCATTGTAGGAGACATCTAGTTAAATGACATGTGGGCACATAGAACTGAAAAGACACAAATTTGTTACGAATCACTGAAGGCGACGGATCACAACATAAGTTTGGCTGTTAGATTAACTAACACAAAGTAGAGTTGCCTACATGCCTGTTAAAGTGTGTTTACAAGTTTACAAAAGTAACGAGAGAGAGTTGGGATGGCAGATGTACCTTGACAAATTCCAAAAGCTGAAACCATGTGTCCCTGGAGATGGCTTTGTTATGCCTGACCTGAATTCGGAGAATTGAAAAATTAGCAAAACCACTCCATCTTACACCAGTAACATAATGAGGCAATGACACATAACACAATGATCTGAAAATGGGATAAGATAGCTGTCATTTAAGACGCACCTGTATAAACTGACACCAATGATCAATTAGAGGCCAGTGCCTTTCGGCAAATAGCAACCTCCACATTCCAATAGCTGTCTCCAGTGCAAGAGATTTTTGACCCTGTAAAATCAGGGGAATGTTGTAGGAAATATTCATAGAGAACAAAATTATTTATGATTGGAAATAAGGTGCTAATTAAGACAAGGCCAACCTTTTCCCTAGCCCAAGCAAATGCAAAGTTGTAAATCTCACGGAACTTTTCTGGAAGACAAAAGAGTAACATAGGTTAGAACTTTGAAGATGATGAATCAAACTTATCAGTATATTTTAAGTCCATTTAATTTATGTGCAGTTCATTCGAACTGGGATCAAGTGTGGTAAAGAAGGTAGCCATTAGGACAAATATCCAGTTTCACATATAAAATTAAGCTTACGATCATCTTTTATCTCAGCTCGCAATGATGGTAGTTTCTCACGGAGCTTCTCAATTGAATCTACCCTGCAAACAACACGAGGATATGATTAAAACAGATAGAGTAAATTGCAGCATCGTAATAATATGTAAACTGGAAAATACAATCCTTCGAGAGGATAACATGTTGTGGCACATCCTAATGGAACATATTATCCAGTTCAGTGCTACTAAGCAATAACCCTAACAGCTGCATGTGTAATTTACAAGAGTTCTGAATAATCGCATAGATTATGACTGCAAATAGCACTCACCCAATTGACTGCATACCATCCATGAATTCCTGACGAGTAAATTCACACATAGTGGCAGCTTTCATGTGCCATGATATGACAAGCTGTTAACACAACAAATAGATGGGTAATAACAACAATGATCTGAAGATCACAGTATATTAACTTAAATAAAAAGAAAAGGCAGGTCGTTGCAAATTACAAAAAAAACATGTGCTGATATCAAATATCAAATATAAAAAAGAAAACAATTTAACTTTAAATGGTGGCAGCTTGCAGGAGGAGGTGCCACAAAAACCAGTTTACAAAGAAAAGGCAGGTCGGCGCAAATTAGAAAGAAAAAAAGAGCATGTGCCTCTATCAAATATCAAAAAGAAAACGAATTAACTTCAAATGGTGGCAGCTGCAGGAGCAGGAGCCACAAAAACTAGTTTTCATTCAAGCAGAAGACATAAATGCAGAGGAGAAGCAGGTCGCTGCAAATTAGGAAAAAAACATGTGCTTATATCATATAGAAAACGAATTAACTCCAAATGGTGGCAGCTGCAGGAGCAGGTGCCATAAAAATTAGTTTACACTCAAACAGAAGAGAACACAACTGTTAGTCTAAAAGGATTGAAGCACATACCATGACAACATCCTGAGGATCTACCTGGATAACAATCAAACAACATACTCATCAGAAATTTGTAGAGTCGATATGATTTTTCTATAAGATAATGAGCAAAAAGTATATCTATTAGTAGAATCTATCCTAACTCCTAAGACAAAACAAAATATACAATGAAGCACAAAAGTAACAGCACTATTTAGTTTGACCCCTACGAACTGAAGATTCCCCTATATATATACCATGTAAATGAACAGTTAAACTTCAATTTTGTTATTGGACACAGACAATAGTGTAGACCAACCAATACATAGAGCGAAGAAATTTTGCTAATACCTGATCTAATCCTAATGTTGTAAGCAAACAACATCCTGCTAACTAATAAAATTCATATCTTCATCACCAGTTAGATTGTAGCAATTACCCAATATATTAGAAACTATCCAGTGTCATACAGTAGCAATTATCCAATATAAAAGAAACTATGGTAAATTATTATAATAAATTTGGACTAGACATGCTCAGATGTAACTGGAGACTGAAAGAAAAGAAGAAGATATTCCTTACCAGCAGGTCGTTGCAAAGCTGTGATGTGCCCTCCACCATGATCATATCAGCATCACGTTCTAACAACAAAATAAGATACATCAAGTAAAGAAGCAAACAGAAAAAAATGTAATAAATCAAAACCGAATGTACAAAGCTAGAGTCACGACTCATTCTCAGAAAACTTTTAGGTTGGTAAATGCAATGAAATTGATACCTTTATATCTGTTGTAAAGATCTTCAAGCTGCCGAGAATTGGTGACAGAAATCTGTGGCTGGCTATAGAAATAATCAAAAGCCCCTTCCAAGTGCCAATCACTAGCTTTCAGTGCCTGAAGGGCAACCTTCTCACTGCATCATCAGATAACATAATCACTTGCTGTTCTAAGGACAAAAAAACAAATTGTGACAACTGGACTCCTTAGTCGTTATAAAGACAGTGAGAAGAAGAATTTGGTAGGCTCACAAGTACTTTTTTATGTTGACATCCAACGATGTATGAACAAATGCTGAATAGGCATTTGGGGGGACAAATTAATTTCATATTCCTGGTCAGTAACTCAGTATCTGTTATGCACTTTAAGACTTGCAGTGCTGAGTTGTTTCACAGTATCAACATTGATATTATCGTATTGTATTGCCAAGTTCTTAGCAAGTTACCAACTAACTTTATAGCTACTATGTACGACATCAGCATCACCATTTAAGAAGTTACTATAATTAATATAGAGAAGCAAGGACCTATAATAACTGGACTAACAAGTCAGTGAGTCACCACCAAATTCCAGTCCAGATATTAAAGATAATTATACCTTGCGCCAGTTATGGCCATGAACTGCTGCACCTTGTCACGGCTTCCTCTCCCCAGCTTATGCTGCAAACAATAAGAAAAGAAAAATTAAAGGAATCAAACAAAATCCCACAGTCAATGTTGCCAAGACACTGGAGTGTCATTGGGAATCAACCAATTTCTCTAACGGCAGACAGACTATCTTTCTACTTATAAAGATTCAAGTTGGCAGTCATCCACTCACTTATTTTCTAGCCTCCCTCGTCTAAACCCTGACAAGTGCGAGCGTACAACCAACAAGCATAGCAGCAGAGTACCGCCTCCACCACCACGTGCGATAAATGAAGCATCTAAGTGAATTAATTTGACGTACAACTTGAAAATAAACTATGGTTTACTTTTTCTCAGTAGCATAGCATGGGAGTCTTACTAGTATATAAACTACAGATATGTAATGGATAATCTGCTTTTTATAAGTTAATTATGCTACACTGGTATAGTATAAGCGCGAAATATGGAGAGGGCACCTTAAATATGACCCCAAGCACTAACAAATGCGGAAACGACAAACCCACCGTTCAAATACAGACCCGAAATCTACCATCTTCGCAATCCACCAACTTATCCAACCCCACAACAGAAAAATCGATAGCGAACCTTACTTCCGGTTTGGCCTAGTCATAGACTCCATTGCTTCCCTAATTCGGCGGCGATTGTTTGCAGGGCAGGAGGGTGTGTACAGAAAGGAGATGCGATGAGCTTACCATGGCGTAGATCTGCCGACGGCTGAGAGGTGGGGCAAGGAAACTGAGGCGGCCGTCGATCTGGTCGCGGGGAACGATGGGGCTGCCACCGATCGCCTGGCCGTCGCTGGAGAGGGTCGCCGGGAGACGCGACAGCGAGAGGGGAGCAGGGAGGCGTCGGCCCTCTGGGTGAGGCCAGCTTCTAGGTTAGGTCAGGAACGGTGGTCGTATCGGCTGCCCGATGATATTGGACCGGGCCGTGTGCTCGCCTCCAGTGTCGAGTCAGCTGGGCCCACATGTCAGTGATTGTAAGTCATGGGAGGCTTGATGTATAAGTAGGATCCGCCAATATCCCACTTCTTGTTCATTTGGAAATTTTAGTTCGAAATTTTAGACCAAATTTTAGAATAGAAATCTACAAATGAAGTAGAAGTGGCGAGATCGCACTTGACACTTTAGAAGGATTTACATCCTCGTATTCATATGTCTACAATGTCACTCCAACAACACCCCCAAACCGACCATGGTGTCTGCTTGGCTCGGCAGACAAAAACCAGGCTCCAAGGCTGTAGCAGACACTTTATGCGCCCGGATGGACGAACATTGTCGGGGTCTGCTTTGCATCCGCCCCTAGCCCAGACAGTACACTCTCTCTCCCTTCATTCTCCCCTATTTTTAGTCGTCGACGCCTCTGCTCAAGCACCTGCCAAAGCCACGGTCGACCCATCGCCCCAGTCTCGTTTGTTGTCGATGTTACATCCGCCCCTAGCCGTGACCGCGAAATAACAGCAAGTGAATAGGCGTGCAAGAGAGAAGAAAACGAAGGATGCGATGGTCGGCGCCGATGCCCTAGCCGTGTGGGCCGCCCTGAAGGCCGAAGTTATCGCCGAAAATTGGCCGTGTAAAAAGCTCTTCTCATGTTGAATAAACATGTGGTCGTCGAAACCTTGACCTTCCAAGTAGCAGCGAGCCAAGGGTCTGGATGCTCCGGGAACCGCACACCTCGGAGGTTGTCCCTCGTCCCCCTCATGATTACCACCGACTTACGACTACCTTACTGGGAAAGACACGCGGCCTACTGTGTCTCGGTTCCCCAAACTCCAACCCCCTCCCCCCCATACCGGAGCATTTTGTCCTCTGAGTCGACGATTTTATGTCGTTTGTCCGTGTGCGGACGCCCCTTGATCTCAACGCCACCCCCGTCGTCAGCGACTAACCTTTGATACAACGGGAATCGCGAAATTCCCCAGCCAACACTGGCCTCTATTTGGTGGAATGCCATGGCTACCACGCCCGCCGACACGGTATGTTTGTAATATGATATTGCATACGCCTACTTTGATGAATATTGTGAGAAAAATATGATTGTGCATATGATTACTTTGATGAATATTGTGTGAAAATTGTGATTGTGCATGAGCCGAGGGGCTCCCGCAGGAGAAAAGAAAGGCGACACTCCCGCGACTCCCTCCCTCACCCTAACCCTAGCCGCCGCCGCCGGCCAGCCCCGCCGCCTCTCCCTCCCCATCTTCTCCTTCTCCCTCGCACGGCCGCGCCGCCCCCGCGGTGGCCGGCCGCGGCCTCGGCCCATCCCCGCCCGCGACCCTCCGTTCGCATCCCCTGTCGCCGCCGTCGGCAGAGGCCGCCGGGCGCGGCCCGGCCGGCGGCGGCCTGTCATTCCCCGCGCCTGGTGGAGGAGGCGGGGCTCCAACACCTAGCGGCGGTGCTCCTCGGTGGCCTCCGGTCCGGGCTCGGCCGGGAGGCGGTGTGACGGCGGCGGCGCACGTGGGGCTGCAGGGCAGAGCAGCGTCGCGGGCGACGGCGTGCTGCAAGGAGGTCGGCTCGATCTTGAGCTCGGCCGTGCCAAGCCATGGTGGCCCGGATAGGGCCCTGGGCCCAGGCGGGGCCCGCATGGCCCATCTGGATCGGGCTGGGTAGGCCTCCTCCGCAGCGCGTTCGGCAGCGGACGGTGAGGTAGGCGATGCAGGGGCAGTAGAGATGGCGGACGGCCTGTTGCAGCGTGGCAACGGGCTTCACGGGTCCGATCTGGACCCGGTCGGACCCTATTAGGTTTGGTTTGCCCTCAAGTGGGCTTTACGGGCCAGGCGGGCCCGCCGATCTAACGGGGACTGGTATGCTCTGTGGTCGCGTCCGGTCGACTACCGTCTTCGACGGTGGAGGTAGTTCCCTCCCTCGCGGCTGCGATCTCTGCTTTTCCCGGTATTAGCTTTCTTTGCCTTCGTCTTGCCGGTCTCGTGACGTTGCTTCGGGGAGACGACGATGATGACTTGGTGGCTGTGGTGGCGCATGTTGGCGGGTGGTGAGTTTGGTGGCGGCGAGGCCTAGCCCTCGCGGGCTCCTGTGCATCGGATCATTCAGGATTGCGGACAGGGTTATTCGGGAGAAATCATTGTTGGCTTGGCCGACACCGACGCGGTGCCATCTTCGGGTGGCATCTTCCTTCCTGAAGGGCGTTGTGGCTATCTGTCGTCCGTCTTCCTGAGTGTGCCGGGGGAAACCCTAGGACCAGTTTGCTGGTCCGGGCGGCAGCATATCTCCCTCCTTGAAGGGGCTGCTTGGTACTCGATGATTCGACGCAAGGAGCGTGGTGGTACTTCTTCGGAGAGGGCGCAACAGTTACGGGTCATCGAGTTTAGTGGATCCACCTTTGTCACCATTTCTTTCTGCTTTTCTTCTTTTTTGGCGTTTGTGTGTGTTTGCTGCTGCCCCAGCTTGTGTGGTGTTGCGTTTGTATCGTCGGTTGTATGTTGGTCGGTGCTTTATTTATAAAGCGGGGCGAAAGCCTGTTTCGTGGATTGTGCATGAGCCTACTTTGATGAAATTTGTGTGCAGATTATGGGCGTGCCTCAGACTATTTGATTAATATTGTGTGAGTAAGCCTACTTTGATGAAGATCAATATATAAGGGACATACTCAACGAGGGTGCACAAGTGGTAGAGGGCCTTGTTGCAGGAGAGTGTTTGTTTGATGTTGAGCTCACAACTCACTTTCACGAGACTTTTTTTTCTTTACATAGACCAATAAAAATGTTTTCGTCCCGAAACTTTATGCACGCACGCAAAATATCCAGACGTACACCTGAAACTTTTATAAAAAAGATTACATTTTGAAATGTATTTAAAATACATGTTTCATATTTATTTATTTTTGATTCTTTTGTTATTTTCAAATGCATTTTTACAATGGAAGCCTCTACTTCAATGAGTCAAAACGGCAACTCCATCAGCGAGGGCATATTTGAATAGAAATAACATACGCAACTTATTATTTTGAAAAAATAGGCTTTCGCTCCGCTATGATAATAGCAACCACCCGATACAAGATTTGAGACCACTGCTGGGGCAAAACAGCACAGTTACGCCCAAAAGAAAAGAAAAGAACAAGAAAAGAAAGCCGACATAGGCGGATCAACGAAAACAAAGGCGACCTGCTACCGCTGCGCTCTCTCCGGCAAAGTCCCACCACTATCCTAGCACACTGAAACGTCGCGTACCAAAAAACACCTCCAAGAAGGAAAACAGCGACGACGCTGCTGCTGTCCGGACTAGTCCTAGGGTTTCCCCCGGTACGCTACAGGTAGTGGGGAAGAGGTACACCCGACGCCCTTCAGGAAGGGGCGGCGACACTCACAAGCATCACCGCGTCGGTGTCAAAAGACAAGGATTTCTCCCGACCTCGAAAAAACCACATCCCTGGACAGTCCGACGTGCTCCACCCATCTGGCCGCCCACCAACAAACGCCACCACGGAAGAAGGTCACCATTGTCGTATCACCAGGTAAGCGCATCACGACTGGTCGAACCGAGGAAGACCCGCCATAGCCAGAGCTGCAGTACCACAACCACGTGGGAGGGATCGACCTCCACCGCCATAGACGGTAACCGACCGGACGCAGCATGCAGGAACACACCAAGCCACATTGGAGCCGGAGGGCGGCTGCAGCACAACCACCTGGAGGGCTACCCCCACCGCCATCGGCGGGTGCCGACCGAACGCGGTAGCAGAGACACACCAGGCTGGGCAAGCCCGGCCGGTCCCTGAAAGGGTCCGTGAAGTCTCCGCCACCCCGCTGCTGCACGTAGGCCGACGCCGCTGCTACCCTCAAGATCGGCACCAAAGGCCCGGCCGGACCAAACGGTCCGCGAAGCTCCCTGCGCCACGCTGCAGAAGACGTGTCGTCGTTGCCGCCACTCCGTCACAAGCATCGCCACCGCAGTCAAACCAGGTAGCCGGGTCGAGCCTGGGCCCACACTAGTCCAGATCGAGCCCAAAGGGCCCAGATCTGGGCCTACAGGGCCCTGGCCGAACCCTAGCCACCGCACCACCAACTGGTGGCACCTCCGCTGTGCTCACCTCCGGAAGCGGGAGGAGACCGTGTCGCCGACCGCCGAAGCCCGTCGCCACCACGCCACTTCCCTGCCGAAGACCGGGCCGCCGCCGCCGCACCGAAGAGCACCGTCGCCGGAGGGCAGAGCCCCGCCTCCACCCATCCAGCGCGGGGAGGGACAAGTCGCCGCCGCCGGCGCCACGCGGGCCGCGCCCGGCGGCCGCTGCCGACGGCGGCGACGGGAGGGAGCGAGATGGAGGAGACCGGGCCGAGGGAGCCGAGGTCGCAGCCTGCCGCCGCGGGGGCGGCGCGGCTGCGCGACGGAGGAGGGGGGAGGGGGAGGGGCGGCGCGGGCTGGCCGGCCGGCCGGCGGCGGCTAGGGTTCGAGCCGCTCGGGGCCGCGGTCGCGAGAGCTCGGGTAGGTGGGTTCCCGTCTCGCTGGGAGGTTGGCCTCAATAACTTATTATTTTTAGCAGGCGATCTACCGTCTTCGGTGTTGTATACGCATGCTTTGTGATGTTACTCCAAAAGTATGAGCGCAAAGGAAGCGTTGTGAAATATATCCTTCTCTCTCTTTCAGTAAGAACTATTACATGCATATATATATGATATATGCACGCACAAATCTTGTATATCAAACAAAACCCAATACATTCTCTTACATAAAATGCGGTGTGCTGCCAAGATCATATAAAATCGACCGGCTGATACTGGTAATAATCCCTTTATGCCGAAGGGAAGAGGAACAAGATCAAGACGAGAGATTTATCGGGGCACTTTCTTGTCATATCGAGGCTTCGGTGATGCGTACGCGGTCCCTGTGGTCTCTTTGGGTGCATTGTGCTGAGGTGGGTGGCCTACTAAACCACTGTAGTCCACCTCGAACAATACTTCAAACGGACGACCTGAACAAAAGTTGAATATTAACAAAACAAAACAAAAATTGGCCGTACTCAGCAACACCGAACAAAACTGCAAACTCCACTTCCATATTTGCTTACCGTCTACCTGAGAAAGATGGATTGCGGTCGAGCTGGGAGCCAGGGCCTTGTTTACTGCGATAGAATTTTCAGATAAGTTTAAGTATTGATGGTAAGTAGTAGAGTTAATTGCAAAAAAACTACCACATTTGGGGTTAGGGTTTCAAAAAACTACCACTTTACGATTTTTTTGCAAAAACCACAGTTTTTGGGGTAATGGGTGGCAAGCAGCACTAATTGCTCAGTTGCCACGCTTTAAGTGGAATTATGACAAGCGGGGCCCACACACTGATTGCGTCGGTGGCGGAGGAAGCCCACGGCCGGCACGCAGCGCGGCGGCGCCCCGCTGGTCGCCGCATCTCCTGGCTGCTGGCCCCTTAAGGCGCCCCGTCGGTCGCCGCATCTCCCCGGCCGGCTCCCCGCTGGTCGCCCATCTCCCCGGCCGGCGCCCCGCTGGCCGGCACGCAGCGCGGCGGCGCCCCAGTCCGCCGCCTCCGCCTCCTCCTTGACAACCGTCCTCGATGGCGCTGGCGCCGGGGACGAGTCCTCCGCCAAGTGCCGCCGCAAGCTGCAGCCCACGCGCGCCGGCGCCATGGTCCCGTTCGCCGCCGCCGCGCAGCAGCCCGCGGCGTACTACTCCGTCCTCGCCGACCCGCTCCTGCAGGGCGGCGGCGCCGTTTCCGTCGCCAGCGGCCTCGCTCCCATCGCCGCGGGACAGCATGGACTGGTCCCCGTCTTCGCCGTCCCGTCCGCCGGCGGAGCTGCTCCCGGCGCCGGCGGCAACCACATCATGCCCCAGGCCACCGCCGTGTGGATGGTCCCGCAGCCGGCCGGCGGCGCCAACCAGCTCACCCAATTCTGGGCCATCCAGTCCGCGCCCCAGCTAATCAACCTCGCCGGCGGCGCCTCGGCCGTTAACGGCAGCCCGTCTCTCATTAGTACAATAAGCACTGGAATTACCCCAACAATCAGTGCTGCTTGCCACCAATTACCCCAAAAACTGTGGTTTTTGCAAAAAAAATCATAAAGTGGTAGTTTTTTGAAACCCTATCCCCAAATGTGGTAGTTTTTTGCAATTAACTCTAAGTAGTAGAACAACATTATGAAAATTTGTACCGCAATGGCCAAAGATTGTTAAACGATTGTCGTTCAATCAATAATTTTTTCAAGAAAAAGAAAGTACCTGCTGATCGAAAGCTTCCGTGTCGTATAGCTAGTGCAGGGAAGGAACACTGAGAGACTAAAAGGAAAATCAAAACAAGGTGCCAGAAGCCGTTCTCCATTTTTCTTCTCGATGCACCTTTGCCCTTTTTTACCCTGTTTTGCTTGCAGTCTCGAAGTTATGTAGCTACGTGTGATGATGGACAATGATACACCATGAGCAGTATATATATACACCCAGAAGTATTTCAGTGTGAAACCTACTAGAATTTCCTTTTTGCAAGGTTAATATTTTTTATCGTTTATATTCTCCACATTTGCCATGGAACTTGCTCTTGTGTGATACTGCATATCGCGAGGGATCCCTATCTAGGATATCTATAGCAATTCTAGAGATAACGGCCTGCAAAAGCAAATAATGATCAAGATCTTCTAATATTTTTAGTGCATCCCGCTTCTGTGGCAACAGATACGCTGGATTGATTTGGCACGGTGAAGAGTGAAGACACGGAAGTTTCACATAAAAATACATGTGTAAAAGATTTTTTGTTTTTTCAAATCATCATTAGTTTCCTATTTGGCAAATAACTATTCTTAGTTCTTTTTTTCCAAATCCTCATTTAATTCGCTTCAGTTCCTTTCCACACTGGATCTCAAAGCAAAATCATGTCTTCAAACATGATCACCTTGGAACGTGTACAATAGGGTCATGTCAATTTTCTGTTAGCAATGCCATGTAGAATATTGCTGAGTTAAAAATGGAGAAGTATAATAAGAGGTGCCTTGTAACTTCTTTCCATGAAGCGAGTTTTTTAGCCTAAAATTTCGCTTGCATATCAAGATGCACACAGCTCAAGCCTCGCCTCTCTTGAAAGAAACCTAGCCGCCGTCTTCGCATTTGCCTCCTACATATGTATGTTCCCCCTCCTGTCGGTCTCGCCAGCACTAGGTGGGGTGGGGAATCCGACCTAGAGCGGAGTTTTCAATAAATTAGGTTAGGATTTTGATATCCGTCATCCTTTTGGCCTCTGCGTCATGGAGACGACATCATCTATAATGAGTCCTCTTCGGCCCTTCGTTCTACGACGAGATATCCTTCACAGCATCGATGTTGGAAGGTAAATTTCTATCCTTTAATTGCTCAAACCATCACCATTGTCTGCTCTACCTCTGAACTTTTATCTCAGTTCGGTTTTTTGCTTATCAATTTTCGTGCAGAAAGAACTATCATTTTTTTGGAAAATATATTAGTACTGGAAGGATGGAATAAGGAGGGCCGGGAGAGAAGGCCCTACTCAGCCCAGTGAGCCTGGAGGCCCAATGTAATATGCAGAAACTGAAGGAAAAGCCAGTTTGGGCGACAAGGCAAAGGCAGAGCCGAGCCGGCCTCCCTCCTCTCTCCTCTCCGTCTCTCTCCTCCAAGAGAAGAGCGGCGCGGCGACGCCTTCCCTTCCACCGCCGCCGCCGGCACCGTCTCCCTCCTCTCTGTATAACGCGCTCGCATTCCCTTCTCCCTTCGCAAACCCACCACCTTCCTCCACGGCGCCGCCGCTCTTCGCCCCCTCCCCGCCAATAACGCCGGCGTATGTCCCTCTTCTCTCTTCGCCAACAACAAACACCAACAATCTCGGCCTGTCTCCCCTAGTTTCCCTACGACAATGGTCCCTTCTTCTGTTAATGAAACACCAGGTATGCCGATCCCATACTCAGTCTAATTTGGCATATCTGCATTGCATCGCATCGTATTTGCATCTGAAACTCTGAATCGCATGTCCGTAGGACAACTGTGCTTCTCTCAATCCAGCCTTCACATTGCCTTGCTCTGCTCCAATACACTAGTAGTATTAGTTTGACCTGTCAGATGTAAAATAATCTTCTATAGAGTCTAGAGTAACATACAAAATCATGATCTATTTGTTTAACTTGAATACTGCAAGTTGCATTTATATATATTTTAATGCCCCTTTCATAACTGTAATTATTTTCGTCGTACAGGACTGTGCACTTGCAACTCAAATGTCTTTTGATGCCACGAAGGATCATCTGTGGTTTCTTTGCTGCTGATGCCGCTGCCGATTCTGGTGCTCGATGATATCTGGGTGTTGGTCTTGATAGTCTACCAACTTCTTTCCTTGCTTCAACCAAGCATATCTTCTCCTGAAACCTCAGCTGTTCTCCTTTCTTATCTGAGCTAAGAAAGAGTTTGGATCTCACACGACTATTATAGAGAAACCAGCATTCCCTTATGGCCATGACGTCGCTCCCCCCTGGATTCCGGTTCCATCCAACCGATGTTGAGCTCACTGTGTACTATCTAAAGAGGAAGTTGTTGGGAAAGAAGTTACGCTGCAATGCTGTCACGGATATCGATCTATACAAATTTGCCCCTTGGGATCTTCCAGGTGCATTTTCACTCAGGATTGTACGACCATATATTAATTTACTCCGTGTCTTTCATTTCTTCTTTATATATATGAACCAGTGTTGTATTAGCTCAGGGTTTTGGGTTAACCACATATTTACATGTGTTGTGAAACATCCCGCTTTGTAGAAGACAGCCCCCTATAAACTGTTCTAGTTCTAACAGTTTGTTTTGTCTTGTTCAGAGAAAGCTTCATTGCAGACTGGGGATCTCGAGTGGTATTTCTTTTGCACACGTGATAAGAAGTATTCTATTGGGTCAAGGACTAACCGGTCAACTGAAGCTGGGTATTGGAAAGCTACTGGAAAGGATAGGGCAGTAGTATATAATTCTCGGACTGTTGGGATGAAGAGGACTCTGGTGTTTCACCTTGGCAAGCCACCGCGGGGTAATAGAACTGACTGGGTGATGTATGAGTATAGGCTGATGGAAAGTGAAATACCTGCTTCTGATGTTAAACTGGTATGCTTCTTTGTACCAGTTTGCAGTATCTACTCTGTGAAATGGGCTCCCATTAGATTGATTACTCTCCTGAAATTATTTTCAGTTGAACTGAGAAGTTTCGGAGATGAACAATACAATGAAACTTGTATTGATGTCTGAAAGACAAAAAATTCAAATTATGGTCAACACAATGACACTGATATGCTGTCTCATTCAGCAAATTATTTATCAGCATATATTCTAACATTTTTATGTCGAGTAGATGCAAGCTTTCCTTTTCCAGTAGCAGCTCAACTATTTTTCCAACTTCCATTAGATACACATGCCACCAACTTGCATTGAATTTTAATATCCTTTTGTATCTGGTAAATCTTGAGATTATAGTTGGGAAGTACATCATGAGTAGCAAAGATAGAAATGTCCAAGCAGCCAAACAAAATCTGTGTTATAATCAGAGATGCTACTATAATCAGCCAAAACAGCCAAATAATTATTCTCCATCAGATACACATGCCACTGAAGTACTCCCCACTTATGCCAAGAGGTCCTCGGTTCGACGCAGCCTCTCTGCATTGCACTGTGCAGGGGTAAGGCTTGCCTCGTATAATCCTTCCCCAGACCCCACCTGGTGTGGGAGCTTCTAGCACTGGGTCTGTCCATTTTTTAGATACACATGCCATTAGGGATGAAAACGGAGCGGAACAGATGGAACTGAGAGCTGCCACATTTTTTTTCTTTTTTTTGCCGAAGCGGAAACAAATACAGAAACCACGGAAATGAATACGAAACAGGTACAGACCGAACACTTTACAACACAGATACGAAAGCAGAGGATGGATGGGCGACACGGCGCCACCGTGGCAGCGTACTGATGTCTCTAACACTAGGTTGCGCAGCTACACGTGCTCTATTAGGGGAGAAGACCAGAGGGATTACATGATTAGGTAGTAGAATTGGTTGGGATGGGCCTGTTTCGTAGAAATTGGCAAAGGCTTCATGTATTAGGCCAAAAACAACCATGACAACCACACTGAAACAGAAAGTTCTGGATGTGACGGAATCGGGAATTCCGTTTCCATGGCTATTCTGCCGGAAAATGATGTTCCGTTTCAACTTCTGTTTCCACTTCCGTTTCCGCGTAATAGTTTCTGTTTTTGTTTCCATTCCGTTTCCATATTTCCTTTCCGTTTCCGTTTTTTCCGCGGAAAAGTCGGAAACTTTCCGCTCTGTTTTCATCCCTACATGCCACCAACTCACATTTAATTTTTAATATCCTTGTGTATCGGGTAAATCTTGAGATTATATTTAGGAAGTGCATCAGAGTGGCAAAGATAGAAAGGTTCAAATAGCCAAACACAAACTGTGTCATAATCAGATGGTTGGTGTGAAACTGTGAATACACCTTAACTATAGTAACAGTAGCAAAAGTATAGGTCCTTGCTTTTGGAAAGGAAGGCCGTTTATTCTTTAGGTGAGAAAAGTTAGCACTTGATAAAGTGATCACTTGATCTTTTTTTATATTATTAGCAACTGTTTGTTGGTGACACTTGGACAGCAGTATGTTGATTCCTGTTTACCCCCGTCTTGCAGGATGACTGCGTTCTGTGCAAAATCTTCAAAAAAAGCGGTCTAGGTCCTAAGATTGGGGAACAATATGGTGCTCCATTTGACGAGGAGGAATGGAATGATGTGAAAGGGGGCCTTTCCTGTCTTTCCCCTTCTGTGCCCCATTCTTTACCTGGATCAAGCCATGGTGTGTTGAACTCAGCGGGTCAACGACTGGTTGCTAGTGAAGTTGGCAAGGTTCCCTCGAACCTTTTGTTAGAAAATAATGGCGAAAGCGCTGCTAATTGTGTTGGACCTGACAGGGCATCTCGTCCTGATATTTCTCATGGCAGCATACATATACAGCAGCTAACTGAGATTATCGGTGGTTTCTCGACGAAATTTTTAGGCCAAGATGGTCTACTGGTAATTTGTTTGACACCCTGTTTCTATCTAGTATGTCCTCGTGTTTGCTGCTCGTTCGGTTTAACTCAGTGTTCTTATCTTTTTGGTTTGGATGCAGCCTGATTTGAACGCTGACAAGGACACCGAACCACTGTCCGACGACAGTGAGACGATATTCGACGTACCGGAGAAAGTCGCTCCTCGGTCGCTGGACAGCGTCTGTAACCAGTGCGTCTCGTGCGGCGCGCGTCTGGTCGAACCTATGCTGGAGCCGGTGGAAGGCGAGCAGTACCTAGAGCTTAACGATCTCTCTTTCTGTTGGCACATCAACGACGATCGTCCTGGCAGCCTGGTGCTGCCAAACAGTATCTGTGAGAAGCAGCTTCTGCACTTAGAGCTCAAGGTTGAGCAGCAGAAGTCGCCTGACGGTGGCATCTGCAATGGCACTGCATCTGCGGCAGCTGCTGGATCGGGGTTAGATAGAGGATCACATGGTCGTGTGCCATTTTTTCATTCGGTTGACAAGAGATGCTAATTGGCTGACGCAGATATGCTAATCAGTTTGGTGGTAAAGCAGTTATGAAACGAGATGTGAATATAGGCTTTGAGAGCACTGGCTCCTGCGCTGCTGGGGTGACCGACTTGAACGCCAGAATGTAAAGACTGTTGTTCTTTGTAGGTTAGTTAGGATCTGAGAAAAAACTCGTAGCAGTGTCTGGTTTTGCAGAACACTGGACTGGACTGGACTGGATTGAGCTATATATAATTTTAGGCTAGATTAGCTTAGGCAGGTAGATGCTGCCGTTCAATGTAATTTATCTGATTCTTTGGAGGAGGAATTGCCCCTGGTCTTTGGGAACAGATTTTGTTTTAAGTTGGTCAATCCGGCTAATATGGTGTGAGAGGTGGAATCCGATTGCTTCACAAAGTTATTTGTTGAGCTGACGCAGAGCAGGGTAGATAAAAAAATCAGATAGAGGTTTTGTTGACTGACTCGTGTCACGCATCGTCATCGTGCGTCCAACAACAATGATGTCGACGCACTGTCGACGGAGTTGCCTAAAACAAAACAAACCACACCTATATTGAATAGTAAAACAAAAAGGTTAAAGTGTTAACAGTGTTTTTTAAGAGAGAGAACAGTGTTAGTATCAATGTTGGAATTGGAACAGGTAGAGATGTCAAATTCAGTCTGAATTTGTGCCTGATACTTTCCTTTGCAATTACTACTCCACAAAACGGCTATCATTCCTCCCACCGCTTCTCTCTCGCTCGCTTTTCCCCCTTCTTCTCCGCACCGCAAAGCAAACCCTCCCCCGCGGCGATCCCAGCAGTAGATCGCCGACCCGATCCGGCGACCCCGCGCGGCGGTCGGTGGGCGTGATCACGCCAGCATGGACTCCTCTTCGTCCTCGTCGCAGCCCGACTTCGACTACCTCTTCAAGCTCCTCCTCATCGGCGACTCCGGCGTCGGCAAGAGCAGCCTGCTCCTCCGCTTCACCGCCGACTCCTTCGAGGACCTCTCCCCCACCATAGGTTTCTTTCCCCACCTTCTCTTTCTCCCTCCCCACCTCTCAGACATCCTAATCGATTCTTTTTTCCAGGCGTCGACTTCAAGGTCAAGATGGTGAACATTGCCGGCAAGAAGCTCAAGCTCGCCATCTGGGACACCGGTACGGTGGCGCAAATCACCACCACCCCTCTCTCTTTTTTTCTTAGCCAACGAATCAATTGAATCATCACACTGCTGTTTATTAGAGCCTTGTAAGCCGGATCACCCTCCCGCTGAAAGTATTCAGCACTCCTGCCCAACTCACATGAAAACTAGACTCGGACCTCGTGTTTACGATTTTTATTGGTTTGATTTTGTGGCCTAGGATTGAACATAATTGCTGCAAGCTGCATACTAGGCATATTCTCTATTTCAGCCCCGTCTTTGTTTGCACGATGCCAAGTTGTACCACCGGTTGTTTTGGTACAGACTCCATTCACGGTCCAATTATTGTTACTAGTATATTAAAAAACAAGCGGAATAGTGTAGTTAGATTCTCTAGTTGCTGTGTACCCAATGTGCAACACAAGCAATGGATTTGAATTGCCTAGTTGTTTCAACCATCATTTAGCCATGCTTTTTGAATATTGTTTTCGTGTATATCATCATAACCACATTCAGTTGCGAGTGTGTTAAAATGCAATCTCTCAGCTAAGAAGATATGCATAGTCTCTGACTTTGGAGCTAATGATTATTTCAATTTGGGTACTGTTGTGCTGCTAGGTAAGAAAGATTTAGGACCTTGACCAGCACATTGTGAGAATATTTAGCAGTTGGGAAACCAAGGGGCGTTGAGTGGGCATTTTGCTGCCGCCCAGCGCCTAGTTTTCCTAGGCGTCTTGTATGGAATGCACTGCAGGTTGAAGGAAACACGTAGATGGTCTTAAGTGTGAAACAAAATAGGAAAGAGAAAGACAAATAAGCTAGATGTGCTTACCTAGCCCATTAAAGCACTGACCCATGCAAAGCATATATATGGAAACACAACACCAAAGTTTAGGGTTCCTCTACTACACAACCTCTCTCCTCTTCCTCTCTGCAGTGATGGTGACCACCAGCAAGATCGATTCCTTGCTGGAATAAGTCGATTTTTGTTGTTGGAGTGGTCGCATCCTCACCGGGTAGGTCAGTTCCTCCCTAGGGAGATTGATTTATTGTGACAGAGTGAGTCCTTGCTGGAGAAGGTTATGCCACCGCTTGGCTAAGGCGAGCGCAGCACTACGGCTTTTATTTCCTTGTGGAATACCTATTAAAATTGGAACTTAGAATTATCTTTTGTATAGTTTTAGGTGTCATTTTATGCCTTATTTTTTACTGAACTTCTTAGATAATACTAACACCTTGTTTGATGTTGTGACGAGAACTGATTTCGAGTAGTTGACACGTAAACAATTCTTCTTTAAAACATGTGAGATCCATCTTAGATTCAAGCTTGGAGGCTGGTTATGAATACTAACTTAGAGGCAACCCGGCTTAGTGCTCTTTATCCTATCATTTGCACAACATAAAACTTGTTCAAATGCAATACTTCTTTTGTGGTTTGATTAAATTTCCTACTTTATGTATGTATAATGGTTGGAAAGAAGATTAACAAAACAGCATGTGATAAATGTACCTGAAGGTCACTTTAGATTGCTCGAGTAATAGTTTTTTTTACCAACCCAAAAGACTTGCCTTTTCCATTAATTAAGAAGAGAGTTGCTCTGTTAATTAATGGAAAACTGGGCGAAAACCAATCGCGTAATAGTGATTCACCTATCTGGTTATGAAAATTAGTAAGCCTGCTGTGCGCAAATCCTCCAAATGCTTCTTTTAAGAAAAATGGTTCCATCAAAGGCAATACTTGTTTATGCGCCCATACAAAATAGAGACTCAAATGAAAGCTATGAGGGAAGGTGATTTCTCCAAAGGATATTTGTTTGTGTGTTTTGCGAAGAAGTCCAACATGGCATGTCCCAATTCTGCGGCAATTGTTTTGCACTGAAAATAGCAACATGAATTGTCATGGGATATTTTCATGATATACGGCATAGTGGCATACCCAAGGCTAGAATGCCCGAAGTTTATTCATACCCTTTCTTCTCCCTCTCGAGGAAACCCTAAGGAGGGAGGCGAAGGGGTATGAATAACCACCAAGCGTTGTGGCTCGGGTATGTCATCAAATATCACATGATAATTTGGACTTGTGACATGCGATGGTGGTATTCTTCCCAAAACACACAGACAAAACATCCTTGGAGACAAATCACCTTTTGGTACAATTTTCATGTGTCTTTATTCTTTAGCATGAACGAGTGTTTTCTTTGATAAAATTGTTTTTCATTAAATGAGGATTTTAAAAATTTGCGCAAAGCTTGGTACTTGGGGGTTAGGGAGTTCATAACAGAATAGGCGAGTCAATATTACTTCAGCGAGCTAAAGTCATCTTAATGAACAGTAATAACAGGGGTTCTTTCATTCTTTTCAAGTGGTATGTATGCATAAAGACGTAGATAATTTTCATCAAATCTTCCAAAGAAGTATCACTTTTCAACAAGCTGTTTTTGTGAAAGCAGTGGAGACAAAGAGCACTAAGCTGGCAGCCTCCAAAGCTTAGGTGCTCTAAGGTAGACCCACATCATTTAAAAAATATTTTCTGCACCAACCAGTCACAATCAATTCTCATCACATCATCAAACAAGGAATTCAGTAGTTAATACTACTACTCATCTGTTTACTGATTTAAACCATTATTTACGTGTAGATTATTTGTGCAGCGCAATTGAGAGTTTGTTTACTTGCATAATATTTGATTACCGATTTGACATATTGACCTTTTTTGCAGCTGGACAGGAAAGATTTAGGACCTTGACCAGCTCATACTACAGAGGGGCGCAAGGGATCATCATGGGTAATTCTTTTCTCCTCTCCTAGTCATACATAGTAGGTATATGATTACTCTTTAGCTGTGGAAGTCTTGGGTTTCTTGAGATGAAAGTCAATAAAAATTTGAGCTCATTGCGTTGAATTTCTATATAAACTTGGAGAAAATTACTCTGCCATAAAACCATCCTTTCAGGCTTTTTGCAGCTTTCATGTCTACTTTATCTTGTAGAAAAGTATAGCAATCTTTATCTTACAAGTCATTTGACAGTGTGGTAAAGCTACTTGTTTTTCTTTTTGTGTGTTTCTTCATTCTTCTTGGGTTCTAATGAGTTGCCTGACATCTAATCATTATCCCGTCCATATTTTCAGTATATGATGTTACTCGACGAGAAACTTTCACGAATCTTTCTGACATATGGGCGAAGGAAATTGACCTATACTCAACGAACCAGGATTGTATAAAGATGCTTGTCGGGAACAAAGTGGACAAGGTACTTGGGTCTGCAGTTACAACCTTTTAGATTAGTTTTACATTTTGCTGATTGTTTGCACTTGGCACAAGTACTACTTTCTATCTAGTTGTGCGGGTATGGTTTCTTGTATGTTTTTTTTCTGACCATGGATGTTTGGTGTGGCAGGAAAGTGAGAGAGCTGTCACGAAAAAGGAAGGCATTGAGTTTGCCAGGGAATATGGATGCTTATTTCTGGAATGCAGTGCAAAAACCAAAGTGAATGTAGAACAGTGCTTTGAGGAACTCGTACTGAAGGTATGTTGTGACTTTCAGCTTTTGGTTTGTTCCGTATCTGGCATGATTTGTTCTCAGCAACATATTGGGCTGTGAAACTGCCCCTCAAGGACGTTCATACTTGTAATTGAAACATTTGTTTTGTTTTTATTTGATCAAAAGGATGAGTATTAATTCCTGGTCTTACAAACGGAACCTTCTTCTAGACATCATTAGTACAAGTATTTGCATCGAATGGATCTTTTCTTGTAGAGTTTTGTTATTGACAAATGATATGTATGTATGATGAGTCACTCGATAGAGCTACTGTATTGAAACTGACGTACGGGTTCACAATGCAGATATTAGACACACCAAGCCTCCTGGCGGATGCTTCTTCTGGAGCAAAGAAGAACATCTTCAAGCAGAAGGCGCCGGAAGCCGACGCCGCCGCAAGCGGCTGCTGTTAACATGTTGCTAATCGATCGATGATATGTTGTCGATGATGAAACCTTTGTCGCGGAAAGGGGTGATAAGCTTGTTTGTGTCGATTTTTGTACTTTGTTTTTGTTTTTCCTGTACATCAATCTCTCATGTTGAATCATGCATATGCAGAACACGGTCCGTCGAGCACGCTGGCAGCAGTTCAGTTCTATATAATGTAGTATTAAGCTTGAATTTACCGAACGATACGAATGAATGTTATCTTTTGCGCTGAAAGTTCGTAGTTGTATCACCAGAATGTTCTCTGCTGTGCACTGTTCTTCCCGTGATGAAATTATGCTAGTAGTAGATGGCAGTTCAGTGCCAGCTCGGCCGCTGCAGCAGGCTAGCTGGGGGACGTGCATTGAGACCTTCAAGGGCCTCTTTGGTTACTCGCATGAAAAATGGGAAAATTGCATGAGTTTTAGAACCAGGCTCCCCAGGGCCAGGCCAGCAGAAACGTGGTTGGAGCCACATTGTGCATGTAGTTTGGTTGCCAACAATGTTCTAACCAGCCCCGTTCGGCTGGATGCAAGAGCACGGTATTTGGTTTCTATCTGTGTTTCATGTGCTCTCACCTCTTTCCTACATGGTGATCTTACCTCACACCATCACGCTGTGGTTGAAAAACAATGGCATGACGCGACGGTAGAGCGACGGCACGGCGCGGTGGCGGGGCGACGGCTGAGGGTGAAGAACACCTACACCAAGGTACAGACAAGTAGCAGCAGTGTCGACGACGAGCAGAACAACGGTGCAGCGACATTGTTCACGGCCGCGGCAACGAGTGAGAGGGAAAGGTTGAAGAACACCTACACCAAGCACAGCCTAGCAGCAGCAGCGGCGACGGCGGAGCTCACGGCGGCGGTGACAGAGGTTGAAGAACATGAACATCCTCTACACTACTTGCAGTTTAAATACGTGCATACATACAGCATAAAATCTGCTTGTATACGACCGCCGAATCAAAAATCTTGCAACATGAAAGTTGTGCGGAATGTTGAGACGAATCTACACGTCAAAGGATATCTCAAACGGTCGACCGAGTGCGACGAATTTGACAAAATTCGTGAAAAAACGTTCAAAAGGGAACTTTGAAAATCAGAAGCTACGGTCGACGAAACTAAAAACCGAGCACGGGAATGGAACCTACTCACCGGCGCGCATATTTTTCATGTAGACTTTATTTTGATTCGAGCAATATTTGAGGACAGCTCGTGGTAGCCCGGCCGTGATGCTGCTCTTCAAGCTCGTGACCATGGTGGTGGTGACGGTCATGGCTGTCCTAGATGAGGACGGCGGTGGTGGCTGCCTTCATCTGCGCCGGCGGCATGGCGGGACTGGTCACTGGGCTCATCGTCGGCGAGGCGTTGAGCGGTGGTGGGTGTGGTGGTGAGGCAAAGCGAGGTGAGGAGAACAAAAGGGCTCGTATCCATGGAGACGCGGCTGCAGTGTACAGTGTCGAAATTACACTACGCGAAGGTGGCTCTGCAAAAACGGCCGATTCGGCCGTTCCTCTCGGGCCTGGCCTGGAGTGCTTTAAGTACCGTGCTCATGCAAGTTCGGGGAACGGGAGAAAACCAAACGGGCCGAAACTTGGCTGGAACAGTTCTTCTCGAGGCTTCGCGAGCAACCAATCACGCCCCAAGTACATGGATGAGATCATCCAACATCATGTCAATTTTTTAAAGCCACACTTTGTGTTTACCCTTATTCGAATGCAAACAAATCACTTGCTTTTACCCGGGCGCCTCTCTTCTTCCTCCTCTCCTCTCCCCTTGAAAGTCAACCACTGAATCCTCCCAGATCCGGCCGCTCCCGTCGCCGACGCTTGCGCTGGCCGGCGTGGAGATGGTTTAGGGTGCCGGTCCCCCTTGTATAGCAGTAGTTTAGGCAGTAGGTTAGGCTTCGTCGAGTTTTCCTCTCTGGTGGATGGCGTTGTCCCCTTTGATCTGGCCGGAGTGTCGGGTTCCAGAAGGCTCCACCGGCGATCTCACATGGACTTTTGCCTGGAGAATGCTGGATCGGAGGGAGCGGCGTGAAGCTCTGTTTCTTTGCCATCATGGGCAAATCCATGGTGTAGTGAGAAACAGAGAATGTCATGGAAGCGAGATTGGAAGACCACTAATGGTGATTCGAGCTTTTGGCGGCGGTGAGGAACTTGCTTAGAGTTTGTGGACTCGTATGCAGCAGTTTGCAAGTGGGGGCGACAACACAAGTGAAGTTCAAAATTCTACCTTTCAGAGTGAAAATTCAAGGTCTGACCTTAATTGGTTGTGCCTAGCAATGGCCTTGTTGAAGACATTGTTTTGCGAGTGAGGACTATCTCTAGGGTGAAAACCCAAGATCTCGATCGGGCAACGACGGCGCTTGTGCACTGTTTCCTTCTTGAAAACGTTGCTTTTGGAGAGTTTGGACATCAGGTGTTGTTTTGGTGGTGGTTGTGCTGCTGCTACAAGGACTATAACTTTGTAGCGGGACTTTTCTTTTTTAGTTTTTTTTAATTGTCTTTCGGCTGTGTGCATCCGTAATACCTTCGGTTATTGCGTTATTGCAGAGGTTGGGTGTAATTGATATCTCCGCGATATTAATATATGCTCTTTTTCTAAAAAAAAAAGGAGTAAAGAGATGGCCAGAAAGCTGAAATTTTAGCGGGGGAAAGGCAGTTCAGTAAATTTGCTGCGCAAAATACAGTAAGCCAGGTGAAGAAATCCTCAGAAATAAGCAAAGAAAGCTTTCGTTTAAGTAGCATTTTGGCACATCATAGGAGCTCATTTTGTTCACAGACTAGTCGGATGAAGTGACACGTACCAAAGAAACAAAAAAGGGCAGGTGGAGGTTACAAAGATTTCCACCTAAGCTTCTACATGTATTTCCTTGCCAGAGACCTGACCTTGGTATCGAAATGAGAGGATGTGATGCGAGAACCAGGTAAATATAGTGGATCGAGGAAAATCTGCACAGAAAGAAAAGTACATAAATAAGTACAGATCTATTATAGCACAAGAATGATGCAATGCATGGTAACATCCTTGTGCAGGTCATGGAATATGGAATCAAGTTACTAGAAGAAACAGTTATAAAAAAATCTTTACTATTAAAATAGAGTTGGTGGTGTCACACCTCCCCGTGATGTCACACTTCCACCAATTTACACATCAAATGCTATCCACGTCCGGTCAACCAAACACCGAAACGCCTATAAGCAATGACAGGATATTTCTCCTATTTTTTATCCATCCTAACAAACATTGTAACAAACCTTCTCCTGACGTGCATCAATAATGATTCAAACTTCCTAAATGCGCCCAACAAGCTTGCTAGATGTTTATGGATCCCAACAGTAATTCAAACTTGACTACGCGCCCAACAAGTTTGCTCGTCGCCACTTGCAGTCATCTTGCACCCGGCTGCTTGCTTGCCGCTTCTTTTAGAACAGTTCTCCGTTGCCATTGCCGTCGGCTCGTCGATCGCCGTCACTTGCTGCGGCGTACGGCCTGCTACGACACATCTCTGCGGTCGCCGAGAAGCAAAAAGAGGCACAAGTCGTTCCCCTTTCCTGGAGGTCTATGGCTCTGGCGTATCGGCGCGGCGCTGAGCTGGTCTTCGTCTCGCGCTCCGTCAAGCCTCCAAGGTGGAGGAGAGACGGGGAGGTCGAATCGATGGCGACCTTCTTCAATAAGCGCCCCTGCTTCCTTGCTCTGCTAGCTGCTTTGCTTTTCCAGGCTGGCCTTGGTGGCGAGGAGGAGAAGAGGAGGAGCGGGTGGAGGATGGTGGCTTCCAGCGTTTCCGGCGGTGATGAGGGCGCGCCGCTGGAGTGGTACGGCCGGATGTTGACTGGAGCTCCATGGTGGAGGTCCTCAACAGACAGCTTTGGCCGCTGTTGTTGCAATAAGCTCGGTGCCTTTGGTGACTGCCCTGCAAGTGGCGCGAAGCAGGTGGCGACTCTTCCTCTAGCCGGCCGTGGCGGCGAGGGGTGGAAGAAGCGCTGCTGGTCTTCTTCGACTCTTCAAGGTGGTGGTTCGTTTTGCTGCTGGTTCTCAGAGCGACACACACGGCGGACAAGCTCGCCGCCTTGATTTACGGCCGGTTTGGCAGCCCCTTTTCAACCTCCGCACAGGAGGCCCTTCGATCTCTGCTCTGGTACTCGACGGCTCGTCCTCTCCAAGTGGTTCGTCCCCGGAGACGACGAGCTTGCCGGTGGCAGTGGATCTTCGCCGGAGGAGAGTTTTCAAGCGCTTCCCTCTCGGATCTCGGCGTGTACAGCGCCTGGAGGTCGTCGGCGACTGGTGGTGGAGAAGCCCAGGCACCTGTGTGCGTTTTTACTTTTTGTGCTAGGTTTTTTTGTAATTGCGGAGGCCTTATCTTCAAATTTTAGGTTCTTAGTGCGAGTGTTGCAAAGGGCTCTCTGCAAATTTGTACCTACCACGTGGAATGATAATAGCAGCACCGGGGTCCTCACGGCCCCAACCCTTGTACAAAAAAAAACTTGCTTTTACCCTTATTCGAATGCAAACAACTCACTTGCTTTCGGAGTATCAAGAGATATGTTGCATCATCTCTATTTTAGAACATGACCCCATAACTCTAAATAATGCTCACACACCATGCAGATGTTCCCTATTTCAAATCATGAGCATGAAATAAGGGGCGCACACACCACTCACATTTGGTCGGGTATCCTTCCTTAGTGTGGCTTCCACGACGTCTCTCCCACCTCTTAGAACAATGTCGCTAGCGTCAAAGATTTTTCGAGCAATGTTGGGGTGGGGGTCTATGTTTTTCGAGCAATGTTATGTCAAGAGAGTAGGCTCTTGTTGAAAGTGCATGTGCCCTCATGTGTGGTTTTGGCAATTAATGACAATCTCTATGTACTAATGGTTGCCTTGAGATATCTTTATAGATCTTGTCCATGAAGAAGATTGGAGTTCATGTGTTGGACCCTAGAAGATTATATGATGACCAAGGTTCTATCCAAGGGTTTATATGAAGAATGTTCATCGTTGAGCTTATTGCAAGCATGGCTTGAAAAGAAGATTGAGTGAACATTCATGTTTATCTCCAAGCCATCATTATATCAAGAGAAGAAGATAAAGTGCAAGTGTATACATGAAGACGGAGCTTAGCAAGGCTCTCCCATAATGGTGTATGGGGAAGTATTTGGAGAAGTCTTTATCAAGCATGTGCTAGCAAGCGCAATCAAGAAAGGTGGTCCACTTGAAGAGATCAAGATCATCATCATCTAGCTCAAGTGGAATGCACAAGGCAAAGGTATGATCTTGATAGAATTTCTATTTTACCGGTCTCGTGGTGTTGTGGGAGACCGGGTTGTAGGATAGACGACGTACTATCAAGAGGGGCTCTCAAGCAAGTAACTTGATCGCATCTTCGTGGAGAGATCAAACCTTTGTATACTTGGCATCATCATCTTTCTTGGTTTTTATTTGGATTTTCTCCTAGTTGGTTTTTGGTGCTTGTCGTGATCTTCATGACAAGCCCAAGTTTTTTGAAAACGGATTTTTTTGGAAAACTTGTTACGTTTTCGTGTTGGAAATATTATCGGTTTATCCGTGAGGAAAGTTCCACACATTCCCATGTGTGTCAACTTAACTCTATTTATGGTTCTTAATATTGGTTTCACCTAATTTGGAGTTCAAACGAGAAAGTTATTGGGTTTACAGTTTTGCTGGTTTGCTGCTGTTTTTCTTGGCCGGAGTGTCCGGTGTGCTAGGGCCGGAGTTTCCGGTGTGCCTCAACCGGAGTCTCCGGTCTCAGGGCATAAAGTTTCCGTCAAGTCTCTGGCTCTTATTTTCTCAGCAAATCCCCCGGAGGGTGACAGCCTCTGTTCTCGGTCCGGAGAGTTACCGGAGACTGTCCGGAGTATCCGATCTGGCCGGAATATCGGGCCCCTCGTTGGGCCGGAGATTCCGCTCAGACCGGAGTCTCCGGCCTCCCCAGGCCGGAGTCTCCGGTGTAAGTTTCCTGCAACGGCTCTTTTTCTGGGGTCCTATAAAAAGGCTCCCCTTCTTCCCCAAAAGGATCAAAGCTCTTCCAAGCATGAAATTTCCCCCTCTCACACCTCCATTGTTGACCTTGAAAAGCTTGCCCCTCTCTCAATTCCTCCAATGATTCTTTCATATTCTTGAGGGAAAAGAGAGAGGAGATCTAGATCTATATTTCCACCAATCCATCCCTCCTCTAAGTGAGGGGAACCTAGTGGATCTAGATCTTGGAGTTCATTTGTTGAGTTCTTCTTTGTTCCTCCTCTTTTCTCCCCCCATAAACATTAGTTGCTTTTGGTGAGATTTGAGAGTGAAGGATTTGAGCACTTGTGCTCTTGCCATTGCTTTGTTGCATCGGTTTGTGCTCTCCACGAGGATTCGTGGAAGTGAAAGTGTGTGAGCTTGTTACTCTTGGGTCTTTGGACCCTAGACGCCATTGTGGTGGTTGAGACCTCTTGTGGTCACTTGTAGCTATTCGGGAGCCCCAATTCAGTTGTAGGTGTGTGCCTCGGATCGTTGTTGTAAAGGCTCCGGATTCCGCCTTGAAGGATTCCGATAGTGAAAGGTGAACCAATCCTTTGTGGTGCGGTTCATCGGAGAAGAAGGTGAGCCTGTTGTGGCATTAAGACCAACCTGTTGTGGTGGTCTCACACCTCTCCAACGAGACGTACTCCCCTAAAAATGAGGAACTCGGAATACATCCTCGTCTCCACGTGCCTCGGTTATTTCTATACCCGAGCTCTTTACTTGTGCACTTTACATTGTGATAGCCTTCGTGATTAAAGTATTGTATATTGCTATCACCTTGTTGCTTGTCTTGCTTGCTTAGCATAAGTTGTTGGTGCATATAGGTGAGCCTAGTTTATTTAGGTTGTTGGCTTGTTAATTTAAACACATAGTTTTATTCCGCAATTATCAAGACTAAACCGGAAAAGTTTAAATCGCCTATTCACCCCCCTCTAGGCGACATCCTTGTCCTTTCACTTGTGTAAAGTTCTATGGCTTGCCCTAGGCATCTAAGATTTAAAAACCTCTTAAGCCTTCTTCTCGATTAATGAAAATGACAAGTTTTTTTTGCCTTGTTTCAAAAAAAATGGGGCGTAAAAAGAAATCATGATCTGCGGATTTACTTTTTAAAAGTAGCTAATAAAATCCAAGAAGCCTTTTTTTTAAGTAGCTAATAAAATCTGAGAAGCCTAACATGGTCAAATTCTGGGTTAGCATCCTCTATTGTGTCTCCTTGGCATTCACCAGTAGGTTTCTTGACTGTCTTCCTTATTCTGCAAGTCCTTCCTTGTGAACCCGGGGTTCCTTCTAAATTTCCTTGGAACTATACAAATTTGGAGGGGTGTATTACAAAATTATTATTTCTAACCAAAAATACAAGTCTTTTGAATGTTGAAATTGTCTCCAAGATGGTATTTTGATCATCGATTTTTGCGTAAACATGTTGCCTCACATAAGAATAATCATGTTGTATTGAAACCACATTGAGTGATAATAGTTTCATTTTGTCGATTGTCTGAGTTAGAAAAGCCGGACTCGTACATATTCTAAAAAATGGTTATATATTGGGCGGGAAAGAGTATATTACTCCTAGTTAAATACTATATGACATCCATACTATGAATCAATGGTTCCTAGTTAAACATTTCTGACATTCTTGGTTGCAAATTGGACACCTCTGACTCCCAAGCAACCAAACTGATCTGATTTTTTTACAAATATGGCCCTCTGCCCAACGTAATTGTCAAAAATGCCCCCTCTGAATTTTATTGTCAAAAGTAGCCCTGGCGGGATGTGAAAAAGCGACACGTGTACTTCGTGCCAACCAAGCTGGCGGGAAGTCACCTTCCGTCAATCCAGTTGGCAGAAAGTCTCAGGCAACGACACTTGGCGCCAACTGAGTCAGTAGAAACTCAGCCACATGGCACTTTCCGCCAACTGAGCTGGCGGAAGGTGGCTTCCCGCCGTCTTGGTTGGCACAAAGTACACGTGTCGCTTTTTAACATTTCGCCAGGGCTATTTTTGACAATAAAATTCGGAGGGGCCATTTTTGACAATTACATTGGACAGGGGCCATATTTGTAAAAAAATCAACTGATCCTACCCCTCCCACGGTCCCACCACATTGATGAATTTAACCATGTGTTTAACCGATGTGTGGCACACGGTTTGACCCGATGTAGTACAATCAAGATTGCTTCCCAAACAATACAAATCAATTGTGCTGAGTTTTAAGTAATGTATCGACTACTAAACAAACAAATCCAAATGATGAGGCTAACCAACATGTTTACACTTGGGTGTAATCATTGAAGGCTAACCGTCCATGGCCGCACTAATTCACCGAAATTTAAATGCCAAATAAATTAATCTTATCAGCAGGGGGCTAGTAACGACCGACGAGTACACTTCTTAACTACTAGGCTACAAGCAAATGAAACCAGCGCAACTAACCTTTCTTACCAAATTGTCAATCAATCAGTGACCGCCGTCACCGACTAAGATTAGCTTTTGATATATAGTTGGTTTTTTTTTTCTGGTCCTGAATCTACGGAGAATAGTTGCAGTAGCACTCCATTTCTTAAAGATGATCGCTCGATCTGTCCAAGCACACGTCAACTTTTCTCACAATCGCATGGACAAAGACTCCTGCCCAGAAATTAGACCGAGTAAATTCTGTCCACGCAAAAGTATGTTTGATTTGATTAATTATTAATCTAGCGAAAATTCACTTTCGATCTCAGGCACCAGGAGCCAAAAATGTATTTTAAAATTTTATACGTTTGTCAGAAAAATCACCACAAAATCACACAAGCAGTAATCTCATGTTTGCTGAATTGACAAATTTGCATAAAATAAGTAAAAGAAGACAGACCTGTGAAAAAATAAGAAGTTTGGTCGCGTTTCTTCAATCTTAAATATGACATTTTGACACCTGCTACTTATTATTTTTATGCAACATGCAAATGTTAACACTAATTGTTGATAGTTTGTCGGGTACTAATGAGCATTCAGATCTTTATGTGTGATTTTAGTAGAATTTTGTCGTGTTACTACAAATTTCTAAAGAAAATTCGCACCAGCAGTATCTCTACCGCCGTGAGGTAAGCAAATATTTCTTCCTCACATCGTCCCTTCGAAGCAGACCTGAGGCCCCATCCAGGAATTAACGAGTAAATTTTATTCACCAAAAATTAAGTTGATTTGCTTAATGATTAATCGTAAAATAAATTAAAAATGATCTAAGCTGGATAGAATTATGACAACTATTATGCTTATTTTACTACAATTTCATGCTTAGTACCTAAAGTGAATGACATTTATTATGGAAATACACACATCCAATGATTAGCAAAACCATTGGCTTTAGAAAGACAAGAACTTGACGGGAAGTTCATATCTTGCATCAAGGTCACCGAAACTACTCATAATATAATTGTTCTTTGATTCATATGTTATAAAATAGTCCTAGAGTCTTAGTTAATACTATGATTATCATCGCTTATATGATACTGCTCTTGGACATTTTAAATATCTATACACAAACGATAAATCTCAGTACAAAATAAACTCGTGGAATTACAAAATTATTAAAGTCACAAAGACATCTAACACATACATCCAATATAGAGAATCTGCAATCATAAGGTATATTAGTCGAGCAAGAGCTCGATTGGACTACACCTATGTACCTACCTAACTGTTTATTCCAAGTGTAGCACGATTTTAGCAATGATGCATAGTCCAATGGCCAACCTATTTTTCCCACACTTATAGAAATGCCCCGAACTGTCAACTTTGTTCATTCTTCATCCAGTGGCCGATAAAATTTACTGCGCTTACACCCCTCAACTATAACATTGCTACATATAGGCTCACGTCCACAATTCCCTCCTCCACAACAATTACACATGGGACCTCTCTCTCTCTCTCTCTCTCTCTCTCTCTCTCTCTCTCTCCCCCCGCAACAGAAGGATGCAACAATGCTGATGGAAACATGCGTTTGAAGTATCTCTCCTCCTCCTCTGCCGACATATCCCACTTTGACACTGCATGATCCATTCTCCTACCAACATCCACCCCTTTTTCTTCCAAATCAAATTCTTTTCGTGATGGGCTACGTGAATTTCCAATTTTAATGTGGCCTCAGATGTTAGAATCTATAATTTTGTGTCCTAGTATCCAAACATTTTCTATGTCCAGATCTTAATTTGTCATGTGTTCATGGTAAAGGACATGAAAATATGATTCGACTTTTGAATTTAATTGAAAATATTCTTTACAAATTCTGGTCCAGGCATTTTGTAGCATAATTTGTAAATGCATTGGAAATTGCATGCACTAAAAAAAGTTATATTCATGCTTCATGAAAAATTTGTGAGGAGATGTGGATTTTATGTACACTGTTGCATGGTTTTTGTTGACTCTTGGATGATTTTTTATTAAGCATATGTTCTTGTTGAGTGTTGGATTACCTTTTTTTTATTAATCATCTTTAATCAAAAAAATCAAGAAACATCTTCATATTACTTTGGTGTGCGATTTTTCTTAAACTAAATCATGTTTTTGTTGAAAGAGTAGATGTTCTGAATCATGCTTTTCTTGCCAATGTAATATACCCAAAATGAGTTTGTATATAATGTGAGGTACAAAGTTTATCCAAACAAGAAATAACAAAAAATTAAGAGTGATGAGTAACATGAGAGAGAGGGATGGACATGATAATAGGTCTGAACTAAAAGATATAGTTTAAAATTGCTAGCATGTATCCGATGAATTGGATGGCCTAGATAAGTTAGGGACGTCAAACTCATATAGTTGCATTTCCTGTCTAATGGTAGACATATTCGCTTATCGTTACAACGTGAATATGAGTTAGTGAAAAAGTCATACCGCACTATTATTGATTAGACTACTCATAGTGGGAATAACAAATTAGTAACATGCATACTACAAGTATGGAAAATAAAAATTCTATATATTATGAGCTACACAAAAATGAAAAAATCTTGTATATTCTGAAAGTATGTATATTCAAATCCACACTTGTTATCTGTATGTAGTCAGAATATAAAGTATTTTAAATTGAGATTTTACACGTTTGTGGGATACAGCTTGAACAATATGCATGATATTTTTTTGTTTTTTCTAAATTATAAATATATTTTTTGTTTAAAAAAATATAGTGATCGCTGGAGCTCAGGAATAAGAAATGTTCACTCTAATAAAATAGACTAATAAAATATGCATGTTACTATAGTTTAATTTACTCACCACTATAACTAGCCTTAACAAACAACACTCTCACTGTCGCAACAGTGGAACATGGGGTTCCCCTAGTACTGCCAAAGTGGGTCCACCCCATGTGGGCCCAAGATGAAGATGGACAAGACCAAGACTCAAGTCAAGCTGGCGGGTTCACCGTCAAGACGCACATGGCCAACGACGACTAAGGGCTCCGGTCCTGGGGACCTTCCGGGTCCCCGAATCAAGCGAGAAGGCCAGGAAGGACCCGAGAGCCCGAGTTCCCGGCAGGAGGCCAGGCTCCCTCCGGGTACTTCCTACGTTCCTGTGGATAAGCACTCCACCTCACCACGGAAGACTTGGGAAGCAAGGCGAAGGCAGCGCGGCGGGAAGCACGTCCCGTGGTGGTGTCAGCTCCTGTCCACCCCAAGGCGGACGCTCCCACCTAACCCAGAGGAGACGCTAGGCTGAGGAGAGGCCACGTCTCCCCCTAAACTAGATGAGGAGGGTCCTTCACCCCGAAGGTCCCTCATGCCCCTCACGTGACCCTGTGGCAACCCCTTAGCCTATAAAAGGAGGACCAAGGCACGGAGGAGGGGAGGAGAAGAACAAGATAGACAAGCACAAGCTAGAACCAGAGCAAGACTAGACTAGGGCTGCGGAGGTAGAGAGGAAGGTGATCTCCTCCGGGTCAGGATCTGTCCTTCTTCTACCTCGGCCAAAACCCTTCCGGGTACCCTGCCGGGAGGTTCCATTGTAAGCCACACTATGAAGAACTCATCAATCCAGACATGCAGGAGTAGGGCTTTTAGCCTCCGGGCGGCCTGAACCTGGGTAGCTCCTTGTGTCCCTTTGGTTGCATGCTTTGATCGTGGAGAGGAGAGCTTGATCTAGACTCCGCCCAAGAAGACGATTCTCAGCCTCCTTCGCGCCCCGTGCCGAACCTAAAAGGGGGTATCCTATACTCCCGGTGTCCGTGCAACGAGACACGACATCTGGCGCGCCAGGTAGGGGGCGCAAGTGCTGGATTCGTCTCTTCTTCATCAACATCAAGTTCATCGTCAAGTTCATCGTCAAGTTCCGTCAAGCTTTCAGTCCGTGTCAAGATCTGCTCCAGCGCCTTCGGAACGGCGCTAGTTTCGGCTCTCGTGAAGAGAGAACCGAATCCGACATTCAAGATGACAAAGAAGAGAAAGGGAAAGGCAGCCTTTGAGTTCCTGCGGTACCCGGCCTCGGCTTCGTTCTTGACGAATCCTCACCGGCACCTGCCGCTAAAGATCGCGCCTTCGGAGTCCACTTCGTCCCTCCAGCCGCTTATGTCAGCTCTCTGGTCAGCACGGGAAGACCTGAGGAAGGTGCCACGAACATTGATGTCCCTCTTTCCCCATGGACGCATGGAGCGAAGGAGGAACTCTGTTCCGACGCGCCGACCACAGTGCCGCTTCCGGAGGAGGAAAACCTCGACCAAGACACAAAAAGCGAGCCTCGGCAAGAAGATCCTCTCATCTACGTGCCCCAAGAACTCCAGATTCCTCTGCGCAAAGACGGCCAGCCTGGAGTGTGGTGCATGTACCACAGATCTGACCGGCACAGTCTGGAAGATTGCCGACAGTTCAACGACATCCAGATACGCCAGAAGAACGGTGATTGCTATTCGTGCGGGAACCAGGGCACATCAGTCGAGATTGCCCCTCAACAAGAAGTCCAAGAAAGCCAAGAGGAGTGCCACAGCTGGGGTTCCTCAGAAGGGAAGATCTTTCGGACCTTTGCCAATGCATCCACCCAGACTGAAGAACTCCCGGAACCTTGCTTACTACCGGAGCCCCCCAGATACAAAGCAGTCAAGGGCAAGCTGCAGCTAGCTGGGATCAAACCTTCATTTGCGGAGACGTGGCCCACGGAGAATGGGATCTCCCGGGTCACATCGTCACGATTCAGCCTGGACCAAGTGGACCCCCTCAGAAGTACCGGATCGCTAAGTGGCTAGCATCAGGATCCCGCGAGTAAAGCAAGCTTCAGGGTCTCCGGACCGGCATGAGCCAGCCAGATTGCGGTCACCAAACAAGGAACATCCGGGTCAGGAAACTAAGACAACCGTGGGGTCTCCGGACCGGCGTCTCTGATACGCCAGCAAGCCGCCGGATCACCAGTTGGGTGGTCTCCGGGTAACTCGAGCAAGTAAGCACAAATGGTCTCCGGACCGGCGCAAGCCAGCCAGTCATGCCCTTAGTCGGCATTGGAGGCTATCTCGGTTGGAAGCCTTGTCCCCGCCAAGAATTGCTGGGCAAGGCAGAATTATGTCTGAAACACGGCATAGAAGACCCGCCTTGGCGGCAGCGCGACAGAACGATTACCGAGGTAGCCAGAAGGAGTCAAAACGCGAGCTAAGTATAAACGTGCTTGCACGGGCTTGTTCCCGGGTATATCAGTTTTATGTGCTTTGGCTAAGGCGAAAGCGGGCGTTCTCCTGGGGCAGCGCCTTCGCGATGACACTGTCAGTTTCCCTCGGGCAGTGGAATCGTGGGCTGAGGTCCGTGCGGTCAGGAAACGGTGGGTCCTTTGGGGGGTTGCGCCCTGTGTCCGCACTTCAGATCAGTCTGAGTGCCCACGGCTGGTTAGCGCTCACACCTTTGGATCCTTCCCGAGAGCGTAAAGCCCCCACGAGTACAATAAAACTTATATACTTTGGGAAGAAGTTATTTACATTCAAAAGCATGAGTTCATAAGCCAGTTGGCAATATCAGTACAAAAGCATGGTTCACGGCCCCTGGTATTGTCCTTTTCAGGACTTCACAGGTTCACGGGTCATCTTCTCGGGAAAGGTGCTTCAAGATCTCCTCCACCTGGCGGGTCACGTCTGGAGGAAGCGGCGTCCCGGGTTCAGGCGCCTCCAGCTCGGATAGCAAGGAGAGCTGCGGGTGTCGCTGGCGAAGCGCTGTGACGAATCGGGTCGTCACCTGCCTCACTGCCTGTTCCCCAGCAAGGCGAGTGGCTCTGCTAACCTGCTCCTTGATGCCTTTGATGAGCGAGGCCACGTACTTCAAGAACCCGGGATAGCGGGCGAAGGAAGTGGAGTGATCGGCCATGAGGACGGGCGGAGAAGGCACTCCCAAATTCGTGAACTCCTGCACGATGTCCAAGGACCCGTGGTTCATCTGGAGCAAGACGTTGTGATCATCGCGGTGTGAGCAAATCGCCGTCGCTCTTTCTCAAGTGCATCCTTCGCCTCCGCCAGCTCCCCTGCACTCCCGTCAGCTGGTTGGATACCTGCTCATGTTGGTGCCACGCAATCTGAGCTTGGGATTTGGACGCTTCCATCGCCGCACGCCCATCAGCCAGCTCCTTTGTTTCCTTCTTGCGAAGGACAGTCATGCGCGCATCTTTGTCCTTCCAGAAGTCAATTGCCCAGTTCCCGGATCTTCCTTTCCATGGCGACGCGGCCAGCCGTAGCATCTTGCTTAAACTTCTCAGCTGTTTTGAGGGCCTGCTTCTGCGCCTCAATCGTGGCCGTCATCGCCTCAGCCCGGGCGGACAAGCTATCTCTTTCGCCCCTGGCTCTTTGGAAATCCGAGTAGGCTTGTTCCCGCTTTTCCCTCTCGCTCTTGAGCTCGCTCTGGAGTTTAGAGACCTGCTTGCTTAGCGACGAGGCGGCTCTGCTTTTGGCTCGAAGATCATTTTCAACCTCGCTGCGAGCCCAGCCAGCCACGTTCTCCAGGCCTTGTTCGAAGCGGTCCTCGTCCCGCTCCATCTTGATCTGGAGCTCCTCAATGGTGCCGAGGTAGTGGCGCTCTTCATCTTCCAGCTCGGCCTCTCGCCGCTCCAGCTCTTTCTCGCGGCTGGCCACTCGCTGTTCCCAAGCATAGAGCAGCTCTTCGTCCGCCGCCAGCTTCAGTTCACGGGCGCTGCGAGCTTCCTCCCCGGAGGAAGCCGCAGCTCGCGAGCCTGCGAGTGCTCCCCGCTGTCGGAGGTCGGGGGCACCAGCCGCGCCAGTTCGGCGCGGGCAGAAGACAAGAACTCCGAGACGCTGGAGAACGTCTTGGAGAACCCGGGGCCTTCCTCGACTCTCCCGGGTTCAGAGCAGGGGCAGCGTTCCGGGGGAGGAGCCCCAGGAATGTACCCGCCTGCTGCGAGTCCTCGCGGTCCAGGGTCGCCTGGGGATCCACGTCGCGCCTCTCCCCAGGGCCTTCCGGCCGACAGCCTCCGCCTCGTCTGCGACGACCGGAGCCACCCCCTGGTCCTTGGGGGGACTGGGGGCTCGGGGGCTCGGAGTTGCCTCCGCCAGGTGCCGGTGGAGCTCGACGCTTCGACGTCCTCGCCTCTCCGGGGTCGCTTGCTTGGCCACTCCGGGGTCGGGCTCCTGTGCAAGAAATGAAAGTCAGAAGTCAGGACGGCGGCAGAAGAAAAACACTCTGCTTTCAAAGACAAGATGCCATCAAAACTTACCGGCGGGCTCTCTTCGATCCGGAGAAGCTCCAACTCTTCTGCACCAAGTCGTCAAAGAGGTCCGGCAAGGACAGGCTCTCATCCCTTACCTCCATGTCAGCAAGGGGAGGAGGGATGGCCTCCGACGCCTGTCGGACTCCTGCAACGACGGCGAGCTTGGTGGCACAGGCTGCTCTGGGAGTTCGTCACCCCGGGTTTGTCACCGCCCCGGAAGAAGCGCCGGGGCCTCCGCGCCCGCAAGATACTTGATGTCTACGTGTGCTTCTATTCTTGTAGACAGTGTTGGGCCTCCAAGAGCAGAGGTTTGTAGGACATCAGCAAGTTTCCCTTAATGAATCACCCAAGGTTTATCGAACTCAGGGAGGTAGAGGTCAAAGATATCCCTCTCAAGCAACCCTGCAATTAAGATACAAGAAGTCTCTTGTGTCCCCAACACACCCAATACACTTGTCAGATGTATAGGTGCACTAGTTCGGCGAAGAGATAGTGAAATACAAGTAATATGGATGATTATAAGTAGTGATTGCAATCTGGAATAAAAATGGCAGCAAGCAAACATGTAGCAGAACTTGTTGTAAACGGTGTTTCAATGCTTAGAAACAAGGCCTAGGGATCATACTTTCACTAGTGGACACTCTCAACAATGATCTCATAACTGAATAAGTAAAAGCTACTCTTAAACACTCTCTTGTTGGATAACAAACACCATTCATTGTGTAGGGCTACAAAAGCACACCTCAAGCCGGAGTAAACAAGCGCCACAACGTCATAAAGGAGTCACACACGGTGCACACACTGTCACCTTTACACCGTGGAGAGTACCGGAGTTCGTATTAAAGTAACCTATAGAGTGCATAATAGATAAAGAGTAACATCTACATATTCAACTAGATTAGCACAACTGAACACAAGTAAATACTACTTGGGATTATTCTCCTTCTTGATGAAGCAAGAGTACTACGTGTAGGGCTGCAAAAGCACTCCTCAAAGTCTGAGTAAACAAACACCACAGTTCCCAAGAACAAGCCATGATAGATATCTAAATTATTCATAGAGTCACACAAGTACCCACACTGTCACCTTGATACCGTGTTGTCACAATGACTCCAGAAACTAGACAAAATCACTTGAGTAGCATAAACATTATTAATGTATTCAGTGATACTAGCAATACACACGATCACATAAAGATCACACCATGGAGAGAGAGATGAACCACATAGCTACCGGTAGAGCCCTCAGCCTCGGGGGAGAACTACTCCCTCCTCATCATGGGAGTCAGCAGCGGCGATGAAGATGGCGGTGGTGTCGATGGAGATGACTCCGGGGGCAATTCCCCGTCCTGGCGGCGTGCCGGAACAGAGATTCTGTCCCCCGAAACTTGTCGTCGATGGCGGCGGCGCTGCGGAACTCATCTGAAAAAATGACTTGGTATTTTAGGGTTTTCGCATCTGAGGCAATATATAGGCGAAGGGGCGGCGTCGGTGGAGTCCCGAGGTGTGGTTTGGCCACCTCGGCGCCCTCCTTCATCTCTCCTTCGGACTCCGTGACGGTGCTGGAAAAATAGGGACGTGGCCTTTTGTTTCGTGTAATTCCAAGGATATTCGCAGAACTACTTTCTGGAACCAAAAATAGCAGAAAACAGGGAACTGGCACTTCGGCATCTTGTTAATAGGTTAGTCCCAGAAAATGCATAAAAGTGATATGAAGTGTATATAAAACATGTAGCAAATGGTATAATATAAGCATGGAACAGCAAAAATTATGGATACGTTGGAGACGTATCAATACTCCCGGAGGAGTCACTTCGTCGCCTTCGTCATCCGAAGTCCCAGGTTGTTCAGGGGAAACGTCCCCGTGGGCAAGACTTTGCTCCCTTGGCCTACCTCCTTGAATATTGCGCGTTTTGGGTACTGGCGGGGCTCGATCTTGGTAGTACCCACCACCCCGTACTCATTGCACTCTGGCATCGAAGATCGGATACCGTCGGCGGCCAGATCTTCGAACAGCGGCAAGGTCTCGTCCTGGAACTCAAAGGGTACCCATGGCAATATGTAGCCCATGGACAGGGCCCAGGTGGTCTCTGTCAAGTGGAACCTAGATCGTGGAAGGCTGCTGCCCACCTGATTGAGTTCCCAGAGCGGGCGGCTCCGAACTGCAGAGGGGCAATCCCCCGTGAAGAAAGTCTGCCAAGATCATGGCACCCGTCACTCCCCTTGCGCGGAGCGCAACCAACCTGTTGATGACTGGAGCCAGTGCTTCCCCTTGAGAGCTTCTCTCCTTCGAGTGTGCCAGTCGCTCCGCTGGATAATATGGAGTCGTCAGATGGGGATTGGTCCCGTCAGCTTCGACAAAATACCAGTTGTGCCTCCATTCTCCAACCGAGGCCTTGGTGAATGTTTCCGAGTACTGGTGCGCCGCATCTCTCCAGAGGCAGAAAGAGACACCGCCAGCGATCCACTTGGACTTCCCCAGGCGTGGAACGAAGAAATGGCGGAACAGGGCCACCGAGGGCATGACACCCGCAAATGCCTCGCAGGCATAGGCAAAAGTAGCAAGCATCATCACGGCATTGGGGTGCAAGTGCAGCATATGCAATCCGTAAGCCTCCTAGATTGCCGCGAAGAACTCGGAGAACGGAGGAAGAAGGCCGACGACGGAGAAATCGTGGAAAGTAATCACCTCCCTTCTCGTTGAGGACCACTCCCAGGGCGCACCACCACTCCCTCAGTACCGCGGAAGCTCACGGCCAGGGATTGGCGGACGCGTTGGATGACCTTCTCTGACGCATACTCACTGGAGAAAAGAGGGCCTGAGTCACCCTCATCGAGGGCGGCTCTTCGGCCAGGGAAGCCTCCATCGCCATCTTCTCGGCGGCGGATTGTGACATCTTCCTCACTCCCGTCCTATCTCGCTTAGACGGCATGGGCTGGGGACAAGAACAAGGAACGGTGGCGGCCAAGGCGGGAGGCGGCGATTGGCGAAGTCAGGGAGAAGGAGTCTCCGGGGCGGCGATTTGGGGATTTCGGCGAATCTGGAGAGGTAACGGCTACAGTGGAAGCCAGTCGTGGCTTATAAGGCATCCCACACGTCACGTCGCGGCCCCATTACTCCGACGGACGTGGGGATCGAGGGGGCGTGCCGATTTCTGCGCGTTTCGCCCGTTGTATTCCAGGATAAGTGAGGGGTCCGGATGAATCGCAACGTTCGCCGTGATTCAGTCAACAGGACCCGGGGGCCCGTCTCTACCTCGCCTCGGCGGGTCCCCAACGAAGCTGAGAAGACCAGGTACCCGGGACCCACTTTGACCTATCTTTAGGCCATGGCCCCGACAGCTGGAATAAGAGCCACCGGGACCATGCCCGGGGGCTACTGTCGCAACAGTGGAACATGGGGTTCCCCTAGTACTGCCAAAGTGGGTCCACCCCATGTGGGCCCAAGATGAAGATGGACAGGACCAAGACTCAAGTCAAGCTGGCGGGTTCACCGTCAAGACGCACATGGCCAACGACGACTAAGGGCTCCGGTCCTGGGGACCTTCCGGGTCCCCGAATCAAGCGAGAAGGCCAGGAAGGACCCGAGAGCCCGAGTTCCCGGCAGGAGGCCAGGCTCCCTCCCGGGTACTTCCTACGTTCCTGTGTATAAGCACTCCACCTCACCACGGAAGACTTGTGAAGCAAGGCGAAGGCAGCGCGAGCGGGAAGCACGTCTCGTGGTGGTGTCAGCTCCTGTCCACCCCAAGGCGGACGCTCCCACCTAACCCAGAGGAGACGCTAGGCTGAGGAGAGGCCACGTCTCCCCCTAAACTAGATGAGGAGGGTCCTTCAGCCCCTCACGTGACCCTGTGGCAACCCCTTAGCCTATAAAAGGAGGACCAAGGCACGGTAGTAGGGGAGGGAGATAGAACAAGCACAAGATAGAACAAGCACAAGCTAGAACCAGAGCAAGACTAGACTAGGGCTGCGGAGGTAGAGAGGAAGGTGATCTCCTCCGGGTCAGGATCTGTCCTTCTTCTACCTCGGGCCAAAACCCTTCCGGTACCCTGCCCGGGAGGTTCCATTGTACACCATACTATGAAGAACTCATCAATCCAGACATGCAGGAGTAGGGCTTTTAGCCTCCGGGCGGCCTGAACCTGGGTAGCTCCTTGTGTCCCTTTGATTGCATGCTTTGATTGTGGAGAGGAGAGCTTGATCTAGACTCCGCCCAAGAAGACGATTCTCAGCCTCCTTCGCGCCCCATGCCGAACCTAAAAGGGGGTATCCTATACTCCCGGTGTCCGTGCAACGAGACACGACACTCACCATTTTAATACGTGTTAGAAACAATCACTAATAGACCTCCTAACTGCACAACGTCACTTTACAACGTCACTTTCTTTTACTTATCACCACCTTCTACATCTCCTGCGCGTATTTTTTTCCGAAAGGTCCAGCAATTGCTGGCTCTCTTGTATTAGCAGGGGAAAACTTGTACACAGCCGTACACCGATGTCACCCCGGACGAAATTACGTCCGAGACGAACAGAAAAAAAAAACTGGGCAACGAGCCAGCCACCCTTGTGGCACTGAATCGGCGCTCCTGCAATACAGAACCACGGCCCTACCACGTAGAGCCATTCCCGCAATGCCTCGCGAGGCCGCCGCCTCGGTGCACGTCCACCGTCCGGGGCCACCGTCCCGACATCCACCGCCCATACTTCAGAGCCACCCCACACGACCGTTGCGAACCCGAAGCTCGACGAGGGATAAGACACTCCAAGGCGGCGCCTCCAAGGAGGTAGCGACGTGTGCGCCGCCGCCGCCCACTCCAGAGGAGGTTAGGTTTTCACCTGGAGAGCCTTATAGCAGTCGCGTCGGTAGAGGATCGTAGCTCCCAAACGACGCAATCAAGAAGGAGAACGACACCCTAGGGCGTCGCCGCCGTCGGCACCTAAGTGCGAGGTTTTCACCTGGAGAAACGATCCCAACCGCCAAGCCCGAGAGCTTGGGCCAGGGAGCAGCAACCCGAGCGGCATGGTTCTGTCGCCGACAACCTGCTGCACCGCCGAGAAGCCGAAGCCCTCGATGTCAAAGATCAATTGGGATCTGGTCCCCGACGCTCTGCCGCACTGCCTGCAACTCACCCCGTCGGCCAGGGTCTGGATCCCTGGCCAGGCCACATCCTAGGAGGCCACGACACCAGCGCACCTCGCAAGCAGACCCGGAGCTCGCCGGCGCGTGAGCAGCCTCCTTCAACGCCACCGAGCCGCAGAACTCAGAGTGTGATGCTTCGACGACGACCTTCTACACGAGCGAGACGGCGGTCGGGCCCTCCCGGGCCCAGATCTGGCCCGTACGGTCGAGCACGCGGGCCTGCCGCCGTGACCATGGCGCCGCCCCCGCAGCGACCACGGCAGCCAGCTCCGCCAGTTCCAGGGCCGCCGCCCTGGCCTCCATACACCGGCGACGTGACCTCCGCTCCCCAGCAGAGAAGGCCGGCCGTCGACGCGACAACGAGATGGGCAGACAGGGACCTCCCCCAACACCCTTTTTGGCAGCAGGGGCCACCGCCACCGGGGCAGGCGCCGGCGGCAGCGGCGGCAAGGGAGGCAGGGGAGGGCGGCTTGACGGCGGTGCGGTGGTTTCGCCCCCGGTGTCACCTGGGGAGCGACACGGGGGGTTCTCTCCTTTGGCGGTGTCGACAGACGACAGGTGCTATCTTCCTCCTGCGCATATGAATGCAATGTGCCCTCATTCCTCATTAGACGAGTGCAAATTATTTGATTCTTCACCTTAACTTCTTCCTTGCCCCATTCAAGCATTTTCCTCTACAAAGTCTACCAAAATCTAGCAATCCGTGCAGATCTTTTGCCACATTGGTAAGTAACTTGTTTTCCTGGAAAGAGACACTTGCAAGTAACTTCACATTTCCTACGTGATCTCGAAAATATTTGTTTTTTCCGTGATTCATTTGTAAGGAAAGCGATTTATGATCACTTTTCATGCGTAATATTTTTTTTTTGCTAACTGCGTAATGTTGATCCATGTCTCATTCCAGAGGCCGGATTTTCTTCTAGGGTAAGTACCATTTTCGCGGGAACTCAACTCTGGTACTCCGTAGTAATGAAGATGCTTTGAGTAAAGTTTACAAGATTTTGAGCAAGGGATAACAAAGTCATGGTTGTACGAGCATCCGACCCCAAAAATCTCAATTAGTACGGGAGCCGATCCAACGAAATATACGGTCGCTTCCATTCACACGGCCAGAATGGATCTACCACCCAAGGTGGAAACCTTTACACAGAAGGTAATCCTGGCCGTCCGTTTCGTGATCTGATGGCTACGGAAGCGCCGAAAGCGGCACACGGACGTGCCTCATCCGTGCTCTCTGCAGGGACGATCCAGGCCGATTCCGTCTTCGTGGGGCGCATCGCATCTCCCACCTTCTTCCCTTCTTTATCTAACCTCTCTCTCTTCACCTTCCCCGAAGCCGCCATTCCCAAGATTAGCATTTCAGCTCCGGAGGTCGACGCACGAGAACCCCACCCCACGCGAGCTGGCCAGACGCTCCGCTCCTAGTCACAGCTTGGAGATCCGGGCTTGCATTTCTCCAGGTAGGCGTCGTCGCTCTGGAGTAGCTTCTCTGATCTCAAATCCGGCTCCTCTTGATTATCCGCGGCCGTGGTTGAATTAGTTGCGAAATTTGCTGCTTCTGTGGAGCTCGTGGAGGTTCCTGCGGAATGTGGCTCCACGGTCGCCGGATCTGGAAGCCAGCTTCCTGTGCGATTCCCCCCCCCCCCCCCCCCCCCCCCCCCCCCCCTCGAATGTTCGCAGATTTCCGTTCCCGCAATATTTATTTTTTTCTCGGTTGTCGGTCGCGTCGTATGTTCTGGGAGAATTGAGCTGAAACGAGGAGTAAAAATGGCGTCTTGCTGGAAATTTGGCCCTCTTCCCCCGGAAGTTTTGCTTCCAGAGTTCTTGATTTCAGCTGCCTCTGTTTCCCAGTTGAGACAGGGACGCTTCTGATTGCATCTGTACCTTTCTTCTTGGACTCTTGCTTACCAGTCGCCTTTGGATTCCTCCCTCTTTTTCTTTACCAATTTGTCAACAGTTTCAGAGATGCAACTATTGCCATGTCTCCATCGCTAACTCTGGATCTCATCATCTTTGCAGGGTGGTCACTTGCGCAAAAATAATAATTATTTTTGGTCCAGTCTCTGAGCTGCGGAGGCTTTCCATCTTGGATGACGTCCTGGTAAAGGGCACAAGTGTAGTTGTATGACCTGCCTGCCTTCGATGGCTTTGCCGGCTGTGGGTTAGATAGTGTCTGTGTTGAATTTGTCTACTTGGAGGGTGATGGGGTCGTCTGGTTGCAGCTCTGAGATAGTCGAGTCCAACGAAGAATTGGACATAGCGCCTGTCAGTGGCTCCAGCTTGCTGCATGTTAAAGTGAAACCTGAGGAGAAAGATGGAAAGTGCCGTGGTTACGCGGTGGAAGATGAGCTCGACCAGCTTCTTAAGGCAATTGATAGCAGGACATACCGTCGAGCGCTTAGTCCTGGCCAGGCTGGTGCGGATTCTTTCCTGAAGAATGCTCAAAGGAAAACATCTAGGTCAGGATCATCTCAAACTGCAGGCATCGGGATATGCTCCAAGCCTGTCAATATGAAGCAGGCGCTGAGAAGGCTTTGCATTTCCCAGGCGTCAGAGATGGCTGCGATGAAGAGGCTGTCGATGTCGCCTGGGTCATCGAGTTCATCAGAAGCTGGGACTATCCAAAGGCTTTATGCCTCATTGATGGTCCAGAGCAGTGATGAAAGCCCTGTGCACGATGATGACAAGATGAACTTGATTGAAATATCAATCACTCCAGAAAATATCAGCAAGAATTCATCTAGAGGAACAAGTGCCTTTAGTGAAGACTGTGATTTTGAGACAGCTGATGGAAGTGCAGTCACCTCCATGCGTTCTGCATCTTCTACCTCAACTGATATACGGAAGGTCAGGATTCAAGATGTTATCAGTGGTGACACTATCGAAAGCGAGAGCTCCTTTGTGCAAAATGGAAAATTGGGTGGAAAAGTTTCTGTAGATACCGATGATAGTTCTCCCAGAATATTGAGCAAACCCATCGCATCATCCCGGCTTGTGAAGCCAGCTTTTCGAAGCAAAGTCAACAGTAAGAGTAAAATGAAAGAAGAACAATCTTCACTTGGTAATTCCTCCAATAGTACTAAATTCTGCTCTTCAAAGGAGTCCATTTCCCTTGCATCAACCAGCTGCTCTTCCACATCCAGTGTTACAAATCCCACCAGCGGGGCAGAACAGGAGACAAATCCTGGCCCAGGAAAATCTGATGAGAGATCGTCCGAATGGTTGAGAACAGAGGAAAAAGGTGAGTGCTCCCAGAATTCGAAGAGCAGCATTAGTGAGTATGGATGTAGCACTAGTATCAGCGATGAGAGTCAGTTTGGATTATGTGGCTATACGAACAGGCCCCACATGGCGAAGGATCTCCGTTGGATAACCATTCGTGAGTTGGCATTGCAACAGGGATCCTTAGGACTCGATAATTTCAAGCTTCTGAAGAGGCTTGGATGTGGGGACATTGGGACTGTGTATCTTGCAGAGTTGGTTGATTCGGATTGCTTGTTTGCCTTGAAGGTTATGGACATTGAGTACCTGATCAGTAGAAAGAAGATGCTGCGAGCACAGGCTGAGAGAGAGATACTAGAAATGCTTGATCATCCTTTCCTTCCCACTCTTTATGCCCATTTTACCACAGACAATCTCTCATGCTTGGTCATGGAGTACTGTCCAGGTGGTGATTTGCACGTTCTTCGTCAAAGACAGCCCGGTAGATGCTTTCCAGAGCCATCTGCGAGGTACATGTCATTGAGTACTTGGAACTTACTGACATATTAACATTTACTACTCTGGACATGTACATGATTTGTGTATTTATTTTCCTTGCCCAATCAATTTGCTAATTTGAAATTTTCTAGTGATTATAAGTTCAACTGCGCTGCCATTGCACTACCTTAAGTTGGCTAGGTTTACAAAAGCAGTTCTTGATGTTGCAAATTTCTTGTTTGTTGCTGTGCATGCTAAAACTTACAAACACAATCATTTATCTTGGACTTACATCAATAGGTAAATGTGGATCTGTGTGGACGAATTGTAACCCTTATACATCAATAGTCTTAAATGAAATGTACAGTACAATAACATCATTTTCTAGGTTGTAATTTTTTCCAGTGTCTATGAACCATATCACGTGTTAGATCCGTACGACATTTTATCTACTCATGTGCTACATCTCTTATTCTTAGCCTAGCTAGCCGTGCTAACAAGACTAATCTGTTATCATGTCATCAATGAGTGTACATATGTTTCATGTTTTATTATGCCATTTTCCAGATGAATACTTCGTAATGCCATTGTATTTTTTTGTATGCTCTGATATTTCTAGTTTGCATCTGTGCCGTCGCCATCTGTTCTGTACTAATAAAATCGTCGGCTTGCAGGTTTTATGTTGCAGAAGTTCTCCTTGCGCTGGAATATCTTCACATGCTGGGAGTCATATACCGTGATCTAAAGCCAGAGAATATCCTAGTCCGTGATGATGGCCACATCATGCTATCAGACTTTGATCTCTCTCTAAGGTGTGCTGTTAGCGCTGTGCTCCTGCGGTCATCCTCTATAGCAGCAAATCAGCAACCAAAGAAACATGCAGGACCTTGTGCAGAGAGCAACTGCATGAATTCGTCATGCCTCCAGCCCACCTCTTGTGCCCAAACGTCTTGTTTCAGGCCACGTCCCTCGATACCAAAGCCACGGAAGCCTAAATCGTCCTTGAAGAGGCTGCCTCAACTTGTGGTAGAGCCAACAGAAGCACGCTCCAATTCCTTTGTTGGTACACATGAGTATCTCGCACCAGAAATCATCAAAGGGGATGGTCACGGGAGTGCTGTTGACTGGTGGACTTTTGGTGTCTTCCTTTATGAGCTTCTGTATGGTAAGACACCTTTCAGAGGTCCTGGAAATGACGAAACATTGGCAAATGTTGTTTCCCAGAATCTCCGGTTCCCGGATAACCCAGTTGTCAGCAGCAACGCCAGAGATCTCATCAGAGGGTTGCTGGTGAAGGAGCCAGAGAACAGACTGGGAACGTTGAGAGGAGCAGCCGAAATCAAGCAACACCCGTTCTTTGAAGGCTTGAATTGGGCCTTGATACGATCAACTGCCCCACCAGAGACACGACCTTGCGATGTCGTGACTCTTGCGACAGTGCGGAAGAAGAAAGAAGGCAAATGCCTCGACTTCAGTAATGCCGAGGAGGTGGAATTTGAAGTTTTCTAGTGAGGTCTTGGTACATTTTAGCACAATTTAAGCTGATAGTCCACAATTTTTCAATGAAATAGCCAAAGGTCCGGGTGTACATGTACATTCTTGTATGTTCAGTTACTATTATGTTCCTGTTAATAGATCACGCAATCAAAAGGGACGATCAGAGCCCATGACATCATTGTTGGTGCATAAGGGTTACTTTCTCTTGGAAGATCCACTAGATTCAGTGAACTTCTTCTATTGTACATTCAACACTAACGACAATGTAGATCTTGCTCTGTTGTTTGTGTTAACGGCAAAAGAAAAAATGATTACTTTTTTTCTTCTCAAAGGTGGAAGAAAATATCAAGGACTGCAGTTTAATCTGCAAGATAAAAGTTGAGGAAACCAAGCTGAAAACTGTATGAAATTGCGATTTTAGGAAACAACTTGCTTTGTGCAAGACTGATTTCTAGAAACAGCTTACTTTGTGGAAAGTTCTACTCCCTCCGTTTGGAAAAAGATGTCTTGGATATATCTAGAAAAGGAAGTCTTGGATAATATATCTAAGACATCCTTTTCCGAATGGAGTGAGTAGTAAAAAGCTTCTCAGATTCCTTTGTGCAAGAAACTGATTTCCAATGAAGAGAAAAATCTTAACAATGATCACAAAACAACGAAATCTTATCTTATCTTATCTTACTATATATAAAAGGCAGAAGAATCGCCGGCCTCGCGTGAGTCCACGTCGCCTCCATTCCGCCAGCCGTCCGATCGCCAGGACGAACGGTAGAGATCAAGCCACGTCCTGCAAATGGTTCCGGTTACTGTTCATGGCTATTTTCTACCAACAGCGAACCGCCAAGTCGCCCGGTGACCAGCCGGTCGCGCCGGTTCCCACCGTCACCGTGGCTGTTTTGCTGACAAACGCCTCGCAGATCGACGCAGTGCTCCGCAGTCCATATTTTAACGTTGCTAAGGACCTGTTCGCAAATAGCTAAAACTTCAGAAGCTTTCCTGTGAAAGTGACAGCGCAATTCCCCCTCCTCCCTTTCTCTCTCCCGTGCGCCCCTGAGGTTGCCGCCGCCGCCGCCGACGCACGCCGCCGCCGCTACGCGTCTCCCCGGTCAGATCGACGGCCACAGGCTCGGTGGCCTTCCTCCCCCAAAAATTCCCCATGTCCTCAGCGCCGACCTTCACCTCCACTGCATGCCCAAATCCCCGGCCCATTCGCCTCCACCTCTCGCATCCCCTGCGGCCCCAATGGCGGCCGCGGCCTCGACCACTAGCGCTGCGGCGCCCCGCCTCCACGCCCAGCTCCCCGGCCCGCGCCTCGACCTCCCGTATCCTGCGCGGCCCTGATGGCGGCCGTGAGCCCGTGACCTCGACCACCAGCCCCGCCTCACCAGGGATCGTCGGTGGGCGAGTCGTCCATGGCGAGCGCCACCACGGATCCTCCGTTACATGCAGGCACGAGAAGAAGTGCAGAACGCGAATGGTGGCCGCGAGATCCACGCCATCGCCTAGGCTCCATCCCAGCCACGCCTCCACACGGACGCTCCTCCGCACGGCCTGGACGTCATCCTGTTGATTTTCACCTTGCTGCCGATTCTCTACCTCCTGGTTTGCTGATGGATGGAAATCTTCTCTGGTAAGTCACCTACGAACGACATCTCCGCTGATGATCTGACGTTGCAAGAGTTCGTCGGCGCGGCGTACCCCGACAGGACCGAGGTAGTCTCAAACACGATGCTGTTGGTTACCACACAAATTGATGGTACTAATCATAGCAGAGTTTCAGTGCAGGATTGCTTGGTTTCTGCCATCAGGGTCGGGCTTAGGTGCACCAGAGCAACGCCGTATGAGAGGATTAACATGGCCAACGCGGCTGCCTAGCTGCGCACGATCAAAGATACATGGTACTATGTGTCCGTGCCTGAATCTTAGCTATATTTTTTGCTTCCGACAGATAGGATGTGTAGGTATGTTCAGAGTTCAGGTTTGCCCATTTTTTTCTTCAGAGAAAATGACTTCCGACAATTGTATCCTAATGATTTTCAAACTGCTTTTCTACACTTCCTTTTCGAAAAGTTTCATAGCGTTGCACTAATGTACGCCTTCGCTCATTTATGTGCCATGAAACAGAAACAACACCGGTGCAGTCAGGTTACTGGAAGTGTAGTGGTAAGATCAGAAATAGATATAATTAAAAATAAATTCATCAGAGAGACCTCTTTTTCTTTTACCCCATGCTCATTTCACCGAACATGTCTTGGGCGCCGGCATCGGTGTGCGATTGAGTTGTAGACATCGATTTGTTGATGTATGATTACAACGAGTTTGCTCTTCTTACTGTTATCCTAACGTCTCTTTTCTCTCATGTCACATGCTGGCAGGCAGCGTTGCAGATTCGATAGGTCTAAGGATGGTTGGATCAGTAAGGTAAACTTATCATCAATCAATTTGTGCATCTTTTTCTTCCTTTACTTTGTGCTTCCTTATCTGTCATGCTTTTCTTATTTTTGTACTCAACATTGCATATTCTTATGTTCATAAGAAGTCAAATAGTCCTCTGAATTGCACTTTTCACCTTTTAATTGTTGTTGTATGCATATGTGCTTCTCTATACTAAGAAGTCATACTTGCATGCAGATCAAAGGAACAGACATGGGACTTGATGCATCGCGCTAATGCTATCGGTGAGAAGTTGTTATGCAAATTGTACGCAACTGGAGCTGGACTTTATTGTTGTCGATCATGAGGCACTCCTCCGGAAATCAGTACATAACAAATGCCTTTGTTTACTACCTTTTGCATCTGCATAAACCACTTGAATTGTCAAAATATTGTACATTTCCTTGGCAGCACCATTCTCTTTTTTGAGTATGTAATCTTTATTTTCTGTACTACAACTTTGCCAGCACCATTCTTTATTTTTTGCATCGTCATAATGTCACAATTGTTGTCGACCATGAGGCACTCCTCCAGAAATCAGTACATAACGAATGACTGTTTACTGCCTTTGGCATCTGCATAAACCACTTAAATTGTCAAAATATTGTACAGTTCCTTCTTCTAGGAACAAATATATTGTAATATATATTTCTGTACTAAAACTTCGTCAGCACCATTCTCTTTTTTGCATCTGTAATCTCTATTTTCTGTACTACAACTTTGTCAGCACCATTCTTTATTTTGTGCATCGTCATAATATCACAACAGGCTCTATCTTTAAGCATTGATACTACCTAAGTCCACAATATATCCATAAGATTAAAACAACTTTTTTCTTAATCCCAAAGTAAATCCATATGGTCTTGGAAAAAAAAACTATATAATGCAAACCAATAATTCAAAAATGTCCACATTTTTTCCCTTTTTTTAAGTCCAAAATATATCCATATGATTTGGGAAAAAAACTACATAATGCAAAACAACTTTTCCCTTAATCCCAAAGTATATCCATATGGTTTTGGGAAAAAAAAACTACATAATGCAAACCAATAATTTAAAAATGTCCACATTTTTTTCCACTAAACAAAATAACCTAAACAATCCATATGATTTTAGATAATTATAAATAATGCAAACCAATAATTTTTATATGAACAAATAAGTTTTCAAAATTCAAATATGTCAAACTCATTACAACTTCAATTCAAACCAAATTTAAAATTTATGCAACAATCAAAATAATCATTACATATACTTTGCAACTTTTTCCTAAATATTGGAAACCTTGCAATTTTAAAATACACACAAACAAAATATAAAAAATATATCAAAATGCTATGGAAAAAAATGACAACTCTTTTCCACACAAAACAAATAAGTTTTCAAAATTCAAATATGTAACAATCAAAATAATCTATACTTTCCAACCTTTTCAAAATGGTTGCAAGACTTGAAAATTTCAACTTACACAAAAAAAAATATATATATCAAAATGCTAGGGAAAAAATTGTCAACTATTTTCACACAAAATAAACAAGTTTCCAAAATTCAAATTGGCCTACATTTAGACAGGGGAAAAACAATCATATTTCATCATTCAAACCCAAATTACAAATTAGAATATTTCGACGTGCCATACGACTTCCAAAACTGCTCATTTCGTAAACAGTAAAACAAAATTCAAATTCCAAAACAAACCAAAATGTTCATTTCGTAAAACCTATATTTGAGCATTCCAACTCGAATTTCAAATTTACACATTCCAAAATTTCAAATACCTTTCAAATATGATCATTTTTCCCGTAAACATTAAAATAATACAAATATGAATACATTTCAATACGTCAAATTTCACAATCTCAACAATCTTCTAAGCGCAAACTTTTCGAATTCAAATAATACTCATATTTCAACACGATTTTTTAAAAACCATATTCGAAAAGAAATTAAAATCCACGGGCGCGGCGGAGCCCGCGCATAGTCCCCTAGTCATCTGTATATCCCGCAGTGTGTATCTTTGTCCGTTCCTCCCTAGGATTCCATCTTCCGAGGCATCATCTCCGTATGGACCCTATCATCAGATGCTTGTGCGCCAACCACATGTAGTGTTGGATCCAGAAACTTTCAGACGTAAACAAGGGGGGCTGGACACATGAATTTCAGTTAATTAATTCCTGAAGCTTTGCATTTCTAACAGACCGGGAATACTAGTATGTGATTCTGATCTTTCAACTCATTCCACATCCTCTGCGAGGGTTACATTGCAACTAACCGCCATGAACTGTCGGAAGAAGCCCCAATGGCATGACAAGGACGCTTTCTTGTGGCTTCGGAATGGGACGCTATAATTTTCAGTAGACATGACCGACACTGCCATGATTAGGGTGAGCGCCTAACCACACAGTAATCGAAATGGCAACTGCATTATTTGATATGATATGTCTGATCTAGGGGGCATATTCGGTCGGGGGGCAAGGTTCCCTACTTATATCTAATTAGGTGTTTCGTCTCAATCGATGCGGTGCATACTGAGTAAATCATCCTCCTCTATTGTTGCAAATGATAGTAGTTTCAACTTTTTTTATTGAATATGACTCATATACTGAAATACAAGCATAATATTACACACTGAGTGAACCCTTTCCTTTCATCTGCGGTGCATAAGTGATTAACTCAACTTGAAGGCAGATCTGAAAGTTGAAAAGCCTCACTTGCCTTTTTTTGCTTTAGGCACGGAAACGTGTGCAAAGAAAGTGGAGGCCATGAAAGCCTAGAGAAGGTTTAGTTATGATCCTATCACACTGTCCAGGCAGATCACTTTGTAGCGTCCAATGGAATCACTAGGCAGTTGAGGAAATACTGTATGATATATATATATATCCACTCCTCTTTAAAGATTCTTTAAGAGTGTGTTGAAGTACAAGTCTTGCAGGGGATCCATCATCCATGTTCTTGCAATGATTAGTAAACTGGTTGGTATGCTCCACACGAGCATGTGTTCAAGCAAAAGCTGAGCTTTCGTCTAGAAGATGGGGTTCAGAAAAATGGGCCATTGGATCTTTATGGAGGGTGGATTGCAGCGGAGCCTGCCAGTTTGCCTTGTCAGAGTCGGGCCGGTAGCCGCAACAAAGCCACCCGCAACAATGACCGAACTGCGTTTACCCAATTATCTAGCCTTGTCGGTATAATATTTTTTTTAAACGGAGGCAAAATATTTGCCTCTTTCCATTTCCATTAAATAAGAGAGAGTTTTGGCAAGGATTTTTTTTTTAAAAAGACACCAGAAGGGACTACACTGCCAATATTACAACACTCAAGAGCTCCCGCCGAGACCCAAAGCCTTGCCTCGGCTTTAATCATCCTAAGAAGGATAGTCGGAGGAGAGTATTTGTTACGGAACACCCTTGCATTTCTCTATTCCAAATAGTCCAACCAGTGAGTCTGGTGAGGGACGCCAACACGCCTTGCGGTTCGGATCATTCTTGCATGGGGATATCCGCCGACCACTCGGAGATAGAAGAAAGGCAAACCCAAGCCACTCCTTGATCACCCCCCCCAAAGCCTTGGTCGGTATATTTGATTTTCTTAACAAAACAGCTTTTCATTAATTCGACTCTTTTAGAGAATATTTGATTTCAGTTTTTTTAGAATATATGATCTCAGCTGACTCAGACAGTAGCTTTGGGCCTTGGAGGCCCAGATGCAATCTCCTTTGCTAGCCCAGGAAGGTCAGCCTATAAGCAGCCCTTAGCCGTTGTTTTAGCAACATACTTCATGTTCATCTGGGATTTCTGTTTTTTCTTTTTGAAATGGAGGTTGAAACCTGGCTATGTGCACACCTTTTTATTATTATTATTATATTATTTAACAAAGTATGACAAAACAAATACACCAATCGACGCAAAGCCACCTTCCTGGCGACCTCTATCGCAACACCTACGATTGATAATGGGGGTGATCCTGATTGGTCCAAGTGTCCTAACCTCGCACCAACATACACCATCTAAACTGGAAGACTCACCAAAGTGCACAACGGCGAGCCAGGAGTACAACCGGTCCGGCAGACCCTAAGTGCGCACCTTCTGCGCACGCTCTAGAAGCCGCCATCTTCCGCCTACCAATTTTTAGGAAAGATCAACGCATTGAAACTTCAAGATTCAAGTGCAACATTCACACTGCTGAACAGAGGGATACCAACTCTGATCATAAAATTTTCTCAAAAAAAAAAAACTCTGATCATAACTGTATCCAAGAACGAAGACAGTGCAACTGTGAGTTGGAGCACGAATATTCGAATAAGATGCTAGAATAGGTAGACTTCAGAATGGAGCATGGCTACTGAACCCTCGGCCATCTATTACCACCGGGCTGGGGTTCATCCCAACGCGGGCCGTCACCACCGGTCTTGGCCGGGGGGGTCAGACCGTGGCCATAGTCCGACGGCCTCCAGTCCTCCAGACGGACCTGCAGGCCGGCACGTGTTGCCTGCGTTGGTGTGTGCTCGTCTCTGCACGAGGAGGTCATCGTCTTCTCCAAACCGCTCTTAGTTTCTTATTCCTGTGCTTGGATTGTGCGTCGTGTTGTAAGCTGTTCTCAGCACCCTTGTATCAGTCGCTCGTTGTGGCTTTATTAATTTAAAGTCGGGCACTTTGTGCCTCGTATCTAAATAAAAAACTCAGCCATCTGTCAAGCCGATCCATTGGCCCTAACTTGAAGTGTTTCTTCTACATGGAAATGTAGTCCTTAATATGTCCTAATTAAGGAGAATTCCCTGCATGGCAGTCTTAAGAAGCTTAATTTCCTCTGTTCCCTGGTGAATGGTTATTCATGACATGCTACTGGATAAGGTGTTTTAGTTTTCTTATTAAGGGATTATTTCTCGTCCATTCTAGAATAACCCTAGAAGTATCTAAAGCACCAGATCCAATGGCATGTATAAGACTTGTTGCCTCTAGTGGTAACGTCTTGAATTGCATGCACCTAAGACCTAACTAACTAGTTCACCCAAATCCTAAGTTGAAGGAAGTCAAACATTATATCTGAGCCACAACATTATGGATTATGAATCACGCATACCGTGTCTAGTGCAACCATGGGAAGCTTCAGTTTCTTTTTCTTCGAAACACTGGAAAACATTAGGTATAAACGGTTGAACTATCGCATGGTTCATCGGAATATTTTCCGGGCAATGGAGGTGAAGTATAGAATGGAAAATACTAGCAAGTAAATGGAATGTTAAGCTTGATTATATATTGAGTACAATACACAGCATTGCCACTGATGGCTACAACCGTTTTGTGTGACCCTTTTATATATGAACATCAACAGCAGGGAGGCAGGGAGTGAGAACAAACTACAAAGGAATGTCGAGGCCTTTCCCCACTTCGAAACCAATTATCTCAAGAACACCTTTGTTCAGAATCTGAAACCAAAGCCCCCAAAATGCAACCATTAGCACACATGCAATGAAGCACTCGCCACTTTTGCGAGTGAACTAGTGATAATTTCGTACCAGCTCAACGATGAAGGTCCCGATGAGACCCATCATGCAGGCCCTGGAGTTCCAGACCTCCGCGGTCTTGGTGAAACCTAGGAACGGCTCACTCAGCTTGGGCTGCGCCCTTGGCACTGGAACCTGAAAGAAACACCCAAGATTTAAAATTAGAGCACATATTTCTGAACTCTACGCACGAAACAAGCACACAAAAAATAAATAACGAACGGATGTGGCATCGATGGTGCAGGGGCCGGGATCCCGGGAGCACTGACTCCTTTATCTAGGAAAGCAAAACAAAAAGAATCAAGAAGTAAGAAGGAAGGCAGCCATGTAACTTACTCCTGCAGGAAGCTTCACAGCCCTGACTCTGAAAGTTGCTGCTCTTGGTGAGCAGGTAGCACCATTCTTCTGGAATCTGCAGCCGCGGAGGGTTTGAACTGCCAGGAGGGACGGTGGGCAAACTGTGGAGATTACGGCCATTGCTAAAGTCCCTTCTCAATTCTCTCTCCGTGTTTCCTCTTTTTGCTGGTTGTTATCCTCTTGCTCAAATGAACGTACACCAACCACGGCTAGAGGCCTGCCCGTTGCCACCAGGCAAGGCAAGGTGCATCTTGCAACATGCACCTTCAGTTTCTCCAGTATATGTGGAGACACCTAGGCCACACAGTTTGCCTCGGGATTCCGCCCTAGAAACTTTTTTTTGCTAAAGTCACCATGCCGCGTCAGAACTTTTGTTGAGGAACTCAGTGGACTGAATTGGCCGACTGTGCGCATCCTGATTTTGGGCACACGTGCTGAACGGCGATTAGGCCTGGATCCTTGGTTACGGAATCCATTGACCAACCAAAAGTACACAGATTCATAACAATTCCAGGGAGAAGACACACAGGACATTTTAACCAGCATTGGCACAACACCTCAACAAGCAACACTGGACAAGCAAATCTATTAGGGAAAATGAGAGCTGCAAGGCAGACAAGGTGTTCAACTGCTGTCTCGTTACATGTATATGATTGTTATGTACAAGTCACATGTACAGATTTTAACCTAAACGTGGCACACTCATTCGGACACACCAATGAGAGAAAATAGCAGAGCTTAGGACAGGTGCCTTCTCAGTTCTGGCATGTCCTAATAATATACAGATAAATACATTTGCTCTGAGGTGGAACTTAAGAAGAAGAATTCTGTTGTGCTCGCAACACCATTTCTTCAGTTGTGGTGCCTATGATCTCATTGGCACGCTTCAAGGGAGCACATAAGATCCTTCCAATCGAGTCCTGAGGAGCACAAATTCCTTTTTAGCATGTAAGAGGATACCTTGGAACGGACTCTAGTAGTTTGGATGGTATTATTGATTCAGTGAATGACTGTTAACAGAAATGGTGAAAAGCTCCCTATTATGTAATGAGCATCTTAGGTATATGTATGTCCATATGGAACTTCAAATCTTCACATTGTACAAGAACATCCAGAAACGAGTAACATGGCGGGACTAAACAGGAAGCAAAGACTACCATGGAACAGGCACCCTAGGAATATATATTCTTCAAAGCACAAGTTCAAATGCAAATTCTGATGGATGGTAGATATTACAACACATTTTAAATATGCTAGTGTGCCGTTTTTCATTCATTTATGTCCATACTAATTATTGCAAGCGACATTTTATTTCTCCATATGGCCTCAGTTTATTTTTTTCAGGTCGACTTTATTCGGCTTCGATGCCTGGCTTTTAATAATACATGGATGTGTGCATCAATCGATGTAGAGGCCGGGCTTTTAATATACTTTTAGGACCTGCAATGCATTTTACTCTAGCTTAAAATGGTAAGAGCAGTAAAGTAACATGTTGCTCTAATTGTTACTTCTCATGTTTGAATTTCCAAAGAAATACGAAATATTTCTAATGGGCAAAAGGGTCAAAACACTGTTGCCTGTTTCTTCAAACCAGAGAGGCTCAAATTATTTAGGTCTTTTTTTAGAAAAGAGTCGTGCATAACTGCCACCAATCATCTAGAAACAAGCATGTAACTACTTTTATGGCAAACCTGAAACAGCTTTTACCCGCCAGACAGGTAAGCATACATAAAACTAGTTCCAACCCACCAGAGATATCCAAGCTGATCCAAATTTGAACTATCGGCTTTGGTACAGAGAGGTCCTTGCTAGATTTTCGTATGAGAATGAATTGGCTGAAAGATTTACCAGATGAATGATACCAAGCTTCTCTAACTTCTTTACAGCATCATGGACATCAAAATTGCACTCGGCGCCAAACTCCTCTTTAATTAGCTCTTCACATTGCAAATCAAGATCCTGGAGAGAACAAACACATAAATAAAATATACTATTAGGTTCCTAAGTTCACATAAGTGGGTCCGAAGATATAAAATAAATGTATGATCGAATTTTGTTACATAAGCCCACATTTCTGTGCCAATAATGACCCAGAAATTTCTTGTTGCAATAATCTTGTACAAACAGTGATCTTTGGTTAGCATGATGGGCATCTAATATCTGATCAAGGCAGTACTCCCTCCATCTCTGTATACAAGGCCACTTTATATTTTGGGTAAATTTGACCATTAAATTTACCAACAAAATGTGAGTTATATCCATCTAGAGAGGCTTCCCCAAACCACTAGCTCTATGCTCAGTCCTTTTTTAATGTACTCCTTAGGAACTCCCGACAATTTTCTAAAATTGGGATTTTGATTTGCCCTTTTCTTCAACTGAAATTTTGGCTGCCAATGTCTCAACAGTAATAGTATGTTAGCAATGTGCCAAGGGTCCACCTTCTAATACCCACTGTCTGGTATTTTTCATCTAGCAATGCAAAATAGGAAGTTCATTTTCCACCTCTGATACATCAATCTGATGATATACTTTTATTGACATATAACTCATATTTTACTTGTGAAATTATTAGTCATAGTTAAGCACGAAATACAAAATGGCCTTTGCATACAGAGACTAAAATAGTAGTTTATTTCAATATCTAATCTGCTAAGGATATTGGTTCCCAGTTTTCATAAAATGAGTATGCATGACCAATCAATAAATAACACCTACACAGATACAAATGCACACGGGGGTGATTTCTATTCTACCAGTGGGCGATGCTGCACACCGATGACATGGAGAAGCACTGGAAACAGAACCTAAACTCAGGATAACATATGCTTATGTCCAGGTGTCATATATAATATATTACAAGAAAGCATTGGCCATGCACTCTAGAATACAACAAAGGCTACACAAGCTGAAGTTAAAATGCAATAGGAAAAACAAGAGTTTACATAAGTAATGAAAAAATTGACATGATAGAAGAGATACCAAAAACGACAAAATGGAGATAAATACTAAAGGAGATAAAAGGAAGTCATATCGCATAAAATTAGGTAGATGCTTACTTGTATAGTTGCCTTTCCTTGCTCCATTAAAATATAGTAACAAATTATGACCTCTTTAACCTACGTGAAAAAGCGATGGAATATCAGTGCACATCACATCTTAGATATAGCCATATAGGTAAAACTTCTATTGTAAGATAAGCTTTCATTTGTTTCGTACTTCTTGCTGTATCACATCATCACATAAATGGAGAAGTGTTCCTTTCCCACTATCAAGTTGCTTGTCATACATTGACTTCGTAATCAAATTCTGATATAATGTCATACTTGCTTGAAACCTGTATCACAATATAAAAACACATGGCATACTACCAAAGATAAATATTATAAACTCGTACTAGTCCAGTAGATTAAAAAATTGCATATAAACATTAGCAAGGTTTTTTATAGCTCAAACTGGCAATTCGTTACAGAGCAATGTGTGAACCTTCTAAGGAAGTTACCCTCTTCAGAGAACGATATTTATGGAAAGATGCCTGAGACTGAAGAACATCAATACTGAACTTACGTGAAGTAGATCTTAGCACAATATCCAAGCACACCAGTCATGATTGCAATGACAACCCATACATCAGCCTTCGGCATTTCAAGAGAACCAACAAGAGTGACCTGCAAGTAACAAGCAGTTGATACAGTAAAGTAATGCTATAAATGCATCTAGGGAGAGCCAATATAGTCCGACATACCAAACCGATAACAGCAGAAATAAGAAACTTGACCCAATCCATCGGTGTTAAAGTGGGGTTCTTCTTCTCTGGCTACAAAATAAGTTCCAATTTCAGGTCCACAATAACAATCACACTGAATCAACTAAAAGGATGCTGAATACATATGGATCATCGTACAAGAACAATTTCCATATCAGCCATTGGAATATTTTTGAAATGCTTTACAAATATTCCACGATCAGGCTTAGTCTTCGTGCCAGCCCTCCTGTACATATAAGTATATACCAATAGTACAAGAAATTAATATCACTGTCAACACATGCTGATTAGAATACGAAACTTTCATGAGTACATAGCTTGGGTGAAAAGCTACCTGTAAACCACAATCATCCTATCAAATGTAGGTTCTTGAATTGTCATCTTATGCATCAGGTTTTTTATGCTGTTACAAAAAAAAAGGACTTCATAAAAATTACGTCCGATTGTACTCTACCAAACTTTATTGATAAAACTATCAACCTTAGCTCAATTTTTTCGAGCCGAATGCGCTCGACAAATAGATCTTGTTCTTCGGAGTCTTCAATAATTTCGTCTGTCTTTTTAACGTCACTTCTTGGCTTCGACTGTGGTTTCTTAGAGAACAATCTATCAATTCTATAAGACAAATCATCACTAACATGAATTAAAACAGTTCTGTAATCTGGATTAGCCTTGTTTGAAAATGTAAAAGATGTTCAAACAAGCTCAATACCTGGTAAAGCTTAGCAATGACCTCCATACTCGGGATATGATTACATCGATTTTCTCCATGACAAAGTAATCAGTTGTACGGTCGACGCCAACGCCACGACGAAAGACAATATACTACAAAGTAATTAATAATCATTATGGAATATAATTGTTGAAATATATAGCGCATCTTTCCCAAACTACTCAAGCTTTTGGGTGACCTGGTTTGTGCATACAATTCAATATGGTAAAAGAGCCAAGCGGTCATGAGTTCAAGACCCAGCTAACGCTCTATGAATAAACATAATTGTGGTTTACATTGATCCCACATATAAGAACTGGTTGGTGGAGCATAAACACAAGGGGTGTGAAAATACATAGCCCACCTTTTCCTAACTGCTCGAGCTTTTGGGTGAACTTGCTTGGTGCATGCAATTCAATGCAAATGTAGGAGTTTGGAACTCCAAAGATTGGTACCCATGGATTTGCCCAACAATACAAACCGAAGAGAGGAGAGCAAAGTGGATAGAAGCAAGGGCAAGGAGTGATTGACCGACTCGGCCAAAACCTAACAAGGGGCACATGCGACAGGCAAACGACCAAGCAGAACCATGCCGTCCTTGCATTGCACCCACTGCAGCAGAAAGCAAGGTTCAAACAAGTATTAGGCGTTTGTGCCGTGGCGCCGCCCCCCCCCCCCCCCCCCCCCCCCCCCACACACCCACACCAAACCACATCTGCTAAGCTGTCACGCCATCGCTGCACGCGTTGTGCTGCTACCCCGCGACCAATGGATACCGCTGTTGTGTCTTTTGGCTATACTTTTGTGCAATTTGGCAAAATTTTCAACGTGTATTTTTGGACATAAAAGATGTACGCAGTAGAGCCATCAATTTATGCTCCACCATGGAGTATTTGTAGGGATGGTATTAAGCTCTTATATTTTGGCTCAGGGCTTGTTCGAATCTTGGCTCCACCACTGACGCCATGCCTCACTGCCATGAGACCCATATGTCATTGTGAGAGATAAATCCTTATATATTCTTATTATAGTATGACACCCCAGCATTAACAAAGACAGTTCAGATAAGCAAGAATAAGGAAAGAAGATACACAAATGTGAAATGCTAACATGCCCTTGTCACGCATGCCATCAAGGGAAAGTGGCAAGTTAATTAGCAAGACACGAAGATTACCTTATCAGCAAATGAAGGCAGATTATCCTGTGGGTGTTCTTTAAAGTATGTGGACAACAACTTCTTGTCTAGCTACATTTGAAGGGAAGAATTCAGTGCACTGAACATGTTCTTTCTAATGCTTACTTGGAAAGGTTATAATTCTGAACCTTGGATTCATCAACTTTGATGGGAAGGTTCAAAAGATATCGCCCAGACTGTGCAATATCATACTCTTCATCAGATAACAACTTGAAGTTGCTCTTTTCCATTATCTGCTTGATAAGTGAATCTAAATGGTGACAGCTTCTTAATTATGAAACAAACTAAATAGTAAATATGGCAAAAACTTCGTTACTATGATGTCAATTACGCATCTCGCGTCATTAATCCATTAGGTCTTCTTAGTTCAAAGGTCGAAAGGTAATTACGTCAGTTTCCTATCAATGCAATTTCCTTATGGACCTTTCCGAGGCAAACCAATTTCAACTGAGAAAGGAAATGAAAACTATTTTTCCAATACCAAAAAAGGGAGAAACTTGGTTACAATTTGTTACGAAAACCATGCATTTTTTATGCAAAATTCAAAACAACAAGCAAGTGAAGAAGTACCCGCCAAAAGTATGAAGGTATAGCGATAGAACACCCCAAGATTATTTTGTAAGATTATCATGGGGTTACCTAGGTAGTTTTTGTGGAAAAGCAGTAGGGGAGGCCTCAAATGCCTGATATTCAAACTTCACATCTCATGAATGTTTTTCTCCCCAAAATGTTAAGGTTATCTCCGAGTTTTCTCGCATGTACATGCTATTATGAAATGGGCCTTCCAAAAATAATATTTCACTCAGTTTTTTTTTCTTCAAGATTGAATGAAACAATAGATGCGAAACCAAGGGAGGTCTTCATGAATCAGGACAGGATAAATATATCAAACCTACTGCACTAAGCAACCAAATTCACATGGGTAATGAAGTTGTAGCTGAAATGCTAGATGGTATGAGACTAAGTATGATTCAATGAAGAATATAGTTATACACATGGGGCCTTAGACTTATGGTATGAAGAACGTCTAGTGGGCCGACCTGGAAAAGATACGTCATGAAGTTGAATTCAAGAGTGTCAATCTCGTCAGACGCCAGGTTCTGCTGCTCCAGCCTCTTCCCACCAGTAACAGGATCAAACAGCGAATACAGTTGCTGCATCGAACAGAACGCATAAGACATAAGAATATTGGCCTATTGTATAGAAACCCCAATTTGATAGGAACAAATGGACCAATCAAACAAGATGCCTACCATTAGATCCTCAAACTGGAGGAGATACCAAGCCCGGATGGTGTACTCCACCTTCTTGCAAAGCTTCAAGAACTCATTACGATCCACTTCATGCTCTAAGAAAAATTAAAATAGATGGAATGATTTATGGGGAAAAGTCCATCTGAGCATATTTTTCCATCAAAAGCATTAATGAACACATTGGAATTGCATCATGATCAATAGAACACGTGTGAGCCCACCATTTGTAGTTTTGTATGTCTAGTTGGGGATCATAATGAAGAACCAAAATGCTAAGTGAATTCATAAGTTAGGATGTCAGCAACGTGTTACTACATTTATATATACAGCAAAGCCGCCCAACCCAGCTACCGAAAACGGGCCTGCTTAGAGATGGAAAACGAGGGAGGCGGTGACCCAAATTAGTTAATCCACAATCGCCTCGGGAGCGTGGCGTTACTTACCGATGAGATCGGCGAGCTTCATGACGAGCTTGGGCTTGATGATAGGTATCACCGCCTCCCTCTCCATCCGCACCACCTCCCTGGCCACCCCGTCCTTCATCACGTCCCCAATCGACATCCCCGCCTCGGCCTCCGCCTTCTTCCGCTTCTCCTCCGCCGCCGCGGAGGCCATGCCCACGTACGAGAGCGGCGGCAGCAGCACGCTCGGGTTCGTCCTTTCGGGGGAATGGAATCGTATTCCGGCGACGGCGAGAAGCGAAGCGGCGGTGGAAAAGAAGGAAGCGAAGAGGGGTTTGGGAACGAGGGAGAGCGAGTCGCTAATTGCTACGGGCACTCGGTGGCTGCACGGTCCACGTCGCGCCTGCGAATGACGAAGGAGGTCGGGTACAGCTGGGGTGGACCTAGAAGAATTATTGGGCCTCGGGGTGCACGTGGCGACAACGGCGTCTGTCGGATCAGCGACTCCAGAAGTCTCGTGGGCACCGGATTTGCCGAATGTCGACCCTGCATACGTCGGCGGGCGGACACGTATGAACGTACACGTCCCTTCCTACAACCCACATCTCACATTAGGATGACTCCAACGGACGACCCAAACGGACGTACGTTTGGTCCACGTTTTATCCGTTTGTGTCGGCAAACGGATGCGCGTCTGGCACAGGTCCGCCCCTTTCTGACCGTGCGTCCAACGGACCGACGCATTGAGTCCGCCTGGACAGGGTTTTGATCATTTTTTCCCGGCTAGGTTTTTGCCAACATAAAATGAATCACACCATATAAATAATACAATTCAAATAGTCCAGCAAATATTTATTACAATCCAAATAGTTCATAAATAATACAAATTGTTTCACAAATAATACAAATGGTTCATCAAATATTTCATAGTTTACAAACCAAATAAATAGGAAATCAGTAGTTTTCCAAATGGAACTACTGGTTTCCGTAGTGCTGCCAGAGATGCTCCACCAAATCATTTTGGAGCTGAACATGAGCCACCTTCTCACGAATGTCACGATGGAAGTCGAGGAACTAGGCAAATGTGGACGGTCCCTGTGGCTCAACCAACTGACCCTGAAACTGCCATGCCTTATCATGCATACCCTCATCGCGTTCATCCTCCACAATCATGTTGTGCATGATCACACAAGCTGTCATCACCTCCCACAGGGTGTCCTTGTCCCATGTCCTAGCAGGGTGTCGAACAATAGCCCATCGAGACTGGAGGGCACCGAATGCACGCTCCACATCTTTTCTAGCACTTTCTTGTTCCCTGGAGAACCTCTTCTTCTTCTTCTCATCATTTGGATTGGAGATGGTCTTCACGAATGTAGTCCATGTAGGGTAAATGTCATCAGCAAGATAGTATGGCTTCTTGTACTCCCGGCCATTGATCTGAAATGTCACCTCGGTGCTAGGCTATTGGAGATCCTGTTGAACACCGGAGACCGCTGAAGCACGTTGATGTCATTGTGTGAGCCGACCATGCCAAAGAAGGAGTGCCAAATCCATAAATCTTGTGATGCCACGGGCTCAAGTACGACCGTGCACGCCCCAACATGGTCCTTGTACTGCCCCTGCCAAGCAAATGGGCAGTTCCTCCACTCCCAGTGCATACAATCTATGCTCCCAATCATCCCAGGGAAGCATCTGGCCTCGTTGATGGACAAGAGTCGGGTCATGTCGGCCGCATTGGGTTCCCTCAGATACTCCGGGCCGAACACCTGCACCACGACTCTGCAAAACTTGTACATTGTTTTTAGGCATGTGGACTCACTCATCCGCACATACTCGTCAACAAGATCACCGACAACTCCATATGCAAGCATGCGAATTGCGGCGGTGCATTTCTGATACGACGAGAAGCCGTACATACCAACTGCATCATGCAACGTTTGTCAACGAAGTACTAATATTTTATTGTTTATCTAATTTTGAGTTGCAATTATGGGTAAAATACATATGTATTTTGCTTCTGCAGGATAGCTGGCAGCGAGATGGGGTTCAACCCAGTACCAATGGAGTTAATTCTTTCTGGAGGTATATTATTCTTATTGATTGTCTAAGTGCATGACTCAAATTGTCTAATTGTGAGACTGAATTTATATCAATAGCAGTGGATGGTATAGAAGACCGAAAATTTCATCTTTCCCAGTGCAGATAATACATGACTGATGAGCACAAATGGGTTCTCTTCCGAAATAGATAGCAAAGTATTATCAATTTATATCACATTTTTCTTTGTTCCGTCCATCCTTATGAAATTGTGAATCTGATGGCACCCCACTGATGTCAAGCGCCCCTCTATATTATGGTACACATTGCAATCCAAAGTTCCTGGATATTAAGTCTTGTTAGTGTATTTGAGCATGAAAGCTGACCAAAATTGCTAAAAGGTTTGCATAATAAACTACATCAAATGGGAAAAAACGTTGGCTATATTAGTAGTGACTATAAGAACACTAGCGGCAAGTTATGAACTTGCCACATTGGTGTATTGACATACTAGCTAACTTTACAAGTCCTCAATTCACTACTTGATATCTTGCAGAGCGTAGACGCAATTCATTCTTAGACCTTAGGCATTATTCTGTTGAGCTCCATGGACTGAACCTTATTTCTCTTCCATATTCAGATAACGAAGGGCAAACGGCACTTTACATTGCCATCCTCTGCGAGAGAGAAGACATTCTGAATTGCTTGTCAAGCATGAGGCATATCTTGAGACCAATGGGTCATGTGAGGTATAGGCTTTACTACGCTTCGGAAAACACGTTGTTGGAAGTATAATCCTCTTACATGCTACCTTACATTTTTGGGGCACAATGGAAGTTATATATTTTTTATTTGAAATATCTTATATTTACTAATTGGAGGCATCATACGAGGCTCCACGTTAATCCTCAAGGTTAAAAAAATTTAACCATCCGATCTGCCCATAATTTGTCTACAGTCGTTCGATTTAATTCGTTCGCCAAACTCGCAGCTACGACATCTCGAGTTCGAGTCAGAAACCATCCTCCATATCTCGGTCCGTAAAATTAATTATTATTGACATGCAGACAAAGCTTTTCCGTATGGCCAATCTGCATCGTACTGATTTTGCGTCTCCGCGCGGCCACGCCGGTGATGATCGAAGTTTAGCACCGTCACGGACGGCCGGACACGAGGCACCCATTAGTCGCAGCAGTTTCCATGCGCCATGCAGGCTGCATGACCAATCTCTCCGCTCTCAGGTATGGTCAGCAACTCAGCATGGTCTTTTTCCCAGTCTGATACGTCCAATTCATTGATCCCTACAAAATTCAAGAGAAGTAGTTCCGTTCGTTCATGGATGCATCTGTCTGATCCTCTCAATCCATACATCACTAGGCTAGCTATGCTGTAGTTCGCACTTGCCTCCCTATACAAGTTCCAGGTAATGTTTCTGCTCTCTACTCAATGAAATTACCCTTGCCTCATGTAGAATAGATTTGTTTTTCAGATTAACAGCACCTGGATAGATTTTTTTCTTAAACATCACACACACTAAATCTTCAGGTCGTGTCATCCTGAACTTCCGTGCTGCATCGATGTTGCAGATCAATCTAAAAAGAAGGCTACATTTGATTCCAGTTTCTCACCGATCAGAAGTAGATCTCCTTAGTTCTTAAAACTTGCCGCGTCTCAATCTAAGCTCTCCTTTTTAATCTAACCAATTCCCATGATGATTAATGCACCGGTGGAGTCTAGCGCCGGCCGCCGATGCATGGCCAGGATCAAGAATCGTCTTTTGTCGAGCAATGCCCAAAAAGGTAGTATATTCCAAACTAACCCACCATATAACGTGGTAGTCCTATCTCGAATGAACTTGATTCCAACCTTTTCTTCTTGGAAATTGTCTATAACCTTTTCCACCCAGTGATAAAACTACTCCCTCCGTCCAAAAATAAATGTCTCAAGTTTGCTTAAAAGCGGATGTATCTATACATGAAACATGTCTAGATACATTTATTTTTTGGCAAACATGAGACACTTATTTTGGGACGGAGAGAGTACAAAATATTGTGTCTCTTCTAATTTGGGCAGTTCATGAAATATATGCCGATCGAATATGATCTGGCCCAGTCCAGTACTAGGTTGATCTGCGATGTCTTTATATTTTTGGAGTATATTTGGGAAAAAAAGGTATACCATTTTCTCAGGTAAATTACTACATATAGTTAGTGTGCAGAACAAAACTGGAACTTACCCTTTTTAGAGGGTCCGAGTCTGATACTTACCTTAGTGCATTGAGGGTAAATGCTTTCGGTGCTTCAATACTAGGAAAAAGGCATGCAAAATATATGTTGATATTCTAACTACTTTGAAAGCTAATATTGATAAAACTTAGAAAAATAGAACCATTCGTATAAATTATTATATCTTATATAGATATCTTAAGCACGAGCGATATTCCTACAATGTGACGCCAAAAGAAATTTTTGAATACTATGACCCAATCGATTTAAAATCTTATGAAGTAGGAGAATCAACACGCCAAAAGAATTTTTTGAATACTATGACCCAATCGATTTAAAATCTTATGAAGTAGGAGAATCAACCTTATGGGATTGGGGAGACGTGATCTTGTCGTGTTGTTCTAGATTGATCTCAGCATGGGTGGAGCTTTAAAGTTGACATAGGATCGGCTCGAGTCCACAAATCCGAACTGAACTTGAGAGCCACCCAGCAATTAAGCATCCATCCTTTTCAATTTGCCCTTATAAATCTGCCTCTGGCTCAGGGTAGCCAAAACTACAGTTTGTTTTCTCACCTTCCCGTGGACTCTTTTGTCTTTCCTCCGTTGCTTTCAAAATTTCCTAATTGTGCGTATTCTCAGGTATTGTGCAAAAGAATTACTTGCAGCGTAGTCTGCCATATGTGTAATATGCATATTGTGGATCTGTTATGATTTGGCAGTAGCTATAAAAATTTACAGATTGTTGTGACGAGTATCCAACTGAATAGTGCTCATCTTGCTTAGTGTTGTTGCTAAATAGTTTTTTGTGTGACAGATTAGGAATAAGTTTTCTTACTTCTGGGACTGCTTGATTTCTCAATCATAAAATAAGAGGAAGCAAATATGAGACAGTGGGAACTCAGCTTTACAGATTGTTGTGTGCGTTCCAAACAAACATATTACAATCTTCAGTTAATGTTGCTAATACTTTCTGAAATGAGAGATCTCATTATGTATAATAAGAACTTACATGGCGATGTCAGCGTTCCAGGTGTGAGATAAGTAGACTCACCTGATATAAAGGAAAGCAAAGTTTCACATGATTGTACTTTCTCCACATTTTCTCTATGTATTAGTTCTATGCAGAACCTTCGTTCAGCTAGAAAAAAACATGATACGTAACTACATGATTTTTATAACCATATGAAATTTATTTAATGAATATAATTCGGCCAACTAAGTTACAAATTTGTATCTCAGGTTTTAGATATTTCGTGTTTATTTTGAAGCATCAATAGTTAATCCAGTATTTATTCTTTTTTTTATCAGGGGACAACTTGAGTTCACCGTAATTATTTCTTCTTTCTTTTCAGGGAACATCTTGCAGAAGCACTGGAAAGTTCAGGTTTTCATGAAAAATATAGCCGAAAAGATGAAAATTTTAAATTGCGTCACTAAGTTGCTTCTGCAAATGAACAAAAATGTATCTTCTACAGTCTTTTATGCTGGAGTTTTTTTTTTCGTTTTTTCAGGTTGTCCTGAGGAGCTCAGGGACACGTGAGCTTCTTGAACTACATCAGCTATACGAGGGTCCCAAATAGGTACATATCTAATAAAATTGATAATCATTTTACCTTCGGTGAAGTATATTAAGTTTCTCCTAATTTTCCAACAAAAAAAATTCTCCTAATTTTTCTTTAGAGTTACTAACTTTCTTCAAAAGTTTAATATTAACGTGTTTTTTAATATAGCTAGCCCGTGCAGCCACACGGGTTAACGACTAGTTACTAATAATCAGTTTGTTATGGATGTGGGTTGACCAGTTTTTGATTTTGTAAAATGCATGCGAGGCAACCTGACTCGATATTGTTTTTTGATTTTTCAAGGCAACATGTAAATTATTCGCTAGCAGTTATTTTGCTCACTTTGTTCTTTCAGATTTAATGACTTAATTTTAGAATAGCCTACCCTATCTGTTATTCCGTTAGTGACTTCATTATAAACAAATATATTTTTGATTTTTTACAAGGCCACATTCATTCCACTCAAAAACCTCTATCAAAGATGACAATGTTGAAAGTGTATCTATCTGCACGTACACGATTACTAGAGCAAGTGTTCACAAAAACTTTGATGTCTTTACTGATCCATATAATCATTTTATCTTTCTTGCTAGACATAAGCCATACTTTGGAAATAGAGTGTGTAGGAAAAGTAGATACACATTTCCGAGCAAGTCAAATATTAATTCAACATACTACCTTGCGTAATTGTAGAAGAATAAACTGTGAATCTGGTTGTCAGGAGGAAGGCGGCACTGAGATTGCTCCTACCTTTTGTGAGATCAACGTGCTTAGTTCTTTTAGTCCCTGTAAATAAGTGGTTCATTATTTTATAACAAATAATAAACCAACAATAGATTTACCTGCTTCATGTAGTTGTAATTTTTTCACTCGCCAATTTAAAGAACCAATTTAATTTTTGTAAGCCAAAATATGTACGCTTTTGTTTTACTTTCGGCATATATAAGATTGAAAATATTTGGTTACTGAAAAACGCATGTATAAATGTCAAGGCTACTAGACTTGGATCTGTTACCCAGCAGCTATACATTTTGCGATATTGAGCCTCCTGTTTCCATGAGATTTTGAACAAATTGCAGTTTCATTTTACTAGGCCCTGGCTCAGCTCTTAATTTTATTTTTCTATTTAATTCTGATCTCTCTGCCATTAAACAAGACATTGAGCCTATATCATGAGTAGGTTCGTAAATTGTTTTGGTTATGAGAGGACTGATATATTGTCATTCAGTGAGATGTTGCTCATAAGAGGAGGAGGGTGTTTATTCTGAGAATGGAACAAGAATTATATTTACCTTAACTTTCACGCCAAAACATTATCTTAGAATTTTGTATAAAAGAATCTGACTAATTTTACTCTTTGTTCTGTTATAGATACACAACAATGATATATGGGTTACGCAAGTATAATGCTACTTTATACGACGCATTTGTGAACGCGTTTCTTTCATATGAGTTTCAAGGTGTTAAACATGCATGAGTGATCTTGCTGGGTGTTGCTCGCTGAGTACTTCAGAATATAGAAAGAATGATGTGTTCACAAAATTAAGTTCAGACACGTGCACGTGCAAAGCTACTAGTAGTTCAAAAGTGACATTGTTTCTTATTGGGGATTGGATATAGTTTTCACAAATACCGCCCACTAAGGATAGATATCATCGACAAGCTAGTATCATAAGGTCCCTTAAACAGCGGAGAGCGCTTAAACATGTTGATACCGTTGTGGGAACCAGACATGCTAAAGGATGCATGTCAACCCCCCAAGTATTTTGACACAACTGCTCTCCACCATCTAGACGTACTCACGACATCCACAAATTTACTATGGGTAAGCATATTCAAAAACAGTTGTGCATTTCTATATAAGGGAGAATGAAAGTTGTCTGCAAAAATATTTTCTCAACGTCAAGTAAAGATCAAACTTCTTCACGCCTTCAACTATGCGCCGGAAAGTAGGGGCATGCTTGGTTAGCTGTGAGGCCTCGGGCCAGACTCTAGGGATGAAAAATGGGCAGTTTGCTTGTCTGGCCCGCTCTGCGTTGTTGGTCCACACGAATCTTAAAACACCCCTCAGTCAGGCTCTGAAGGATTGGCTGATTCAACCGTTTTCGTTGAGCTAGGCTCTAGAGAGCTTCGTGTGCCGCTATCTCACACGCGTTGGGAAGCGCGTGATACGCGACGTTTCGGCATAACTCCCCTCACCGTCAAGTCCACCGGTCTCACCATCCCTTCTTGGCTCTTCCGCTCCATGGCCGGCGGTCCTTCTCCTCGCCTGCCCTGCCCCCCATGCCATTCCGCCACCCCCTCTCTCACGAGAAATGGGTGGAGGTTCTCGTCGGCAAGGCTCCAGCCGATTTGGCAAGGATGCTGAAGGCGTCGTCCATGAGTAGGGACGTCGACATCAGCGCCCGCATCGGCAGCGGCAGCTTCTGTCGTCGACCTGAGAGCGTTGATCGAGCCCATGTCGGTATGGTATTTGTGCATGTGTTCTATGGCATGACATTGCGGTGATCACCGTTCTTGTATGTCATGGCATTGAGGTGATCACCGCGTTCCACTGACAAACTTCACTATCTTAACAAGGTACCCAAGACGGAGTGGGACATCCACGGGAACAAGCCCCCCACTGTCGGGGAATACTTAACCCACGACTCGTTCAGTTAAATGCGGCTTATTATGAGCTCACGGCCGCACCATTAACGGGCTTACACGAAGATGGGCCAACCCAAGATCATGATGAGAAGAGGTCTAGAAGATTGGAGATAACTTGGCTTGGAAGACACGAAGACGTTTAGTCTCCAAGAAGGACTCCGGCCTATACTTTCCTAACAGGAGTAGCTTTCCATGTAACCCGGTGAGCCTCCGTGTATATAAGGAGGGCTCGCGGGACGTAGACAAAAAAGCTCTGAAGTCCTAAACCCTAGATCTCAAGGCGACTCGACACATTGATCGCCAACCCCTTATAACACCATATTCATATCAATTCCAATCTAGGATAGGCAGGAAGTAGGTCTTTACCTCGCATCGAGGGGCCGAACCTCGGTAAACATTGTCTTCCTCGTGCCCTGTGATCTTAAGCTCGGAGACGCTTGGCTCACGCAATCCCCACACCTACGAAGTCACCGCAATGACATCTGCCGAGATTAATCCACGACAGTTGGCGCCCACCGGGGGGCCTGCGGTCAAGAGCGTCACGTTCCGCGCCGGATCAATGAAGGGAGTTGAAGATATCGTCGTTGGCCAGATCAAGATGGTCAACGGCATACCTCTAATCGATGATTCGAACTGGGGATCGGAAACTGATTACTTGGAAACCGGTCACATCATCCCGTTCGGCGACATCCACGTCTTCGTCGGTTGCATCTCCAATTCGCCAAGTTCAGATCGAATCAGCGACTCGGAAGAAGAAGAAGGATCTGAGGAAAGTATGGACTCGCGGGGTTTTGGATCTATCATCCCGTCCTTGAAGAAGACTACGTGGGCTGCACCCCAGAGACCACCCCAACGTCAGATCAGGAAGAGATGCCAACTGGGATATACATGGCAGGAGAAGCAAGCACGTCAGTAACCGCGGGAGAAGTCGAGAGACCCACACCCGCTAGCAACCCGCTGCTCATCCCAGTGTCAGCTGCAAACGCCGTTGTGTGGGCGACGGAAATCGAGGCCGCCAGGGCGGAGCTCCTATATGAAGTACAAAGGATGGAAGATGAGCGCGATCGACTCGCTCAGGAAAGCCAAAGGATCCAGGAGGAGAGCCTGCTGATAGCGGCCACTGCTGCGCAGGACGCTACTCAAGCCGCAGAGGTTAACTCGCAAGCACGAGTTCGCGCGATTCATCCTACAGTGGAATTTCCACCAACACCTGGCGCGGCCGGCCCCTTGACAGTAGGAGCCGCGACACCAAGGCCACACAATGCGGATAACATGTATGCAGTGACCGGTATCCTAGCTCAGATAATGCCGACTGGGGATGACCCAGTCAACACCGAGGCGCGGCGCGCCATAGAGATGCTAAGCACCGCCATCGTACAGCAAGCCAACATGACAGGCCGCGAAAAGCAAGTGCAGTCCGCTTCAAACAACATCTGGGCAATCGCGGAGAGAAGCGTCTATAGTAAGCCTCGAGGAAATGACCCGCAACAGGCGCAGGCCGATGTGCCGCCTAGGGCACGAGTCGCAGCAGCCCAGGCCACCACACCTGGAGAACAGGCACAGCCCGCAAGGACTACTCAACTGGCCAGAACATCGACGGCCTTGTCTTCGCGACTTAAGGGGCCGGTGTGTTTTGGTGAAAGGATTAGGTCAGAACCCTTCCCGGAAGATTTTAAAGGACCGCGCAAGGTGGCAAACTACAACGCCAATATGGATCCTACCACATGGTTGAATAATTATGAGATGGGAATGAGCATTTTGAATGCCTCGGAGGAAATATGTGCAAGATATTTGAACATGATGCTAGAGGGCGCGGCTCATATCTGGTTGCAAAACCTGCCCCCCAACTCCATACACACCTGGGAGGAGATGAAGGAAGCATTCGTTAAAAACTTTCAGGGAACATGCAAACGGCTTTGCACCATCGAAGACCTAGAAAGATGTGTCCAGAAAGAAGGAGAATTAAGTCGCCATTGGATGAGGCGAGTCGCAGAAATTATCCATTCATCAGACAATATACCGGCGAGTTCTGCGGTACTGGTGCTTGAGAAGAATTGCAAATTTGAGCCGCTCATCCAAAAACTGGACGCATGAAAGATAAGGTCAAAAACATGGGAGAACTAATGGACGTGGCCAATAGGTATGCTGGTTCAGACAAAACAAAGGACGCCTACGATGGTGAGGCAGAAGGCAGTGCCGCAAAAATCAAGAAGAATAGTGGCAGGAATCAACATGAAAATAATGCCAATGATGGCAGCCACAACAAAAGAAAGAACGAAGAGGCAGGCTCCGGCTCGTCGCTAATACTAACGACAGGTTAAAAAGCCACCGAGGAAGAAACCGCAATAGAGGCTTCCGTCCAATCAATCTAGAGGAGGTTTTCAATCGGCCGTGTGATCTTCATACAGGAAGTAACGGACGGCCAGCAGACCACACGAAGGCACAATGCAATTAATACAAGAGGTGGAAAGATGAGAGACAATCCAACGGTGGAAACCCAGGGAGTCGTAATGGAGATAACCGCAACAGTGCGGCTCAAAATACAGGTCCTGAACATAACAATGCGGGAAACCCCAGACAGGTGGGGCAGTATCATACCATAGTCATCAACACCTCAAAGCGGGAAGAAAAGTTAAGGCGCAGAAGTCAGCAGGTGAACGTCGTAGTCCCAGCAACTCCCCAATGGCTTAGATGGTCCGATCACTCGGTAACCTGGAGTCGCGAGGATCACCCGCCACAGGTCCGAGAGCCAGGGAAGCTTGCGTTGGTTGTAGCTCCCTACGTAGCCGGATATAAATTAACCAAGGTGCTCATGAATGGAGGAAGCAGCATAAACATCATGTACTACGATACTTTCAAGCACCTGTGGCTTTCAGATTCTGGTTTGCAGCATACAACAACAATATTTCACGGGATTGTCCCAGGAAAGTCCGCCCAGACAGTGGGCAAAATAACTTTGGAAGTGACCTTCGGGACAGAAGAGAACTTCCGAAGCGAGTTCATATGTTTTGAGGTGGTAAAATTTCAAAGCCCATATCATGCCCTTTTTGGACGAATGGCATTTGCCAAATTGATGGCCATGCCTTGCTATGTGTACCTAAAGTTGAAAATACCAGGACCTAAGGGGGTCATTACTGTGCATGGAGACAGGGAAAAGGCAATTGAATGCGAAGAAGGAGATGCGGCTTTCGCAGAGTCAGCCTGCGCGGCAGAAGAGCTCAAGACGTACAAGTCGCAGATCGATCCTAACGATATGAGTGTGGTCAGAACACCATCAGCTGAGCCGCAAATCAAGTTTAAAGCGGTGTAGGATACAAAACAAATAGATCTTGTTCCTGGAGATCCATCCAAGCAAGCGAGCATTGGAGCACACATGAAGGGGAACAAGAGCAAGCCTTGGTCGCTTTTCTTCGGGAAAACAAAGATATCTTTGCATGGAAGCCATCAGATATGCCAGGGGTGCTGCGAGAGTTAGCGGAACACAGCCTCAACGTGGACCCAACGGCTAGGCTAGTGAAACAACCGTTACGACGTTTCCATGACGACAGAAGAAAGGCAATAGGAGTAAAAATAGCCCTGTTATTAGCCGTAGGATTCATCGCTGAGGTGTTTCACCCTAAATGGCTGGCAAACCCGGTCCTAGTCATGAAGAAAAATGGAACATGGCGCATGTGTATCGACTACACCAGCCCCAACAAAGCATGCCCAAAGGACCCGTTCGCCTTACCGCGAATTGATCAAGTGATTGACTCAACAGTCGGGTGCGAGCTATTATGCTTCCTGGACGCCTATTCAGGATATCATCGGATCAAGGTGAAGGAGGAAGACCAGGAGAAAATATCCTTCATCACACCCTTTGGAGCTTTTTGCTATGTCAGCATGCCCTTCGGACTAAAGAACGCAGGTGCGACTTACCAAAGATGCATACATAATTGCCTACATGAGCAGATAGGCCGCAACGTACACGCCTACGTGGACGACATCGTAGTTAAGTCACAAAAAGGGAAGCACCTCATCAGTGATCTCGAGGAAACCTTCACCAATTTGAGAAGATACAACATGAAGCTCAACCCTACAAAGTGCGTCTTTGGAGTGCCAGCAGGAAAGCTCCTCGGGTTTATAGTATCAGAAAGAGGCATAGAGGCCAATCCAGAGAATACAAAGGCCATTACAGAGCTCAAGAAGACAAAAACCCCAAGGATGTACAATGACTCACGGGATGTGTCGCGGCTTTAAGTCGCTTCTTATCAAGACTAGGAGAAAAGGCTCTACCCTTGTACCGGTTGCTGAAGAAATCAGACACCTTTGTTTGGAATGATGAAGCTGACGAGGCCCTCATGGCCCTGAAGAATCAGTTAACAAATGCACCAGTTCTAGCGGTTCCTAAAGATAAAGAGCCCATGTTGCTGTACATCGCCGTGAACTCACGGGCGGTCAGCGCAGTGGCAGTTGTGGAAAGACAGGAACCTGAGAAGGAGTATCCAGTCCAAAGGCCAGTATATTACGTCAACGAAGTGTTCATAGCCTCCAAGCAACGATACCCACAGCGGCAAAAGCTTGTATTTGGTGTATTCATGGCAAGTCGCAAACTGAAGCACTATTTCCAGGAACATCCAATAACGGTGGTTAGCGCAGGGCCATTGGCAGATATATTCCGTAACCGTGAAGCCACGGGGAGAATAGCCAAGTGGACGATTGAGTTGGGACCGTACCACATCAGAACGGCCATCAAGTCGCAAGCCCTGGCTGATTTCATCAATGATTGGACAGAAATTCAATTAGTTCCCAGCACTCCTGACACAAAGTATTGGGTCATGCATTTTGATGGATCCAGACAACTACAAGGATCGGGGGCTGGAGTCATCTTAACATCACCCAAAGGAGACAAGTTGAGTTATGTGCTCCAAATACACTTCAATTGCACAAACAACATAGCAGAATACGCGGCACTGCTCCACGGACTTCGCATTGCAAAAGAAATGAATATCACTCGCATATGGTGTTTTGGTGACTCTGACTTGGTGGCATAGCAGGTGTCCGGTACATGGGATAGCAGGGATTCTAACATGGCAGCATATAGAAGAGAAGTGGATCAGATTGCAGGGCACTTTATTGGGTTCCAAGTTGACCACATTGATAGAAGGCAAAACGAAGCAGCGGATGCCTTGTCCTGCATCAGATCTAACATACAGCCAGTTTCGCCCAATGTATTCCTAGATGAGTTGCATAACCCGTCAGTCAGGCCTCCAACCGAGATAGACATTGCTAAGCCAGGAGCTGAATCAGCATTAGTCGCGGCTTTGCATGAGCAACCAGAGTGGACACCACCATACATGGCATATCTGGCCCACGGAGAACTCTCAGAAGATGAAGTGGAGGCTTGCAAAATAATACGACGGTCCAAGGCCTATACAATTATCAACAAGGAGCTATACAAGAGAAGTGTCTCAGGGACATTCCAGAGATGCGTATCGCCAGAGGAAGGAAGAAAAGTCTTGACCGAAATTCATGCAGGCGATTGTGGCCATCATGCTTCGTCCAGATCTTTGGTGGCAAAGGCATTTAGACATGGTTTCTTCTGGCTCACGGCGTTAGCGGATGCTGAACAGATTGTCAGAATATGCGATGGATGCCAAAGATACGCTCGTCAAGATCATATGCCGGCTCAAGCGTTACACACAATCCCTATCACGTGGCCGTTTGCAGTCTGGGCTTCGACATGGTTGGACCCTTTAAAAGATCCTCCAATGGAAAGACTCACCTTCTAGTCGCAGTGGATAAATTCACCAAATGGATTGAAGCAGAGCCAGTTGCAGATTGCGAAGCTGAGACAGCGGTAAAATTCTTAAAGAAGATCGTATTCCGTTTTGGATACCCCCACAGCATCATCACAGACAATGGCAGCAACACTTCTGAAGGAGCCACTCAGATTTTCTGTGCTAACAATGGAATAAGATTGGACCTTGCAGCAGTATCACACCCACAAAGCAATGGACAAGCAGAGCGTGCCAACCAGGAGATCCTCCATGGAATTAAGCCGTGCCTTATTGAAAAGGTTGAAGCATCTCTAGGCTGTTGGGTGGATGAGGTGCCAGCTGTGCTATGGAACTTAAGAACAACCCCAAACAGATCTACATGATACACGCCATATTTTATGGTTTATGGGGCAGAAGCAGTAATGCCAAATGATATTATACATGATTTACCTAGAGTCACAGCATACGTCGAGACAGACAATGAGATAGCTCGCCAAGACTGAGTGGACACTTTAGAAGAAGCTAGGGACTTAGCTGCATCAAGGTCAGCGGTGTACCAGCAAGACCTGCGGAGATATCCTGCTCGACGCATCAGGACTCGCACCTTCCAAGAAGGAGACTTGGTACTGCGACTCAAGCAGGACCATAAGGGGATGCATAAACTATCCTCCCCATTGGAAGGACCCTACATAATCAGCAAGAATTTGCATAATGGGTCATATTACCTAATGGACGTAAGAGAAGAAGATAGCAGCCGTCCAGAGTTTGATGATCGTCTTGAACTACCTCGACCGTGGAACATCGCACAATTGCGGCCATACTACACCTAAAGCTAATCAGAGCTGGGTATCATCTTCAAAGCTAATCAGACCTGAGTATCATTTTTACAGCTAACTACAGCTGAGTATCATATTTACAGCTAACTACAGCTGAGTATCACCTTCGCAGCTAACTAGAGCTGGTTATCATCAAAGCTACTTAGAGCTATATCAACATCACAGCTACCTACAGCTGACTGTACCATATCGACAATGATTCTGAAATAAAGCCGGCCCTTCTGGTTAAAGAAGTTGGTCGTTTCGCCTCACATTATTGAGTTGCTGAGTCTTTCATTTCTTAATTATTTGTTTCTTGGGGGCTTTATGTTCTATGAACCAAGCTAGCCACCTTGAAACCGCCAAACTAGTGGCACCATTTGATTATTATCAGCCTTAAAGTTGGATGTAACTTGCACTATGTGGCCAAAGTACCAGCGTGTTGGGGATATACCAGCTAGGGGTATCACCAGCATGGATCAATCCGGCTAGTCCAGGGTGGCCCGCAGTGGTGGTGAAGGCTTTGCCTGCCGGGCGGCCCAGATAGCTGACGACCAACGAAGGCGGATGCCGGCAAGGAGGAGGCCCAAGACCGAATCCCATGAAGCCACCAAGTCCAAGGCGGAAGGCGGTAGACTTGTCGGTTAGATTTAGGACTCTGTATACTTGCCGAATACGTAATCACCTTGTAACCCTAGGTCCGGCCGCCTATATAAGCCGGACCACGGGAAGCCTTTAGGGCATACTTTGATACTTTGATACTTTCACACGCTCTCATAGCTCATTGTAACCTATAACACGGCTATTTGCCCTATAGTGAGTTATAGCAGCACGTAGGGCTCTGCCACCACCGTGGAGCCTGAAGCTGGGTAAACCGCCGTGTACAATCCCGACCTCGACGACGTCCACCTTCTTGCCCTACGTTCACCCTCGGCTAGCAGGACCCCGTCTCCTATCCAAGATGCCGATACGATGACAGTTGGCGCCCACCGTGGGGCCTAAGGCGTCAGGCGTCACGTTCCAGGCGGGAACCCTAGGTGGCATCGGCGAAACAATCGCCGTCGGCCGCGCCATGCGCTACGGAAACAACCACTACATCAGCTGCGACGAGTCCTACATCCCTGCAGATGACTACATTGTCGGATGCGGTATTGTGCTGTTTGGCGGCGTCGATGTATTCATCGGCTACACATCTAAGGTGTATAGGTTGCCGCGAATTTATTCACCATCCCACCCGCCCTACAATCAGGAAGCTTACGCTCATGACGGATTTGAGTCCGCCTCCTCTCAGGAGTCTGCAGATTCAGATCTACACTTTGTCGGCATGACGGGACTGGGACCCGACCCTCAGCCCAATAGTCAAGATCCCGAATCTATTCTTCATGCACTCCAGGATGATGCGATGTCGGATGCCGGATCCAGATCTACTGTTCACGTCAACGTAGACTCTGATTCCGAAGAAGATTCTGCAAGCATGTTTGAACAAAGGATCAAAAGGTGCTTCACCACACCCGAGCCTCCGCCTCCCTCGGAAGAGGTTACATGTTCATCCGTCAACATGCAGCAGGTCTTCGTGGCGGATGTCACCGGTGCAGCTTCAGCGCAGGCGGCAGCAACAGACGCCGCCAACGCTGGAACCCCGGCAACCGATCCACTATTTCCGGAGCCTCCGCCGGCTCCAAAGAAGAGGGTTCTAGAGAAAGGCGAGCCCAGCAAGATAGGGAGCATGGCGGCCCTGGCAGAAGTCCTGCACACTCCGGTGACCGACAAAACTAGTCCGACTGATTTGGAGAAACTTCGGAACACCTTGGTGGAGCAAACCGAGTACCTCAAAAGCAAGCAAGCAGAGGTCCAGGGGCTACTCGACAAAGCCAAGGAGGAAAACGCCAAGATAACCGCCAAGTTAGACCCCAAGCGCAATATTTTCACCACTACTCCATTGCCCAAGCCGGCAGGACCTGTGGTAGATAAGAAAAGCAAGAAGGGCAGGGATCAGTCGCCTGACAACTTCAAATCCCCTGCCCAAAAGCTTGGTTTCGAGTGGGCCTCAGCACCGCAGCGTAAGGATAAGAATGGGGACGTCATCCTCGCCACCCCTGTCCTCAACACTGCGGCCGTCCTAGACATCCTCAACAACGATGACTACGACAAGGACGAGAAGATTTACTACGCATCGATCCTTGCCCATAAAGCTTTGGAGCAGCAGACCCGTGCTGATTCTCGTGCCGACATGGCGGACGCAAGAGGAGAAAGGCTGGAATCCAAATCCAACGCTTGCAAAGCTGCGGCCGGTGGTAATCCCCAGGATCCGTCCGGCTCCAGTAGCCATGGAAAAGGGAAAGACAAGGAGAAGGACCCGCGTAAGTCACTGATAACCCCCAAGAGCAGGGATCACTGTAGCACCTCTCAATGTGTAAGTAGGGTATCGATCCGCAGGAGTAAGAAGGAAAAGTTATATATTCCCTACAACTAAAGTGTCACAAGTTTTAGTTGATTATGCACTAAACAAGTTTAAAGAACAAGATGGTTTATTTAATGGATAGAAGTTTAATGTAACAAAACAAGAATGTAAAAGTGTCCCAATCCTCTTCAATGCAAGAGGACAAGACAAAGGTTTTCTCTTATAGGAACAATGGACATGGGTTCATGGGTTCACTCAATCCTCTCTCCCATCTATGGTGATTATCATGTTATAGATAAAAAGTACACACAATTGTCATGCTTTAATGGTAAACTTCTATGATGGCTACATGTCCTAAAACACATAGTTGAAAGAAAATAATCATTTGTGTTGCTAGGTCACCCTCGTAAGGCTAGCGTGGTTTGTTCTCACTCCCACATCATACTTCTTCCTTTTTACCCCCAGATAAAGGATGTTGGGCTGTATTGTGTCACTCAATACATATGCCGTTGTCACATCGGCTATCCCATACCTACATACATCATACTTCATAATGGACAATATTCTAAACACTAGTGCAATGATTCATATTTCGTGTGCATGACCACATCTCTCTCATCTATCTACACTTGGTGGTGTCAATCACCTCTTGACATGGATAAACAAGGCATTATGCATAAATCGAACCATCACATGCATCATAGAATATCTCCAAAGTATGACAAGTCATAAAAGATCCAACACAACGGTAAATGCATAACAAATATCATCTCATACCACAATGTCCACCATAGGAATTACATAGATAGATCCATACTTATGCAAGGCACATCATATGGACTTCCACAATGATCATACATAGAGAGATTAGATCAAGTTACCGCCACAAACCCAAAGTCCAGGGGTGGACTACTCCCCCTTCATCATGGTGATGATGGTAGAGATGTTGGAGAAGATGGAGACCACCCCGGCAGCGCCCCGCCGGAGTTTTCCCCCTCCAATCTGCAGCTCCAGGTATTCTATTTTTATAGTCGTTTTTAGGTCAAGACGAAGGCACGGGGACGAAGATCGACGGCATCGGAGGCTCGAGGCCCAGGATAGGGGGTCCCACGCGGCCAAGGAATCTGGCCGCGTGGGCCCACCTCTTTTGGCCCTCGGGTTTCCATTTTTTCGCTTCCTTCGCTCCTACGCTTTGTTCCTTCCAAAAAATGATCCCCGCAAAATATTAGGTCATTTGGACGTCGTTTGGGTCCCTGAAACATCAAAATATAGAAAATAGGGTTTTCTGCCAGTGCAGGGTTAATTCCAGAAAAATAGGGAAACTGTGAAATATTCCCAAAATCAATATAAAACAATGATATAACCCTTATATGATGCAAATATGATTGAAATATAAGTAATATAATGCAAAGTTCATGTATGCATTTTACATGCATCAACATCCCCAAGCTTAACCTATACTCGTCCTCGAGTATGAAGGTGATAAAACTAACATGGACTTTGCTTTTTAATACTATCAATGGATATCAAAGATGATTACTATTGCTACATAGAGTCAAATGATTCATTCTTCAAAGGAATAGCAATATACAAGATAGATTATGAAGTGATATCAAATATTCAATGTAAGGATGTTCAATGATAATTCACAAAGTGTAACATAGAAGAAAGTACTATGGACCAAATGTATGCATAATAAAAAGTAAAAACATCCTATAATGGTCATAGAGTATTCTTGTAAATCTGAATATAAAAGGTGGACACTTTGGAAAGATATATAAATAAGTAGAGGTAAAACATGAATAAGTTTCATCTAGCTTCCAAATGCTTCTACTTAAGTTAATGTTTGCAATGTGGTATCCATTGGTGTGGAGCTCTCATTACCCCTATCATAGCATCTTGAATGGTTAAAGTTTAAAGTGAAAGCAAATATGAGTAGTGTGCTTGACAAAGTATGGGTTGAATGCCTCATGCCCCGTGAATACGAGTACCTACACCACGGTGTTACTCAACTCGGGCCACAAAGCAAGTTCAAGTTAAAGTCATTGTAAGTAATATAATAGCGTCATCAAGAGCGTCAACTGGGGTACCTCTTGCCTCAGGACATGGAAACTAGCCCATGTCAAAATGACAAGACAAACAGACAATGAACAATCTCAGCACTCTTTTATTTACTATTTGTATAGCTTTTTATTATGACGTGCATCACTGAATGTTCACTTTGGTACGCTGTAAATTTCCACCATGAATGATGCATGGCTTAGGTTAGCGGCCCAGGCGTCTCTCTAGCCATTTATACAAACTCCTCAAACTTACTAAGTTTCCGCATTTATTTGGCACCATGATAAGCATCCATAAACAAAAGTACATGATATCAACTAAATATAATTAAGAGCACGTTGAAAGCTTGCCATGTGACAGCACATATGAGCTAACTCCCAACCAAGACTCTTGTCAAGCATACAACTTCATAATTTTAATCACAATGGTTCATGTTTATTAAGTGCAATAAAAGTAAAGTGTGCATCAAGTTCGTGAGAGCTTTTTAACCAACTTTCCCATAACAATCAATAACATAAGCATTTTAATTTGGAAACATAGATAATACAATATAACATGATAAACATACTCGGAATAGCATTAAGCTAATAGGTAGATATGGTGGACTCACTGGAAAACTTTGGTTGAAGGTGTTGGAAAACAAGTTTTTACTTGTTGGAATTTTTGGGCTAGCAAAAGGGAGAAAGTTGACCGTCTAAATGCATGCATAAGTGTCCATAGAACTAATCAATCCATGTTAAACAAAGTAAAGTAACATTCAGCATCAAAACATGAATAAAAGATAGCTCTTGATAAAACACTTGCAAATTAATACTCATTAAAAAGCACATGAATCATGCAACTATATGTATCTTTTTGAATCAACTCAAACATCCCTTTCCCAATCTTTTTAATAGCATCCAACTTAATTCAACCCAAATTTCCAGTAGCTCTCTCATAACATAAATGAAAAGTGGTGGTCTCACAAATAAAAACCAAACCGAAATAACAAAAATAAAAGACGCTCCAAGTTTATGCGATAAAGTGCATTGATCGAAAAACAGAAGTTAGACGTGTGCAAACCGAGAGTGTGTTGGTCCAATGGGGTTGTCTTCACATCCCCAAGCTTATGGTCTTCACCATCCTTGGATAACTCTTGGTGCATCTCCTCTAATCCCTGTGAAAAAACTTCAAAACACCGTTTCTCCCATCTCTTTTCTGTGGGGTGACATTAGTAGTGATAGACAAATGAATTGCTTGCTGCATAAAATCCTTAAACAAAAATGTGAAACATGTCCAGAAAGTATATAATGTTGTATGCCTACTTATAAACTCAATTGGATCAAAAAATTCAAGTTAAAAGTTCAAAGAATGCATCAAACAAAATGGGACAGAATCTGTCCAGAAAAACAGCAGCAAAAACGCATTTTTCTACCCTACTTAAATATGTCGAAAAAATCTGAAAAAATTCACGCTTACAGAGGATGAAAAGTTGCAATTACAGTTCAAATTTCAGCTCATTCGGAGTTACAGAATAGAAATGAAAAATCATACCGTGCACAGATTCGTGCTGGAATAAAATCTCCGAATACAAATAGCAACTTTTTCAAACCAAAACGGGTAAAACTTGGCACTTTATTAAAAATTCCAGAAACAAAATTAAAAACTAAGTCTCTTGTTACAGCAAGAGGACACAAAGAAAATCAAAAATAAAAACAACCGGGTTGCCTCCCGTAAAGCGCTTTCTTTATAGCCATGTAGCTAGGCTTCTTACTTGATATCAAGATGGTTGGAGTGAGGTGGCTTGGCATCCCCAAGCTTGAATTCTTGTCCTTATTTGATATATGTTGGGTGAGTCTAGGGGTAACATCCCCAAGCTTGAGTGTTTGTCTCTCTTGATCTTTGTTCATCACCCTCAACTCTTCCACTTGAAAATTCTCTTTACACAAAACTCAACATAAAACTTGATTAGAGGGGTTAGTGTCTCCATAAATTAAATCCTCATAGGTACAGCAAAGACATATAATGAGTTGATTCTAAACATTAACTACTGTTACTAAGGTTATGTTTTGCTCTTTGATCAAAAGAACCACACAAAACATAGTAATGAGACTAATGCAAAATAAAAACAGAATCTGTCAAAAACTGGACAGCCTGAAAGGAGCGAATTTTTAGAGGCACTTATGTTGCTCAAATCAGAAAACTTTGAACTAATGAAATGTGTAATAACAACTGAATATTGCTGTCGTAAAATATCAGGTCAAAATTCCTCTTCTGTGATTTTTAACATTCTTCGCAGTGAAGCTTAGGAATCTGTTTTCTGGACAGCAAATCACTATTGTTTGATCCTAGCTCTCAAATAGGACCATCATCTAAAGCATTATCATATAGAATATCTAAACCAAATTCCTCATCACTTTCAAAGCTATTATCAATAATAATATCATTTTGAATGTGTTGATCATCATCAGAATCAGAATCAAAATAGCATGGTGAGTAAGGATATGGGCAATCCTCTAATACCTTTTCCTCTTCTCTATATTCTTCTTGTTCCTGCAAGCCATTAGATCTCTCCTTGATAGCAACAAGATTGTTATAATATTCAAGGATATAGGTATTCTTACAAAAGAGTTTCAAGAGTTGTTCAAGTGTTGTAGCAAGTCTTGGTGTGAGGCTACGAGCTTTATCTATATTAAACATAACTATCTCAAGAATTCCCATTACAATAGTAAATTCCTCGGCTGCCTTCATATCAGTGGTCATAATTTCATTATTATGGTAAGAGGCAATTATAGGCATACTCTCAAGCTTGCATTGAAAATTAAGATGCTTAGGATATTGATCTATGCAGCAAGATACATTATACCTATCACATAATCCATGGCCAATTACATTTAATGCTTCCATTATAAACCTTTTTTGATCAACATTAATTGATCCAACCATAGGGGGTTGCATAAGTACGTGACTCATACATTCCACGAACATAACAAATGAACTAATTTTTTTGTGTTTTTCAAATAAGGAGAGTATAAACTGATACATAACTAAAAGTAAAGCTAATGAGAAACTCACAACCAAACAAGTTTAAAGGAACCTCCCCAAGCTTAGATGATTGTAAGATATAAAACAAGATAAAATAAATCTAAAGTCTAGTGCACACAAGAATAGAAACTTAAGCGCTACGCTCCCCGGCAACGGCGCCAGAAAAGTACTTGATAACCCCCAAGAGCAGGGGATCACTGTAGCACCTCTCAATGTGGAAGTAGGGTATCGATCCGCAGGAGCAAGAAGGAAAAGTTATCTATTCCCTACAACTAAAGTGTCACAAGTTTTAGTTGATTATGCACTAAACAAGTTTAAAGAACAAGATGGTTGATTTAATGGATGGAAGTTTAATGTAACAAAACAAGAATGTAAAAGTGTCCCAATCCTCTTCAATGCAAGAGGACAAGACAAAGGTTTTCTCTTATAGGAACAATGGACATGGGTTCATGGGTTCACTCAATCCTCTCTCCCATCTATGGTGATTATCATGTTATAGATAAAAAGTACACACAATTGTCATGCTTTAATGGTAAACTTCTATGACGGCTACATGTCCTAAAACACATAGTTGAAAGAAAATAATCATTTGTGTTGCTAGGTCACCCTCGTAAGGCTAGCGTGGTTTGTTGTCACTCCCACATCATACTTCTTCCTTTTTACCCCCAGATAAAGGATGTTGGGCTGTATTGTGTCACTCAATACATATGCCGTTGTCACATCGGCCATCCCGTACCTACATACATCATACTTCATAATGGACAATATTCTAAACACTAGTGCAATGATTCATATTTCGTGTGCATGACCACATCTCTCTCATCTATCTACACTTGGTGGTGTCAATCACCTCATGACATGGATAAACAAGGCATTATGCATAAATCGAACCATCACATGCATCATAGAATATCTCCAAAGTATGACAAGTCATAAAAGATCCAACACAACGGTAAATGCATAACAAATATCATCTCATACCACAATATCCACCATAGGAATTACATAGATAGATCCATACTTATGCAAGGCACATCATATGGACTTCAACAATGATCATACATAGAGAGATTAGATCAAGTTACCACCACAAACCCAAAGTCCAGGGGGTGGACTACTCCCCCTTCATCATGGTGATGATGGTGGAGATGTTGGAGAAGATGGAGACCACCCCGGCAGCGCCCCGCCGGAGTTTTCCCCCTCCAATCTGCAGCTCCAGGTCTTCTGTTTCGTGGTTTTGTGTTTCTGCGGCGCTCCCTTCCGAAAGCTCGGGGGACTATTTTTATAGTCGTTTTTAGGTCAAGACGAAGGCACGGGGACGAAGATCGACGGCATCGGAGGCTCGAGGCCCAGGATAGGGGGTCCCACGCGGCCAAGGAATCTGGCCGCGTGGGCCCACCTCTTTTGGCCCTCGGGTTTCCATTTTTTCGCTTCCTTCGCTCCTACGCTTTGTTCCTTCCAAAAAATGATCCCCGCAAAATATTAGGTCATTTGGACGTCGTTTGGGTCCCTGAAACATCAAAATATAGAAAATAGGGTTTTCTGCCAGTGCAGGGTTAATTCCAAAAAATAGGGAAACTGTGAAATATTCCCAAAATCAATATAAAACAATGATATAACCCTTATATGATGCAAATATGATTGAAATATAAGTAATATAATGCAAAGTTCATGTATGCATTTTACATGCATCAGTCACCACCTCCCAGAAGGCAGCGTGACGAGGCATCCAGAACCGGCAACAGACGCAAGGCCTCGCCTCCTCTGCCTAGGCGGGATGAAGGCGGAAGCAGGGGAAGCAGAGCCGCCAAGGAGTGGCGGCAATCGTGACAACGCCCCGCCGCCAAGAAGAACCAGGGACCGCACACAGTCCCCACCACCAGTGCCCAGGCATGAAGGTGGAAGCCGGGGGCACAACAACGAGCCTAGGCACGGCCGGGCAGCGCAGGACGAGCCTAATGCCGACAGATCCGGCAGGCAGCTTGGTTCGCAAGACGCATGCACGGCACCATCTCAACGACATTAAGGCTGGAAAGCAAGACGCCTACCTCGGCCCTGAGTGCTTTGGCCCAGCCATCCGCAACGTTCAGGTACCTCGAGACATGACATCAGTGTCGAAAACTCATCAAAGGTACAATGGAGCGGACAAGCCAAACTCATGGTTGTCAGATTATGCGCTGGCAGTCGAAATTGCCGGGGTCAATGGCCTCGTCGCCGCACGCTTCCTTCCCCTCATGCTTGAAGGGATAGCCCGAAGCTGGATCGAAAACTTGCCGGAGAAAAGCATTCATAGCTGGCATGACATGGAGAAGGTGTTCACGCAGCACTTTCAGAGCACATACAAGAGACCCAATACATATACAGATTTGGTTCGTTGCGTGCAAAAGCCGGATGAAACGGCTACAAGCTTCTTGGCAAGGTGGATTCAGACGAAGGCAAGCTGTGAAAACGTAGACGACAATCAAGCAATCCATACCTTCACCACAGGCCTCCTGAAGGGCTCAAGTCTCAGACATAAGCTCGTACGCATGCAGGTCAAAGATCTCGGAGTCATGCTCGAAGTAGCAACCATGTACGCACATGCGGATGATGACACACGCGATGGAGACGGCGCTCATGACATGGCGCCAAGCAGGCGAGCAAGTCACAAATGCAAGGCTCCCCAGGACAACAAAGCCGCACCGTCAAACGAGGTCGCCGCCACCTTCGAAGGCAAAGGCGGCAGCCGCAAGTGGAAAGGAAAGGGTAAATAAGGCGGCTCCAGCAAGCAACGCCTGTCATACGACCAGGCAAAAGCCTTGCCCTGCCCAATCCACGCGTCCTTAGGCAAAGTTAACCACACACTGGGGGAATGCCGGTTCATGGAAGATTTCAAGAAGGACCCCGAGGTTGGGTGGAAGCCAAAAAAGAGCAGAAAGGCTGAGAAGACAAAGAAGGAAGACGATGATGGGGCGGTCTCCATGTCGGAAGATGAGGAACCCAAGCTGGCACGCAAGGAGAAACAATATCCCAAGGTCCATGGCCAACTGGTCTGCTTTTTGGGCACTCCTTCGGCAAAGGAAGAAAAGGCAGAACTGCGTGAGCTAAACGCCACAGTGCCTGATGTTCCTCAGTATTTAGAGTGGTCGGAAAAGGCAATCACTTGGGATAGAGACGATCACCCAGATTACATACCTCACCCCGGCAAATACACCCTTGTCGTCGACCTAATTGTCGACAACTTCAGGCTCACCAAGGTGTTGATGGACGGCGGCAGCAGTCTCAACATCATATACGTGGACACCCTGAAGCGCATGAACTTGTCAGAAAGCCAGCTTGACTACAGCAAAGTCAAGTTTCATGGCATTGTTCCGGGAAAGCAAGCCAAGTCAATGGGAAGCATCAAACTTGAGGTTACTTTCGGACCTGAGACAAACTACCGCTCGGAGTATCTCAGGTTTGAAGTAGTCCCCTTCAAGAGTGCTTACAACGCCATCTTTTGGCAGCCAGCTTTCGCCAAGTTCATGGCTCGGCCATGTTACATCTACATCAAGCTGAAGATGTCTGGACCCAACGGTACAATCACCGTCAATGGCAACTTCAAGAAAGCAAAGGAGTGCGAGCGTGGCAACGCCGCCTTCGCTGAGGCAGTCCTCCACGCAGAGGAGCTAGCCATGTTGAAAAAGGAAACTGATACGTCGCAGTTGCCAGAAGATATGAAGACCGCCGAGCCCAAAAAGACTTTCAAGGCGTCCGAGGATACAAAGAAGGCGGACCTAGTCCTAGGTGATAGCTCCAAGCAAGTCACCATCGGGTCCGGCCTAGATGACAAATAGGAAAGCGCGCTCGTCAGGTTCCTCCGTGAGAATCAGGACATCTTTGCATGGTCGTCAGCCGACATGCCAGGTGTCCCGAGGGAACTTGCCGAGCACTCTCTTAATGTCTATGAAGGAGCCAAGCCAGTAAAGCAAGGAATAAGGCGCTACGGTGAGAAGAAGCGGATGGCAATAGGGAAGGAGATCATCAAGTTGCAAGAAGCCAAGTTCATTAGGGAGGTAGTACACACTGATTGGTTGGCAAACCCTGTAATGGTTCCAAAACCCAATAAGGAAATGAGAATGTGCATTGATTATACCGGTTTGAACAAGTGCTGTCCTAAGGACCACTTTGCTTTACCTCATATAGATCAGGTCATAGACTCCACAGCCGGCTCCGAGCTGCTGTGCTTTTTGGATGCGTACTCCGGGTACCACCAAATCAAAATGCGAGAATCCGACCAACTCAAAACATCGTTTACTACGCCCTACGGGACCTTCTGCTACATCATGATGCCCTTCGGCCTAAAAAATGCCGGTGCAATGTATCAGCGATGTATGCAAAGATGCCTTCACGAGCAAATTGGCCGCAATGTTCACATCTATGTTGATGACATTGCCGTCATGTCGAAAAAGAAGGCGGATTTGCTTGACGACCTGAGAAAACCTTTGATAGCCTCGACATATCCAGGCCCAAGGACCTAAAGGACGTGCAGCGACTTGCCGACTCGGCGGCTGCCGTCAGTCATTTCATTAGCCGTCTTGGAGAGAAGGCACTGCCTCTCTACCGGCTTCTGAAGAAATCCGACAAATTTGAGTGGACAGACGAAGCAGATGCTGCCTTAAAACAGCTCAAGGAAGCATTAACGTCTGCCCCAATCCTAGCAGCTCCTCGAACGCAGGAACCAATGCTGCTTTACATCGCGGCAACTAACTTAGTTGTTAGCGTGGTTCTGGTTGTGGAACGCAAGACGGAAAAATCAGACATACCGAATCAGCGACCGGTCTCATTCATTAGTGAAGTATTTTCCGCCTCCAAGCAGCGTTATCCGCATTACCAGAAGCTGGTCTATGGTGTTTTCTATGCCACCAGAAAGTTGAGGCATTATTTCCAGGAACATTCAATCGCGGTTGTGAGCAAGGCGCCTCTGGGGGATATCATCAACAATACGGATGCGACAGGCCGAGTTGCCAAGTGGGGTATTAAACTTTCCGCCTTCGACATCACGTATAAACCCAGAACCGCCATTAAATCTCAAGCCTTAGCAGACTTTGTAGCAGATTGGACAGAAGCCATGGACGAAGTACCTCTGTCGAAGACTAGTCCCAGGAACTAGGGGTGTCTCTCAGAAGCCAGGAAACGAGTAAGGGGCTGAACACAATGTCAAAAAAATCCTCAACAACCTCGGCGACGGTGCTCGTCGAGCTCGGTGAGGAACATCACGGCAGAGAGGAAACACGAGCCGCTACCCAGGTTCAGGCCCACCGTGAGGTGTAAAAGCCCTACGTCCTGTTAAGATGTATTGCACTGCTTGAACAGGTTCACAGTACAAGGGTGCTTGCCGAGGGCACAGTTGTGGCTATGGTGGACTATGGTGGAATGACCTCCGTCTTCTCCTTCCGACGAAGCTGCTTGGTTGTGGAATGAGTTGGCGAATGCGGGATCTCCTTCCTAGGTCGTACACTGGCTCCTTATATACTGGGCTTGGTCCTCTTCCCCAAAAATCTCCGGCGGGAAGGGATACCACAATGCCGTCGAGTTGGAGCACAGCGCACAGCGTCGGCGGCGTCCATGGACGCGGTCCATGGCAGAGAGCACGTCGTCTTGGCAGAAAAAGCCACCGTCCAACGAGGACGGTGGGCTGGCACTGCAGAGCTTTGGGGCGTGCCCCATGGTGACGTCGCAGTTGGAGCGTAGCGGCGGCCGGCCGTTTTATCACCAAATTGGCAAGTCTTGGAGTCCGCTTTGCTTCCTCCAGCTCCTTTGACCACTTTATACACGAGAATGGCAACTGCGGCGTCTTCGTCATCGCGCGCAGGCGCGCGCGTCACTCTGCGGCGGGCGAGAGCCCATGTGCGCTCTGCAGCGGCGCAGGAGCTTGCTTCCACTTGATGGAACCCCGCGAGGGCCTGAAGCCTCACCGAGGTTTTGTAGCCGTTGACTTCTCGCGAGGGAAAGCCTCGCGAGGGTAGCGCGGAGACGCGCCAGGACCTGATGGTCCTTTAGGAGAGGCCTTCCTGAGGCAGAAGTTCCTCTCGAGGCCCCTTAGGCCGATCGTCTGGTCCTTAGCAGAATTTCCTGCGGAGCGGTTGAGGGCTGTGGCAGGCCGGCCCATGGTACCCTGGTTTCCACTGGGCCGACAGTAGCCCCCGGGCCCACGATGGGCACGCTGGAGCTCCTCAGGCGGAGGCGAATCGTCGTGGGCCCAAAGAAGCCTGCGAAGCTCGAGACACGTGGAGCGTCACGGCTGGACACGATCCCACGATCTCCTCTGAAGTAACGGGCGTAGTGGTGGGTCCCGCCACATCTCGGTAATGGCTCGATGAGCCGACATAAGGCGAAGAGCTCGGCGCAGGCGACCATTACTCCACTCGTTCCCCTTTCGCCTCCTTCTTCCCAACGCTCAATCCCCAAACTCCTCCTTCGCGACCTTGCTGCAATGGCGCCCAAGAAGGCCACCGCTGCCACGAAGGGCAAGGTAGTGGCACAGGGCGGCGAGCCTGCTGCGATGCAGCGGGACGGTGACTTCGAGCCAGCTCTGTCCGGCTCCCGCTTCGAGACGGAGGCGCAACTGGACAAGGTGCGTCACATGGCGGCCTCGAAGACCAACGAGCACGGCGCCACGGTGCTCAAGCGAGCGGGCAACTCTCACGGCAGCTTCTACCCCATCTTCATGCACACTCTCTTCGCCGGGCTCGTTCCTCCCTTCTCCGATTTCTTCCTGGCGGTTCTGGAGCGCTACCAGATCCAGGTTATTCACCTCCACCCCAACTCCATCCTCGTCCTCGCCATCTTTGCCTACCTCTGCGAGGCGTACATCGGCATTCCGCCTTCGGTGGACCTCTTTCGCAGCTTCTACGCACTCCGGTTCACGGCGAACAAGGAGCGGTCGGGGTGCGTGTCCTTCCCCATCACCGACGGCATGAAAGGCGTCTACATCCCCATCGCGCGGAACGGCGAGAACATTGTGACCAGCGTGACGAAGAAGGTGGAGGACTTCCGCAAGCGCTGGTTCCTCATGCAGTTCGAGAGTCAGAGCGCCTTCTTCGAGCTGCCTGAAGCGCCTCCGACGAAGAGGGCGAGCTGGTCCTCCAAGGGGCTCAAGGGCGCGACACTTGGCCCTGTGGTGAGGCGCTTGAGGGACCTCCGCGAGGCTGGCCTCACCGGGCAGATGGTGGCCAAGGACTTCGTGAGGCGCCGCATTGCTCCGCTCCAGAGGCACGCGGACGCGATGTGGCTGTACTCCAACCAGAGGGACAAGATGCGCCTGAGCGCTACCCTCTACACGCAGGAGGAGGTGCACGCCCTCATGGAGACCCTCTTCACATCTCCAGACATCTCCGCGCCCACTGACCAGACTGTACCACTCCACCGGATCGATCTCGAGCGTCGTGTCTCGCACGTGCAGGCGATGCCGAAGTTCGACCAGTGGGGCCTGGTGCCTAAGGGGCACGTTGGGCCTCGCGAGGACCCGGAGTCTGCGGCGCAGGGGGCACCAGCTGAGGGCGACGAGGAGACGACGGAGACGCCCGCGGAGTCTGACGCAGGCGCAACCGGCGCCTCGGGAGGCGCCACTTCCTCGGCGGAGAATTCGAGCACCTTGAAGAGTGCAGCACTTGAAGCTGATATCCATGAGATCTCCTCGGGCAGCGGCGGCCAGTTCGTGGTTGCCCCCTCGCAGCGTGTCGAGGGGAAGGAGGAGAGCGATGATGACGATGCTTCGTCGGGCCACTGCGAGCCCCGCTCCAAGGCGATCCACGACAGGAACGCCGGAGCCCGGGAGGAAACGGAGGCACGGACGAGCGCGGAGCCCAGTGCTCCGCCCGCGCGGCGGAAGAAGAGGAAGTGGGTCGACACCGCGGCGTAAGTTTTTACATTTCTGCTTTCTGTTTGATGCTGCCCTTGTGTAGACCTCTCGAGGGGTTTTTGAGCCTTTTCCTCTACAGGCCTGTAGAGCCAAAGAGGCGGAGGCTCCAGAGACTTGGAGAGATCTCCAGCTCTGCCGCGGCGTCTGCGGCGCCTACGGCTGAAGAGGTGCACCCCGAGGCCACCGCTTCCTCTCCCGAGGCTGCGGCGCCACCTCCTGAGACAGAGGAGCGCCGCGAGGAGGAGGAGGAGGCAGAGGTGACGATGCCGTCACCGGCACGGCCTGATGCCGACAAGAGAAGACGCTAGAGGAGGATGCGGCAAGGACCACGCCGCCGGCGAAGGAGGGCGCGGTGGAGACAGCTGCGTCCACAGAGACGCACGCTGACGTCGAAATGGAGGACACCACTGTGCCGCCGCCTCCACCGAGCTCGGGCCTTGGAGGGCCTACGGTGGGCACTGAAGCTGCCGCGGGGACGGCTTCAGCAGAGAAGGCCAACCCTACTCCTGGGGAAGAGGAGAGTGCTCCCCAGGGGCAGAAAGATGGTGGAGCTGATGGTGGGGGCGCCTCGAGCCCCCAGAAGGCTCCCAGCGCAGAAGGCGAGGGGGCTCTCGCCAGAGCCCCCAAAAGGCCCCTAGCATGGAGGAAGGGGTAGGCTCCCAGCAGAGCCCCCAGGCGCGCCTTGAGGACACTCAGAGCCCAAGGCGCGATGCCCCGGGGTCCTCGGCAGGCGCTGGCGCTTCCAGGCCCTCTGGAGAATCATGGGCCCTAGCCTTGCTGGGTCAGCGCCCAGTCGCAGCTCAACGAGAGGCTGTCCTTCGCTCGGCGAGGGAGGTGCTCGATGGGCTCGAGGCCCAGCTCGCTGAGGAAGACCGCGTCAGGGCGGAGGAGGTCGCCGAGCCTGCCCGTTGCTTCGTGGATGAGCCACCGAGGCAAAGCAGAGCCGTGTGCCAAGACTCTCGCAGTAGGCCCTGAAGACGCCGCTGGTGAACTGTGAGCCGTTGTTGGTGATGATGCGATCTGGCACGCCGAAGTGACAGGCCAGGCCTCTGATGAATTTCACCGCTGATCTCGCCTGGATGGTGCGCACCGCTTCAACCTCCGCCCATTTGGTGAACTTGTCGATGGCGACGTAGAGGTAGCGGTAGCCCCCGCTGGAGCGTGGGAAAGGTCCCAGGATGTCCAGCCCCCAGACCGCGAAGGGCCAGGAGAGCGGGATGGTCTGGAGCCCCAGTGCGGGCTGGTGGACTTGCTTGGCGTGGAACTGGCATGCCTCGCAAGCCTGGACAACGGTGGTTGCATCTTGAAGCACTGAGGGCCAATAGAACCCACTCCTGAAGACTTTCCCTGCAAGTGTGCGTGATGACGAGTAGTGGTCACATTCTCCGCTGTGGATGTCCTTGATCAGCTGGCGGCCTTCTTCAGGGGGGACGCATTTTAATGCAACTCCATTTGGACGCTTGCGGTACAGGTCTCCCTCATGAAGGCAGTATGACTTGGCCTGGCAAGCAACTCTCTCTGCTTCTGCGTCCTCTTCAGGGAGGACTCCGTCCCTGAGGTACTCCTTGAGCTCATCGATCCAGCCCGTCTCTTGATGCGTCATGGCTAGCAGCAGGCGTTTCCCTGTGGGTGGACCGCAGCTCGGCGCTCTGGATGTTGGTGGTGGTGGGAGCTCTTCGTCCGTGTTCATCTCGACCGCTTCTTTTGGCTGTTTCACCAATGCCTTGGTGAGTCTCTCCTCGAACACGCCCGCCTGCTGGGCTTCTCTGCGTGATGCTCGCTTGGCGATGTCATCGGCCTCCTGGTTCTCCCTTCGTGGGATGTGCCTGAGCTCCATCCCCTTGAAGTGTTTCTCGAGCTTGCGGACCTCCTCGAGGTAAGCGGCCATGTGGCCGTCCTTAGGTGTATAGCTCTTGTTGGAGAAGTTGACGAGGAGCTGGGAGTCGTCCTTGACGAGTAGGCACTTGATGCCGAGGCCGATTGCGGCTCTGAGCCCGACGAGGAGGCCCTCGTACTCGGCGATGTTGTTGGAGACCTTGTCTGTCATGAAGCACAGCTGGACGGCGTAGTAGAGCTTGTCGGCCTTGGGTGAGGTCAGGACGACGCCAGCCCCAACGTTCTGGCATGCGAATGCTCCGTCGAAGTGCATGGTCCAGTGGCTTGGCGCCGTGTCTCCAGCTGGCGTGGTTTCCGCCTCATGAGGCTCTTCTCGCTGCGTGTCTATCCATTCGGCCACGAAGTCCGCCAATGCCCTTCCTTTGATGACCCTGGTGGTGTCGAAGCGCAGGCCAAAAGGTTGCAGCTCAATGCTCCACCCTGTGATGCGATCAGTGGCGTTTGGGTTGCGCAGGATCTGCTCCAGGGGGAATGATGTGACCACTGTAATGGGGTGGCCCTGGAAGTAGTGGCGCAGCTTCCTGGAAGCAATGAGGAGCGTAAGGAGGAGCTTCTGCTGCATAGTGTACCGCTCGCGGGCATCTCGCAGCACAGTGCTGACGAAGTAGATGGGATGCTCGACGAGGGTTGTCGATGGTGACGCAGCGCTGGGCTCCTCGGGAGCCTTGTCGAGCCTCTCTTGAGGTGGACCCTTGACGAGGGTGCCTTCTGGTTGCACGGGCTCGGCATGGGGCTCAGGGCTTGAAGAGGATGTTTCCTTGTCGGGGGGATCTGGGCTTGGCGTGGCAGTGTCCTTGAGGCGACGAGGTGGCTGCATCTCTTATATGGCTTTGATCTTGTCAGGATTCGCTTCTATGCCGCGGTGAGACACTAGGAACCCGAGGAGTTTGCCTGACGGTACCCCGAAGACGCACTTGGCGGGGTTTAGCTTGATGTTTACTTTGCGCAGGCTGGCAAAGGTTCCTCGAGGTCCTCCATGAGGGTGTGCTCTTCGCGAGTCTTGACCACGATGTTATCGACGTAGGCTTCTGTGTTTCTTCCCATCTGAGCCCCCAAGGCCTTCCTCATGAGCCTCTGGAAGGTGGCGCCGGCGTTCTTCAAGCCAAAGGGCATGCAGACGTAGCAATACACACCACAAGGGGTGAGGAATGCTGTCTTCTCCTCATCCTCCTTCGCCATCTTGATCTGGTGGTAGCCTGAGAAGGCATCCAGAAAACAGAGGAGGTCGCAGCCGGCGGTGGAGTCCACGATCTGGTCTATCCGAGGCATGGGGTACGGGTCCTTGGGGCAGGCCTTGTTGAGGTCGGTGTAGTGATGCAGAGCCTGCCGCCCCCGGTGTGCTTGGGAACGACCACCGTGTTGGAGAGCCATGTGGGGTGTGGAACTTCCCTGATGATGTGTGCTTCTTTCAACTTCTCTACTTCCTTGATGATGAACTCTTGCTTCTCTGGCGCCTGGCGCCGTGCTTTCTGCTTCACGGGGCGTGTTTGGACACACGGCTAAGTGGTGCTCGATCACCTCCCTCGGTACTCCGGACATCTCTGACGGTGTCCATGCGAACATGTCAGAGTTTGCCCTGAGGAAGGCGACGAGCGCGCTTTCCTATTTGGGAGGCAAGCCAGCGCCTATGGTGACGCTAGCCCCGAGCCGCTGGCGTCCAATGACACCTTCTTCGTGGCTGCCTGCTCCTGTGAGAACAACTGCTTCTTCTTCGCGGGCCTCTCGAGGGGCTCCATGTCCTCATCAGCGGGGAATGCCACGGCAGCGGCCTTGTAGGCGGTCTCGACAGAGCGCATTGCGTCCTGGACTTGACCGTGGATGGCGATGGTGCCGCCGCTGCCTGGAAGCTTGACGATGTTGTACGCGTGGTGAGTGACGGCCATGAACTTCGCGAGGGCGGGGTAGCCGAGGATGGTGTTGTAGGGCAGGCCAATGTGTGCGACGTCGAAGTCGATCTGCTCGGTGCGGTAGTTCTGCGGCGTGCCGAAGGTGACCGCGAGCCTCACCTGCCCCAGAGGTGTGGTAGAGCCACTTGTCACCCCCGTGAAGGGCCTAGAGGGCATAAGCCACTCGTAGGGCACTTGAAGCTGCTCGAAGGTCTCGACAGAGATGACGTTCAAGCCCGCACCCCCATCTATGAGTGTCTTGGCGACGGCGATGTTGTTGATGATGGGGGTGCACACCAGAGGGATGGTGCCTACAGCCTTGGTCGACTTGGGGTGGTCCTTGGAGTCGAAGGCGATGGTGTACTGTGACCACTTGAGGGGCTGGGAAGCCTCAAGCCCTGGAAGCGCTGCGCTGACCTCGCGAGAGAATTGCTTGAAGTGGTTGTTGGACTTGGGCCTGGGACCCGCCGAGGATGCAGGCTATTGCCCCCTGAGGGGCCTGGTAGCCCCCAGGGTTCTCGTCGGGGAGGTTGCCGTTTTGCCCAGCGTTGTTCCCCCGAGCCCTCTGCTGGAAGTTGTGGCGTCCACCTCCGCGACCACCACGGCCTCCGCCGCGGCCGCCGCGGCCCTGGTTCTTCTCCCGCTCCTTGCTGAGCTGCTTGAGCTCCCAGCAGTCTTCAGTTGCGTGGTTGTGCCTGTTGTGGTAGATGCAGTATGGGCGATTGTCCACCTTTTTCTCTTCAGCCGCCGGAGAGGCCTCGCGAGGCTGCTTTGCGTCAGGCTCTGCCGCGAGGATGGCGGTGGTCTTGCGCTTCTTGGCAGGCTTCTTCTTGCTCCTGGACCCCTCAGGAGGGTCATCCTCCACTTCCTTCTTGACGAAGAGGAGGCCCTCTTCAGCCTTGGCGCACTTGTCAGCCAGATCAAAGAGCTTCACCACAGAGGAGAGGGTGCGTGGATGCCGAGCTTCTCGAGCATCCTGTGGTTCGTGACGCCCTCCCTGAAGGCGGAGATGACGTGCGAGTCCGGGATGTTCGGAATCTTGTTGCGGACCTGGCTGAAGCGCTGGATGTATCTGCGGAGGGTCTCGTCAGGCTTCTGGCGCACCGCGCGAAGGTCGTTGTAGGTGAGCGGCGCTCGTAGGTGCCCTTGAAGTTGGCGACGAAGACCTTGCAGAGGTCCTCCCACGTGTCGATGGTGTTCTCGGGGAGGTTCATGAGCCACGAGAGCGCGGAGTCCTTGAGCGCCATGGAGAGCCAGTTGGCCATCACCTTGTCGTCGCCTCCCGCAGCCTGGATGGAGACGGTGTAGAGCTGCAGGAACTCCAGAGGGTTGGTCCTGCCGTCGTAGCGTGGAGGGAGGTCTGGCTTGAACTTCACGGGCCAGACGACGCGGCGCAGGTTGCGGGTGAAGGCGGTGCAGCCCGTGGCGTATGTCACGGCGCCACCAGCGAGTACGCCGCGGTTCTGGCGACCTGCAGCGGCAATCTCCTGCACGACGCGGTTGTGGCGGTCCCTCTGGCGCTCGATCTCCACGCGGGCATCCGCCGGAGTCCGCTGCACAATCTGGCAGTCGTGCGGCGAGGATGCGTGCGACGCGGCGCGGTGGTTTGCTGCCGGAGCTGCAGCTGGAGGAGGTGGCGGAGGCGGAGGGGGAGGAGGAGCGCCGTGCGCTATGTTCCCCTCGTCCGGAGTGGCGCACCAGCGAGCGAGAGGGCGCTGGTGCTGCAGTGGTGGCGGCAGGAACGGCGGCGGCGTTGATGAGCTCCTCGAGACGCCCAAGCCAGTTGTCGTGGCCCGCCTGCGTGGGACGGTCGCGTAGCAGCTCTTGCGCCATCACAGCGCAGTGGCTGGGCTGGGCGCCGCTCGGCCCATCGTGGAGGCGCTCTCGCGCCTGGATGGGTGCAGGGAGGAAGCTCCCTCGTCCTCGCCGTCGATGCCGCCGTCGTTGCCGCTGCCGTTGCCGCCGTCATCCTCAGGATGTTCGACGCGGCTCGGCGTTGCGCTCTGAAGCGCGGTTGGCGCGTGGGCGACCACGCGGGTTGTGGTTGGCGGCAGGCTCGGTGTTGGCCCTGCCGGACGTCCGTCGCGCAAGACGCGCAGCTCGCGTGTCAGTCATGGCGCGGAGAGGTTGAAGAAGTTGAAGACGCGCCTCAGCCCCCTACCTGGCGCGCCAAATGTCGGAGACTAGTCCCAGGAACTAGGGGTGTCTCTCAGAAGCCAGGAAACGAGTAAGGGGCTGAACACAACGTCAAACAAATCCTCAACAACCTCGGCGACGGTGCTCGTCGAGCTCGGTGAGGAACATCACGACAGAGAGGAAACACGAGCCGCTACCCAGGTTCAGGCCCACCGTGAGGTGTAAAAGCCCTACGTCCTGCTAAGATGTATTGCACTGCTTGGAGAGGTTCACAGTACAAGGGTGCTTGCCGAGGGCACAGTTGTGGCTATGGTGGACTATGGTGGAATGAGCTCCGTCTTCTCCTTCCGACGTAGCTGCTTGGTTGTGGAATGAGTTGGTGAATGCGGGATCCCCTCCTAGGTCGTACACTGCTCCTTATATACTGGGCTTGGTCCTCTTCCCCGAAAATCTCCGGCGGGAAGGGATACCACAATGCCGCCGAGTTGGAGCACAGCGCACAGCGTCGGGGGCGTCCATGGACGCGGTCCATGGCAGAGAGCACGTCGTCTTGGCAGAAAAAGCCACTGTCTAACCAGGACGGTGGGTTGGCGCTGCAGAGCTTTGGGGCATGCCCCACGGTGACGTCGCAGTTGGAGCGTAGCGGCGGCCGGCCGCTTTATCACCAAATTGGCAAGTCTTGGAGTCCGCTTTGCTTCCTCCAGCTCCTTTGACCACTTTATACACGAGAATGGCAACTGCGGCGTCTTCGTCATCGCGCGCAGGCGCGCGCGTCACTCTGCGGCGGGTGCAGAGCCCATGTGCGCTCTACAGCGGTGCAGGAGCTTGCTTCCACTTGAAGGAACCCCACGAGGGCCTGAAGCCTCGCCGAGGTTTTGTAGCCGTTGACTTTTCGCGAGGGAAAGCCTCGCGAGGGTAGCGCGGAGATGCGCCAGGACCTGATGGTCCTTTAGGAGAGGCCTTCCTGAGGCAGAAGTTCCTCTCGAGGCCCCTTAGGCCGATCGTCTGGTCCTTAGCAGAATTTCCTGCGGAGCGGTTGAGGGTTGTGGCAGGCCGGCCCATGGTACCCTGGTTTCCATTGGGCCGACAACCTCTCCCTGAAGACGCATATTGAATCATGCACTTTGACGGATCAAAAATGCTTCAAGGCTCGGGGGCTGGCATTGTGTTAAGAAACCCTCAAGGATACAAGTTTAGTTATGTGTTACAAATTCACTTTAAAGCAACTAACAATGTTGCCGAATACGAAGCTCTCCTTCATGGTTTACACAACGCCAAGGAACTAGGCGTCCAGCGCGTCCTCTGCTATGGAGATTCAGACTTGGTGGCACAACAGATACGTGGCACTTGGGACGCAAAAAGCAAGACAATGGCGGCATATCGCGCTACCGTTGACGAGTTTGCTAAATGCTTCCTAGGCTACGAGGTCCGCCACATCCCAAGGGCTCAATATGAGGCGGCAGACACACTTGCCAGATTAGGGTCTGAACGCAAAAAGGTACCAAAGGATGTTTTCCTGGAACACCTGCACAAGCCGTCAATAAAAGGAGCAGACCTCCTTGACCCAGAGTAGGCCGAACCAGTCGAAGATGCTAGCTATGCCGTCTACCTGGTAAAGCTGGATTGGACGATGCCATATTTGGACTTCCTGGTCAATCAGGAGTTGCCGGACGATGAGGTTTTGAAAAGGCAAATCATAAGAAGAGCCAAGGCATTCAGAATAATTAAAGGCGAATTGTACAAGCGTAGCACCACTGGTATCTACCAACGATGCATTTCGCCCGAAGAAGGCAGAGAACTATTGGACGAGATACATGCTGGAGTATGTGGACATCGCACTTCCTCACACGCCCTTGTTTCCAAAGCTTTCCGACAAGGTTTTTACTGGTTGACAGCCAAGCAAGATGCAGAGAACATCGTCAAAAGATGCAGGGTCTGCCAACTATATGCCAGACAATCACACATGCCGGCTCAGGAGCTTAAAACAATACCCATCACATGGCCTTTCGCAGTCTGGGGCTTGGACATGGTTGGCCCGTTTAAGACGGCGCCTGGTGGCTACACACATTTACTTGTGGTTGTAGACAAGTTCACCAAATGGGTTGAAGCTAAGCCAATCAAAAAGCTAGACGGTGCCACAGCCGCAAATTTTCTGTGGGGAATAATCTCTCGGTTCGGGGTGCCTCACAGCATTATCACCGACAACGACACTAACTTGTCGCAAGGCGAAGTCGAGGAGTACTGTTATAAGCATGGCATCCGCCTAGATCTTGCTTCAGTATCACACCCGCAGGCAAATGGTCAATTAGAGCGTAAAAATGGTTTAGTCCTACAAGACATCAAACCACGTCTCGAAGTACCCTTGCATAGGTGTAACATCCCAAAAATATTATCAGTATTATTATTCCAAAAATGAGATCCAACAAAAACTTTTGTTGATTATTATTGTGTTGTTTGCAAGTTGTTGCTTGTGGTAATTATTTCTTGTTGCTTGTGTTGCTTGTTTGCTTGAATTAATAAAATGAAATACAAAAGCAAAAGTGAAACAAGAAAAATAAAAGTGACAAATAAGAAACTCAAAATTGTTCCAAACAAAATTCAGAGGAATGGTATATGAAACCTCTCATTTACATTCTTATCACTTATCTCTTCCAAATAATATTTTACACCTATTTTAAAATTCAAAAGTAAAAAACAATTGAAATAAAATAAAATGCCATAATTAAAACCCTATGAAAGAAAATGATTCAAAACATTTTATTTTACAAAACCAATTTTTGTGGAGCTTCTACATATTATGGGAAATCCCCACAAATATTTGCAAATTTTTCTAAATTGTTTAAGTGCCTCAAATAAATTCTAGAAGTTGCTGCTGGACTGAAACAGAAATAAACAGAAACAGAAGGAAATTTAGAAGCAGAGAGGAGGCAGGGGGCTTTCTGCAAAAGCTTCATCCCCTACCTCTCTCCCTCGCCCTGACGTGTCGCCGTGTCGCCATGCCGTTTCCCCGCTGTTCCCGCGCTCCCCAGGCCCCCCTGCACGCGCCTGCACTCGCTCCTGCACCCTCTGCCTCACAGAGGAGAGCACTTGAGTGCCTCTCCCATCGCCATTACGCCGCTGTTCCCCGACGCCCGCCGCGGAGGAGTTCAATGGCGCCGGCCAAATTGGACCCCTCTCGCAGCTCCTCGACATGTCGCACTTGACTGAGCCCTTCTAGAACACGCCCGGACCCCCCTGGACACCTCGGCCTCGAGCTTCTTGCACGCGTCGCGGAGAAATCGAGAAAATATTTCGCCGGGCGCAACCTCGACGCCGTCCGTGCGCCCCGTCCATGAACGCCCGCCCCTGCTCTATATAATCACCCCCACACCTTGGCAGAAGCACCACACCACTCCACACCCTCTCCACTCCCCTCTGTGCACCGCCAGGAGGGCGTGCACGCTGCTCGCGTCCGCTGCAACCTCGCCGTGCCTGAGGTAGACGAAGCTCGCGCAGCCGTGCTGCTGCTGCCTCTCTTCTCCCTCCGATCCCTCTGCTGTGTTTCCCCAACACTCCGCACTCACTTGCCCCTCTGTCCCATGCCCAGGAACCCTAGAGAAGCTCGCCGTCGACGTACCGTGGCCGCGGAAGTGTAGCTGCTCGCCGTGGACGCTACACCCCTTCCCAGGACGAGCAACTCGGCCAGGAGCTCTCCCCAGGCCCCCGCAACCCTCCTGGACCCTCGCCGTGACCTCCCGAGCCTCGAGGTGAGCTAATCGAGCTCTCCCGCCGTCACCGGCGCAGCAGCGCCGCTGGAATTTGGTCGCCGTCGTTGCATTGCACGTGAGCCGTTGGATCGCGATCCAACGGACGCGTACCGCTTCGGTTAGAAGAGAAAGAGAGAGAGACTGACGGGCGGACCCCACTCGTCAGGTTTTAAATCATTTCCGCGCGCGCGCTGCCGCTGCCATTTAGGCCCCACTCGTCAGAAATTTAAACATTATCCATAACTAGGTTTTCTCAGTTTAAATTGAAATATGAAAACAGTACTGTATCCAACTTGTAAATTTAATATCTCAAGATTTATAGCTCCAAATAAATCAAATCCAATTGTTCTGGAAAGCTTATGAAAATGTTTAACCAATCCAATTGGATTCATTCCATTTAATTAAATAGATAAAAAGTATTATTAAAAATACTACAGAAGGTTTAAATTCTAAACTTGTTTGTTTCTGATACTCTGTTAGTCCAAATAATTCCAAACCAATTTTGCTAGCTTAGTACTGCCATGTATTAGATTCCCTAAGTTTGGTAGAATTATTTGTGCAGTAGTATTTGTTTAGTATTAAGTTGAAATTTAAACACCCTTCTGCACTCAAACATTTAAATATGTTTAATGGTTAACCCAAATGAATTAGGACCAATTTTGTTACATCACATTTAGTCATGTTTAGTTACCCGTAAAAGGATATAATTTTAGGATCAACATAACTTAATTGGTAGCTAAAACTTGATTATTAAGTTACTGGATTCAAACAATTGTGTAGGGAGTTTGGTACCTCCAACTGATCCAAATCAAATTGGGTTGTCTTCTACACATCAGTAACTTTCTATAGAAATTTAGTTTGTATTTTTGTGACCAACAGAACTCAAGTTGTGCAATTAAATATGTTCCACAAGTTTCCGCCATAATTTTGGACATAAATAAATATTGTTTAGTTCAATTAATTTGAAACCAAATTGTATTGTTTGATGTGTGCAGTAGCTATTTGTGATGTTTATGGTTGTTATGCTGAGATGATTGCTTGAGTAGTTTAGTGATTGGTTGTATTTGTTTGTTTATTAATTAGACGAGAATGCTGTCGGATTTATCGAGGAAGGAGAGTTTGTTGAATCTGAAGATCAAGACCAAGTTCACTTTGCCGAGCAAGACAAGCTACTCCCTGAGCTTACACCTAAATACATATGCATCTAATTTGATCAAATAATTTACTCTTAAGGCATTGGTTTACAAAACCTTTTCAAAAAGTATATGGATATTATTTTGCCACCCTATGTAGAAATATAAGGTAGTTTATATAAAACTATAGGATGGGAAACAGTGTTGTTTATTCAAAACTATTTTGAAAATACTTGTGTGGTTATGGAATGCCGACATGTCGGTGTTGAAGTGGAGAAATGGAAAATAGGAATGTTTATGAAAAATGCACAGTGTCCTAGTACTATGACAACCAATCTTACTCTGTGCGACCAGATTTACCCACATATGGGAAAGGGCTTAGTCATATAATTTGCTCTTATTAGTATGGGATACCTCATCGACGGAGATAACTCCGTTATGCATGAGGGGATGGTTTGTGATCCACCCCTGACCTGGGTCCTCGCTCAAACTCTATGAAAGATAAGGAGGAGGATTGAAGACTTCACCATGTGGTCGCCGGGAAAAACCTATGAGTCCTCCCACTTAGAGTCCGACGGGCTGGGTTAAGTGTGGATGGAAAGTATCATAGGGGCAGGGTCCTATACTAGCATGAGCAAAGGAGAGACTAGGGTCGGTGGCTCAACTTCGCATACACCTTGTATGGCGGGACGTGGCTGACACGATGAGTTACCGGATGGATGTGGGTTAAAAGCGTGCTACCTCTGCAGAGGGTCAAAACTATTCGAATAGCCGAATCCTCGGTTATGGACAATTGGGAGGCTGTCCTAAGATCATGTGCAAGTTTTTGGAAAAGCTTTTAAGATTAAAAGAAACTGAAATGGTGATGGTGTTACACAGCTATACCAAATGGAGTGGTATGAGTTGTTGAAATAAATGGACAGCCATGGTCAGGAATGTTATGAAATAGCATTATGCAATGAAAAATAACTGGCGGGGACTGCGATCAGAAGCTTGGAGTCGAGACGGTAGGAGGGGAGCGGAGAGCGAGCGAACGATCGCCGCCGCCGAACGCCGGCGTCCACCTCACCCCGGAGGGGCGGCGTCTTCCCTGCGAGAGATGGTGAGCGCGTCGTCTTCAAGCGGCTCGCGGCAGTCGGTGTGGGTGCGGCGCGGGAGCAGTGAGCCAGCGAGTCCGGGCTCGAGCTCGGCGGCGCGGCCGGTGGTGTCTGGGCTCGGCCTCTCGTCCGAGTCTGCGCCAGCGTCGCCGGAGGAGGTCCAGTCGGTGCGGGAGGAGCCCGTGATGCCAGCGCAACCGGATCTGGCGGAGACGGGCTGCCGTGTCCAGGACAGGCTTGCCTGGGTCCAGCCAAAGCCCTCAAGAAAGGCGTTGTGGAGGAGGCGCAAGGCGATGCAGCGGCAGCGCGGGGCGTGGCCGTCGGTGCCCAGGCCGGTCTCGCCGGTCATGGAAGGTTTGTGCTTTAAGTGCCTCAGGGAGGGGCACTTCAAGAGGGGATGCAAGAACGAGCAGGTCTGCATCCGCTGCGCTGAGGAAGGCCATGGCTCGGGGGGGTGCAAGCGCCCCCGCAGCCCTGACTCGGAGGAGGAGCTGCGCCGGCTTGCTATCGCCGCAGTGGCACGGCGCATGGCGGCGCCGCGTGGGAACGCCGGTACACAGCCTGGTGGACGTAACCATTGCGCGCCTGCTGCTCGACAGCCTGGTGTGCAAGGTTTGCGTACGCCTGCTGGTACTGGTGGACCGCGCGCCGATGCAGCGGCGCCGAACCGGCCGCCTTCGCCGCCGTCGGCAAGGGCGGGTGGAGCTGAGGTGTGGCAGGAGCGGAGCCGGGAGCAGTCTGGCTGGGAACAGCCGGAGGAGCCTCCATGTATCATACGCCGCACAGAGGCCATGGATGCAATGGAGCGCAGACTGCAGCATGCGCTGGTGGCTTATGTTGGTGGTTCGCGGCCGGAGGTGACTTGTGATCAGGTGGTGGAGGCCTTGGTGCTGCAGGCGGGCCTGGACAGGAATGCTTTCTCGGTGCATGTGTTCAAACCGGAAGACTTCTTGATCGTCTTCAGGTCGCCGGAGGACAAGAGAAGCGTGGCGGCGAGGCCATCTCTGCTACATGGTGGTTTCTCGCTCTTCTTCAGGCAATGGAACCGTCAGGCTCAGGCGCGCAGGATGGCGATGGGCGTCAAGGTGCAGCTGGCCATTGAAGGGATCCCGCCTCATGTGTGGGAGGTGGACACGGCGCAGCAGATGCTCGGCACGTCGTGTGCCATCGCTGCGGTGGCGCCAGAGACTGCTAGCAGAGCCGACCTGGGGACTTTCCGTCTGGATGCTTGGACGGTGGCGCCCGAGCGGATCCCGCCGCTCCGCATGCTGTGGGTGCCGGAGCCCAAGAATGGAGCGGCCTTACCAAGGCCAATTCGCACGAACAAAGAACTGGGGCTGCTCCAGTATCGTGTCTTGATTCATATCGAGAAGATCGAAGAGTTTTGTTTCACGGAAGATCCGACCTTCAATGCGAGAGGAAGACCGTCGAACAGTGATGACTCGCAGGAGGGCGGCAGCAGTGGAGAGGATGCGGAGGGTTACTGGATCTCGCATGCTAGGTCTTGGACCGCCGGAGTGCCAGACAACCGTGGTCGTTTCGCGCCTGAGGCGGCGGCCGGCGGCCACGCTGCGGCATGGGATCGCCGGGTGTGCACCAGGAAGATAGATGGATCGCCGTCGGCTTGGCGCATCCCCGCAATGGAGGGCCAGATCTCGGTCGCGGAAAGGAAGCGCCGTGTGGCAGTTCCGCTGACGTCCAGAACTGACAGTGCTGCGGTGGTACCCCTGCATGTGTCAGTTGGACCGGTCTTGGAACATGCCGACAAGGGGCCTTTACCGGATCCCGAGATTGCTTCGTCTCCGATCGCTGGACCAAGGGCAACGGTCATCCTGGCGCGGGACACCGTTCAGAAGTCGACAGCACCATTGGTGGAGCAGGTCACTGAGGTGGCACCACAATGCGACACGGTGGTAGCTACAGATCCTGGAAATGCTGTTTCGGCGCCAGAGGAGAGGTTTGAACAACAAAAGGGAGTTGAGGTAGACGCCAAGAGGGATGCGGAATCAGAGCTGGACGCCATTCCTACCACAGGGATGGTGATGGCAATTGGGACACTGTCAGTACCAGCGTCGACTGACGTGGATCCCGGGCTAAATTGTGGCGCTGGACAGGAAGATTTTTTCCAAGTTTCTCTCTCGGATGGGGCTAGCAAACCGCAGCTGGCAGGCAACTCGGCTGAGTTGGGCCGGGAAGGCCAACTAGAGCAAAGTGATGAGTTGGGCCTGGAAGAGCTTAGCTCGGACAGTTCTCTACAGCCGCTTGTTTCCTTCTATGGACCCAATGATCAGATGCAGGGGACTCTGCTATCGGAGAGAAAAAAAATCTGAGCTCGTGGAAGGAGAGGCAGATGCTTTGGGCAAGATGCGCCGCTTCTGCGCCGGAATCTTGAAGAAGTTAGCGCCGCCGCTGCTCAAGGAGATTGAATCCGCCAAGGCGCTTGCAGAGGTTGCGGAGCTGGCCGCCTCGCGACGGGTCACTAGGGCGGCGGCGTCGGGGGCGAGTCTGCCGGCCACGCCGGCTAGCAAAAGACCCAAGAAGGCGTCTACGGCGGAGACGGCGCTGCTCAAGACTCTCGGAATCACGCCGGTGGGTCTCGAGGTGGACGAAGGTGCGTTACAGGAATTCAGGGCACTTTTCGATTCGCCGGTGAGGGAGCAGCACCTGCGCGTCATGGCTAGTATCTTCGGTAAGACTATGCCGCAGTCAGGACAGGGTGTGGCACCTAGTTGGGGTGCTGCCGCGATGCCGGTGCAATAAGCACTGGTTTGGGTGTTTGGTGTTTTCAATTCTCTCTTAATGGATTACAACCCAGAAATCTTAAATCTGAATGTGAGGGGACTGAACGACAGAATTAGGCGTGATGCTCTCAGGGTGTTTGTCGATCAGGTCAAAGCGAATTTGGTTTGCATCCAGGAGACCAAGCTGGATACAATTGATAGTTTCACTGTCATGCAATGTTTGGGGCCGGCATTCGATGGTTTTGCTTTCTTACCGGCGATTGGAACTCGGGGTGGCATTCTGGTGGCTTGGGATTCGGCAGTGGTGAGTCTCTCGAGCATTTCTCTGGATTCCTTCTCTTTGAATGCTGAGGTGAGAGGAGTGAATAATACTTGCTGGTGGCTAACGGTGGTCTATGGACCGCAACGCAATGAAGAGAAGATTCAGTTTCTGAGGGAACTGACGGAGAGGAGATTGCTTTGCCCAGGACCTTGGCTGGTGCTAGGCGATTTCAACATGATATTAAATGCTTCTGAGAAGAACAATACAAATTTAAATCGCCCAATGATGCAGAAATTCAGAGAGTTTGTTAACCAACAGGAGCTGAAGGACTTGTATATGCATGGGAGGTTGTTTACTTGGAGCAATGGCAGGGAGTCGCCTACTATGACTAGAATAGATAGAGCTTTAGTCTCGGTGGACTGGGATCTGAAGTTCCCGAATGCGCTGATGCAGGCCCTAGCATCGAGTATTTCGGATCATGCACCCCTGCATTTATCTCTCAATGCCAACTTCAGACCAACGCAGAGGTTTAAATTTGAACTTTTTTGGACGAAACTACCTGGGTTTCAAGATGCGGTGAGGGAGGCTTGGACCTGCGACCCCTCGATAATGGATCCGTTTCAGAGACTGGACAGATTGTTCAGAAACACTGCGGCTGCTTTACAGTCCTGGGGTCAGCGCAAGGTGGGAAATGTCAAACTGCAGATTGCGATTGCTAACATTCTGCTCTTACGATTTGACAAAGCTCAGGAGCACAGACAATTGTCGGATGATGAACAATGGCTGAGAAATACGCTGAAGTTGTCAGTTTTAGGGCTTTCCTCTCTGGAAAGAACTATAGCTAGACAGCGGTCGAGGATGAGATGGCTAAAGGAGGGCGATGCTAACTCTAAGCTGTTTCATGCAGTAGCTAATGGGAGAAGAATGAGAAAATTCATTCCGGCAGTGAAAGTTGGGGATCAAGTGGTCACCAAACAAGAAGATAAACAGGAGGCTTTCTATCATGCCTATACCACATTACTTGGCACGGCTGGGAGCAGAGAGTTCACAGTGAATCTGCAGAGCTTAGGGCTGCAGCAAAGGGATCTAAGCGATCTGGAATCCCTGTTCGCTGAAGAAGAAGTGTGGAAGGTTATTCAAGAGCTCCCAGCTGATCGTGCCCCGGGCCCAGATGGCTTCATTGGAGCTTTTTACCAAAAAGCATGGGGAGTGATCCGCACAGACATTATGGCAGCCCTACTGAAGTTGGCAGTAGGGGATGGAAGGGGCTTTGGCAAGCTGAACCGATCCTTGATAACCTTAATTCTGAAAAGGCCGGATGCTTTGGAGGTGGGGATTTCAGACCCATCAGTTTAGTTCACAGCTTCGTCAAATTATTCTCGAAAATTCTAGCGAATAGACTAAGATCTAAGCTACCCGATTTGGTCAGCACGAATCAATCCGCTTTCATCAGGGGAAGAAGTCTGCATGATAATTTTATGCTTGTCAGGCAAGTGGCTAGAGGAATTCATGCAAGGAGGCAAAAGGGAATATTTCTAAAGCTTGATATCTCTCGGGCTTTTGACTCCCTGTCCTGGCCTTTTTTGTTTGAGGTGTTGAGAGGCCTTGGGTTTGGGACTCTCTGGTGCAAATGGATGGCGCTGCTGCTGAACACGGCCAGCATGAAGATATTGGTCAATGGCGAACCAGGGAAGCGCATCCATTATGTAAAAGGACTTAGGCAAGGAGATCCTACATCCCCACAATTGTTTGTGCTCGCCATGGAAGTCTTGACGCTTATGGTTGCAAAAGCTGCAGATGAAGGACTGTTGTCTGAGATCAGTGGGTGTAGCAGCCTACAAAGACTCTCTTTGTATGCTGATGATGTTGCCCTGTTCATCAACTCCAGAACTTCAGATCTTGTTGCAGCTAGGGAAATTCTGAGGGTTTATGGGGAGATCTCTGGCCTTAAGGTCAACTATCTGAAATCTGCAGCCATTGTCATTAGAGGAGAAGAGCAGGATAACTTGAGGGTGAGGCTATTGCTAAGATGTGAAATTGGAGCTTTTCCCTGCAAGTATTTGGGACTACAGCTCTCCACAAAACAACTTACAAAGGCACAATGGCAGCCCTTGATCGACATGGTCTTAAACTCTCTACCAGCTTGGCAACGTGGTTTTCTTCAGAGATCAGGAAGGCTCATCATCATCAAGGCAGTGGTGGCAGCTAGAGCGGTGCATCACTTACTCATCTCAGATGCACCTGTTTGGCTTTTTGAGGAGATAAATAAATGGTTTAGGGCCTTTTTCTGGGCAGGAAAGGAAGAAGTACATGGAGGCCAATGTTTGGTGGCCTGGCAGCAGGTTTGCAAGCCATATGAGTTTGGTGGGCTCGGAGTTAAGGAACTCAGCCTGCAAAGCTTAGCCCTGAGAGTTCGTTGGGACTGGCTTCAAAGAACAGAGCTCGAGAAGCCTTGGCAGGGACTTGACATGATCAATGATAAGAAGACGCACCAGGTCTTCAACAAATTGGTGGCCATTACCGTGGGGAAAGGAGCCAGGACACTCTTCTGGAAGGATAAATGGATACAAGGAGCGGCGGCGCAAGATATCGCACCCTTGGTGGTATTGACAGTGAGCAAGGGCTGCTCTAACAAACGTACTGTTCAAGAGGCGCTCCTGGAGCACAATTGGATCAAGGACATTCGGGGAAACCTTTCTATGGAAGGGGCGTTGCAATGTTTTACTCTCTTCATGATGATCAATGAGGTAAATAGGGATGCAGAGGCACAGGATCAGTTCAGGTGGACTTGCTCAGCTACAGGGCAGTATTCGGCTGGGACAACCTATAAAGCGCTCTGCCAAGGCTCAACTAGGATGGAGGGAGCTAGCTGCATTTGGAGAAGCTGGGCGCCGCTCAAGTGCAAAATCTTCGCTTGGCTGGCGCTGCAATTCCGTCTCTGGACTTCAGATAGAAGATTCAGACATGGACTACAGGATGACCTGTCTCCATGTTTCACTTGCTTGCAAGAGACAGATGTGGTGAGCCACATACTTGTTAGGTGTGTCTATGCCAGACAGGTGTGGTTCGGTTGCTTCCAGTCCTTGGGCATTCAGGCATCAATTCCACATATAACGGATGACTTACAAAGCTGGTGGCTTAGGGAAAGGAGAAGGTTTGGCACCAAGGAGAAGAGGGGATTTGACACCCTTGCAATCCTGGTAAGCTGGCGGCTGTGGAAGCAAAGAAACGCGAGAGCTTTCAACAATCCGAGCAAGCAGTTCTCGGTGGAGGGCCTGATCAACCAGATTGTAGAGGACTGGAGGCAGTGGAGACTTGCAGGCCTAGGTGGGAGCAACAATTTCGCGAGAGTAGTACATTAGGCTTAGGTGTGGTGTGTGGTGTTTTGACAGTAGTTGTTTGCAACTAACTGTCAAACTCTGTAAACTCTTTTTTCTACCTTCTATAAAACTACGGTACGCATTTGCGTACTCTCTAAAAAAAAGCCATGGTCAGGAAAAGGAGGGGTTTTTGGAGAAACAAATGAGATGGTGACTTCTTTTAAAGATAGTTATAAAACTCTTCTTACCTTTTTTAATAAAGATATAGAGATGTTTTAAATAAATAAAAGTTGAAAGTAAATAAAACTAGTGCATACTCATGTTGGGGTAGTTTGCGAGTACATTCAAATGTACTCATATTGGTTTCGTCCCTGGCTATTGTCCTAGCCAGACTACGAGGAGGAGCACTACGCCGAGCAGGAGTATGGCGACTTCTACGCGAACTAAGGATCTCCACAAGTCAGCTGCCTGTCGGGTCGTCATCGTTAGAATATGATGTCTACTACGCCGTAGCTTCCGCTGATATTTTGGTTTGGCCCATGAAGGCACCTATGTAAGACTTGGTCTAAATGACCATTTATGTAAGACTTTTTATTCGGTATTGTAATGGATGTAAACTTTGGTATCCAATTCGGATTATGTGCAACGACAGACTGATCACGGGATCGTTGTGTTAAGCATAATCGGGTATTTCGGACAGCTAGTCCGGGGTCCCCACAGACTTGGTATCAGAGCCATCCTGACTTTAGGAAACCTTAGTTAGCATGGTCGTTAGACAAATGTTACAAAAAGATTAATTTCTAAAAGAAAGGAATGAAGTATTTTCGAAAACTGCTTATCTCCAATCCTCTTACTTATGCAAAATTTATTCTCATTAAACATTACATTTTCCTTTGTATCCTTAAAATTTTGCAGACTTGTCATCTCATTAAACTTAAAATTCTGCTTATTGTTACCTCACTAAATTTAAAATTTTGTACACTTATCATCTCACTAACTTAAAATTTTGCTTAAAATTGTAGATGGCACTCCATTACCGAGTTCGTTCAGCTTGAGAAGGACAGCAAGCTGACGTTCGAGAGGGACTTGTTCGAGTTGAGCAAGCTGTTAGGTCGCCCCGCTCCAGAGTTTGAGGGAGCTCAGATTGACGTTCACGGTGTCGGAAGGCTGAGCTGGCTCATCAAGTCGTCAGTTCGCAGGAACATCAAGTCTCCCAGTTCCAGGACGCTCGTCTTCACCACCAAGGAGGCCACCTGGGTTGACGGTCTCTGTACTGCCACACAGAGGATGCTAGCCCGACTTTGTGAGGAGCACAAGGCGGAGTTGGCAGATTCCCGTTTCCGGTTCTACGGGAGGCGCAACTGCGACGGACACCCTACTCCTTCCCCTTGCCACCCGATGTTTGGGAGCTACATCATGGACATGGAGCTCTTACTTCAGTGCACTCAGGATGATCTGATGCGCACTAGGATTCAGCTTCACTTTGACCGCGAGTCGCTCGTTGAGCTTCGCGAGAACGAGGAGAAGCTGATGGAGGAGAAGGTCGCTCTTCTCAGGAAGAGGGCCCAGCTGAGGAAGACTATCGTAAAGCTCCGCAAGAAGGTGGCGGAGCAGGACGAGCTGATTGAGGATCTAGAGCACCATACTGACGAGATGGAGGAGGAGGGCGAGGATCTCCGCAAGGAGAACAACGCTTTCCTCAGTGACGATGATGACTTCGTGGAGGAGATGGATTGTGAGGAGGAGGATGATGAGGAGGAGTTAGTTGACGAGGAGGAGGAGCCACTCGAGGCAGTTCTCGAGGACGAGGAGGAGGATCCCGAGGAGCCACCTACCAGTCAGATGCTGACGTGTTAGAGCTGGAGGTTCCACCTCAGTAGGCGAGTGACTTGATCACTACCGCAGGATTAGGTTGACCCCTATCGCTAGTCGAGTCGAAGTAGTGGTTCTTTTGGAAACCAGATGCTATGTATCTTAGATGTAAGGTGATGTTGTAAGCTTGATGTTGTAAGCTTGATGTTGTTGTGAACTCCTTGATGTGATGTTTGTGAAATATAAGTATGTTTGTCTTGTTAGATCTGTGTGAAATATTTTCATATAATCCTTAAAGTAATCAACCACTTGCGAAATCATCTTTTCCCTTAGTCGAACTTTTTTGCCTTGCCTCTTATACCCGGTGTGCTTCAGGATGCCGCCCCGTCGTGCGGAAGGATCAGGAGCACCACCACCACCGGACCCAACCCCCGCCCAACTTCTCGCGCTTATCATGGAGGAACGTGAAAATGCCCGGCAAGAGCGCCAGGCTCATCTCACTGCCCTGCAACAACTCGCAGCCGCTTATAACAACAACAACAACAACAACAACAACAACAATGGTGGTAATGGCAATGGCGATGGAAACCAGCGATCCACCTTAGGCGATTTCCAGAAAACCAACCCACCCACCTACTCCAAGGGACTTCACCCACTGGAAGCCGATGATTGGCTTCGCACCATCGACAACAATCTGGAAGTTGCTGCTGTGGGAGAAAATGAGAAAGTGCTGTATGCAACCCACTATCTCGCTGGACCTGCAGAGCTTGGTGGGAAACTACCAAGGCTCTCCAGCAAGCTGGTCATGTTATCAACTGGGCTGAGTTCCAGGAGAAGTTCCGCAAGAAGCATATTCCCGCGGACTTATTGAGAGGAAGAAGGATGAATTCCGCAAGCTGAGGCAGGGAAGTAAGATGTGGTCGGTTATCTGGATGAGTTTACCGACTTATCTCGGTATGCTCCTGATGACACCGACAAAGAAGAGAAGAAGATGGAGCGTTTCATGAGTGGACTTCATGATGAACTGCAGTGTGCCTGGTTATCCATGACTTCCGTGATCTGGAGTCACTTGTGGACAAAGCCATCCAGCTGGAGACCAAGCGCAAGTCTATGTTTGAAGGTCGCAAGAGGAGGATGAATGCTCAGGAAGGTTCGAGCAGCCAGAAACCTCGTATCTTTCAGCAAACACCAGGCCTGCCTATCGTCCACCCAAGCCCCACGCCCCAATTACCCTAACCGCCCAAACAACTTCAACCGCCCAATGACAATAACCGTCCCAGAGGAAACTTCAACAACTTCAACCCCAATGCCAATGTTGTCTGCTTTGAATGTGGCAACAAAGGTCACTACTCCAGAGAATGCCCCAATCCTAAGAGGAATGTTCAGCGCCCCAATGCACCGAACAATGGTCAAGGCCGCAATGGAAATGGTAATGGCAAGAATGCCGCACCCCGCGGAAATGCTGCTGTTGTCAAGGGCCGTCTGCACCACATCAATGCTGAAGAAGCTCAGGATGCGCCAGATGTTGTGCTGGGTACGTTCCTTGTCAACTCAGTACCTGCAACTGTTCTGTTTGATTCTGGTGCAACCCATTCATTTGTTACCGAGGAGTTTGTCGCTAAGGGAGGATTAGTAGAAGGCTTCCTAAATAAAACCTGAGTATACAAATTCCTGGCTCCACCATAGAAACCAAGAGATTTTGTCCAAATACTGCCATTGAGATTTCAGGCGAAAAATTTGCAGCCGACCTAATTATTCTAGGAACCCAGGGCATAGATGTTATACTTGGTATGAATTGGCTAGCCAAGTACCATGGTCGAATAGACTGTGCCAGAAGAGCTGTATCCGTCACCACCGACAAAGAAGTAGAAGTGGAGTATGTGTCTGAAACCAACCCTCCCAACCAGGCTGCCATGAGAGCATAGCTCGACCCGCCCTAGATGAGATCCGTGTTGTTCACCTATTCAAGGATGTTTTCCCAGAAGAATTGCCTGGTATGCCGCCAGACCGGGATATTGAGTTCATAATTGAGCTTATCCCAGGGACATCCCCCATATCCCAAAGACCTTATCGGATGAATCCGGAAGAACTAGTTGAATTGAAGAAGCAGTTGGCTGATATGCTCAGCAAAGGTCTTGTTCGTCCAAGCGCTTCACCTTGGGGATCACCCATTATTTTTGTGGACAAGAGAGACGGTACCACACGCCTGTGTGTGGATTATCGCAAGCTAAATGACGTGACCATTAAAAACAAGTACCCTCTTCCCAAGATCGAGGATCTGTTCGATCAAATGAACGGAGCCCGAGTCTTTTCCAAGATCGATCTTCGGACAGGTTACCATCAGTTGAAGATCCGAGAGAAAGATATTCCCAAGACCGCCTTCACCACCCGTTACGGTTTGTTTGAATACACCGTGATGTCCTTTGGTCTGACCAATGCCCCAGCCTATTTCATGAATCTCATGAACAAGATTTTCATGGATACCTCGACAAGTTCGTGGTAGTTTTCCTTGATGACATCCTTATTTATTCCAAGACCGAAGAAGAGCATGCTGAACACCTGCGTCTAGTTTTGGAGACCTCCGAGAGCACCAGCTGTATGCCAAGCTTAGCAAGTGTGAGTTTTGGCTCAGTAAGTGGCATTTCTCGGACATGTTGTATCTGCCGGAGGAATTTCTGTTGACCCAGAGAAGATCCAAGCCATTGTTGACTGGTTATCCCCAACCAGTGTGACTGAAATCCGAAGCTTTCTCGGACTCGCCGGTTATTACCGCAAGTTCGTTGAAGGATTTTCCAGTATAGCCAAACCCATGACCCAACTGTTGAAGAAGGACAAGAAATTTGAATGGACTCAGAAGTGCGAAGATAGTTTCCAAGAATTGAAGAAGAGACTAACCTCAGCCCCAATTTTGATTATGCCAGACGTCACCAGAGTTTCGACGTGTATTGCGATGCATCACGCCTCGGACTTGGTTGCGTTCTGATGCAAGAAGGCAAAGTTGTGTCGTATCTGTCCCGGCAGTTGCGACCGCATGAAGAGAATTACCCAACCCATGACCTGGAGTTAGCTGCTGTTGTTCTTGCTCTCAAAACGTGGCGTCCCTATCTTGCGGGACATCGCTGCGAGGTCTATACGATCACAAAAGCTTGAAGTATATTTTCACCCAGAAAGATTGAACCTGCGACAGAGGAGATGGATGGAATTAATCAAGGATTATGATATTGGAATCCATTATCACCCTGGAAAGGCTAATGTAGTTGCCGATGCCCTTAGTCGCAAACCTTGCACCCTGAATGCCCTGATCCAAGCCGAACAGCCAGCCTTGTTCAAAGAGTTCGAAGATTTGGACTAGAACTTGTTAGCCATGGTATCTCGCCAATTTAGAGTTAACCCCAACCCTGATGGATCAAATCAAAGAAGCCCAAAAAGATCATGAAAGCATTGAAGGAATTAAGAAGAAGATTTCCCTCGGCAAAGCACCCGGTTTTACCGAAGATGCTGAAGGAGTGCTGAAATTCAATGACCGTATCTGTGTGCCCAATGTCACGGAACTTAAGGAGTTAATCCTAAAGGAGGCCCATGAGACCCCTTATTCAATCCACCCCGGCGGAACCAAAATGTACCAAGACCTTCGAGAAAGATTTTGGTGGCATGGAATGAAACGAGAGATTGGTTCTTTCGTAGCCAAGTGTGATATCTGTCAGCGAGTCAAGGCTGAACATCAGCGGCCCGCTGGATTGCTTCAACCTTTGAAAATTCCCGAGTGGAAGTGGGATGAGATTGGAATGGATTTTATTACCGGACTTCCAAGATCCAACCGAGGCCATGATTCAATCTGGGTCATCGTTGATCGACTGACCAAGGTTGCTCATTTTATACCCGTCAAGACCACTCACAATGGAGCCCAGTTAGCAGACTGTATATTTCCAGAATAGTAAGCCTGCATGGTGTGCCTAAAAAGATTGTATCTGATAGAGGCACGCAATTCACCTCAAGATTCTGGAAATCCCTTCATGAAGCCCTCGGAACCAAGTTAGCATTTAGCACAGCTTATCATCCCCAGACCGATGGCCAAACTGAACGAGTGAACCAGATATTGGAGGACATGCTTCGCGCATGTGTTCTATCCTATGGTTCCAAGTGGGAAGATTGTCTTCCGTTTGCAGAGTTCTCGTACAACAACAGTTATCAGTCTAGTCTGCAAATGGCCCCTTTTGAAGCCCTTTACGGCAAGAAGTGTCGTACCCCCTGAATTGGTCCGATACCGAGAAGGCAAATTGTTTGGACCCGATACCCTCCGTGAAGCTGAAGAGCAAGTTCAGCTTATTCGTGAACGCCTCAAAACTGCCCAATCCCGTCAGAAGAGTTACGCTGACACCAAGCGCCGTGATCTCACTTTCAGTGTCGGAGATTATGTTTATCTCGAGTGACACCCCTCAAAGGAATGCAGCGTTTCCATGTCAAAGGAAAATTAGCGTCAATGTATATTGGACCCTTCAAGATCATTGCTCGTTGAGGAGAAGTATCCTATCAGCTGGAATTGTGTAACAGCCCCACTCTTGGTACTGTAAAATTTGAACCAAATTTTCACTTTTGCTTCTTATACATGCATCATGGCATCATTTGTTTTATTGCTCAAGTTGAAATCAAGTGAGGAAAACAAATTATGACAAATGAGAGGCCACATGGAATGTGGTGGGTTGTCTCGTTCTCGCCGCCTAAGTGCGAGTTCTCCCCTTCGAGCCAAGACCGAGCGTGCACCCATGCGTGAGGCCTATGCAATTGCAGGAACCCTCATAGACTAAATAACTCGGGCGGGGCTAGCCAGGGTCCTCTAGTTCGGGCTTTCATTTGCGCGTGCGTGATGATGGTGGTATGAACTGGGATGAGGATGGTGGTGTAGGAAAATGAGTGGCCGTGGGGCGGGGTGATGTGATCCTGGCAGTCCTGCCGCCACTGATGATCCTGGAAAGTCCTTAACGAGGGAGAAGTCGACACCGCTCCCACCCAGCCGGCTTTCCAAGGAAGAGAGCTAATGCGCAGGTAATGGGCCAGACGGTACGTGTGGCAAACATTGTACACCCCTACAGGGTAAATCTTTTCGAAAAGCCGTGTCCACGGTTAAGGACGACTTGGTGCCGGATTCAGGGATCATAGAATAACTTGAACGGAATGATTAAAACCTGAGTACTAAAGGTACTAACAAGGATGCAAGGTTGACTTCCTCGAGGGCGATTCGGGGAGGTGCCTTTGTAGACAGGTGAAGTGATTGATGGTGGTTGCTGCTGAAGATGATCAGAAGAAAAGAGTTTACTTCTTACCTCTTTAAAAATATTCTGATTAGTCGATGCCATTGAGGTGTGTTTTATAAATAAAATCAGCTTTATGCAAAACAGCCATAAAACTTTGAAAGCCTCATCGAGCTAAAGCTCTATATATAATCTTGCGAGTTCGTCGAACTCAACGTCGTTTGTTTTGTTTCAGACGAGGACTTCACCGACCTCGAAGGTGGGTTCTTTGTGGACGTCGACGAGTAGTCTGGGGTTCCCAGGTGGCAGCTTGGGACATTCCGGATCAGCTGGCGCTGGATGTTTATCTGTAGGCCTCTTAGGCCATATTTGGATCTTGTTGTTTAGAACAACTTAATTTGCTTCCGCTTGTTGTAATGTTGGGTCTGTGACCTCTGGTTGTCATTTGCTATCTTTCTCTATTATAAGAGTTGAACTATAATGATTTGTGTCGTAGAGTCTGTGATGTGCCAGTTGTTCCACAAGTCTTGATCTCTCTATTATACGTTGAGGGTTGTGCCTGTGTTAAGGCATCAATCGGGGAGTTGCGTTGCCGATGATCCATTCCGAGCAACGCCTGCCAAAGGTTTAGGCCGGGGATTGGTAAACCCGTAACCTCCAGTTGTATCGCTTAACCGGTGACACACAGCATCATTGTATAACAGTCGGGTCGGGGCGCCACAAATTGCCCCCGGAGTTAGGAGATTATCACGATGTCTTCCACATTTCCTTGCTCCGGAAGTATCTTGAAGTTCCTGACCAGCCTGATGTTTTCAAAAACATCGACCACCTCTCCATCGACCTGAACCAAGACTTGACTTATCGTGAGAGACCCCTCAAGATTCTCGAAGAAGATGTTCGTGTTACCTGAAGACGCGTGATCAAATTTTACAAAGTCCAGTGGACTAACCACTCTGAAGAAGAAGCAACTTGGGAACGCGAAGATTATCTTCGGACTGAATTCCCAGACCTCTTTAAAACCTAAAGCCTAGCAAATCTCGGGACGAGATTTATTTTAAGGGGGGAAGGATTGTAACATCCCAAAAATATTATCAGTATTATTATTCCAAAAATGAGAGCCAACAAAAACTTTTGTTGATTATTATTGTGTTGTTTGCAAGTTGTTGCTTGTGGCAATTATTTCTTGTTGCTTGTGTTGCTTGTTTGCTTGAATTAATAAAATGAAATACAAAAGCAAAAGTGAAACAAGAAAAATAAAAGTGACAAATAAGAAACTAAAAATTGTTCCAAACAAAATTCAGAGGAATGGTATATGAAACCTCTCATTCACATTCTTATCACTTATCTCTTCCAAACAATATTTTACACCTATTTTAAAATTTAAAAGTAAAAACAATTGAAATAAAATAAAATGCCATAATTAAAACCCTATGAAAGAAAATGATTCAAAACATTTTATTTTGCAAAGCCAATTTTTGTGGAGCTTCTACATATTATGGGAAAGCCCCACAAATATTTGCAAATTTTTCTAAATTGTTTAAGTGCCTCAAATAAATTCTAGAAGTTGCTGCTGGACTGAAACAGAAACAGAAGGAAATTTAGAAGCAGAGAGGAGGCAGGGGGCTTTCTGCAAAAGTGTCATCCCCTACCTCTCTCCCTCGCCCCGACGCGTCGCCGTGTCGCCATGCCGTTTCCCCGCCGTTCCCGCGCTCCCCAGGCCCCCCTGCACGCGCCTGCACTCACTCCCGAGCCTCTGCACCCTCTGCCTCACAGAGGAGAGCACTTGAGTGCCTCTCCCATCGCCATTACGCCGCTGTTCCCCGACGCCCGCCGCGGAGGAGTTCGACGGCGCCAGCCAAATTGGACCCCTCTCGCAGCTCCTCGACATGCCGCACTTGACCGAGCCCTTCTAGAACACGCCCGGACCCCCCCTGGACACCTCGGCCTCGAGCTTCTTGCACGCGTCGCGGAGAAATCGAGAAAATATCTCGCCGGGCGCAACCTCGACGCCGTCCGTGCGCCCCGTCCACGAACGCCCGCCCCTGCTCTATATAATCACCCCCACACCTTGGCAAAAGCACCACACCACTCCACACCCTCTCCACACCCCTCTGTGCACCGCCAGGAGGGCGTGCACGCTGCTCGCGTCCGCTGCAACCTCGCCGTGCCCGAGGTAGACGAAGCTCGCGCATCCGTGCTGCTGCTGCCTCTCTTCTCCCTCCGATCCCTCTGCTGTGTTTCCCCACATCCGCACTCACTTGCCCCTCTGTCCCATGCCCAGGAACCCCAGAGAAGCTCGCCGTCGATGTACCGTGGCCGCGGAAGTGTAGCTGCTCGCCGTGGACGCTACACCCCTTCCCAGGACGAGCAACTCGGCCAGGAGCTCTCCCCAGGCCCCCGCAACCCTCCTGCACCCTCGCCGCGACCTCCCGAGCCTCGAGGTGAGCTAATCGAGCTCTCCCGCCGTCGCCGGCGCGGCAGCGCCGCTAGAATTTGGTCGCCGTCGTGAGCCGTTGGATTGCGATCCAACGGACGCGTACCGCTTCAGTTAGAAGAGAAAGAGAGAGAGAGAGAGAGAGACTGACGGGCGGGCCCCGCTCGTCAGGTTTTAAATCATTTCCGCGCGCGCGCTGTGCCGCTGCCATTTAGGCCCCACTCGTCAGAAATTTAAACATTATCCATAACTAGGTTTTCTCTGTTTAAATTGAAATATGAAAACAGTACTGTATCCAACTTGTAAATTTAATATCTCAAGATTTATAGCTCCAAATAAATCAAATCCAATTGTTCTGGAAAGATTATGAAAATGTTTAACCAACCCAATTGGATACATGGAGTGGTATGAGTTGTTGAAATAAATGGACCATGGTGAGCCATGGTCAGGAAAAGGAGGGGTTTTTGGAGAAACAAATGAGATGGTGACTTCTTTTAAAGATAGTTATAAAACTCTTCTTACCTTTTTCAATAAAGATATAGAGATGTTTTAAATAAATAAAAGTATGAAAGTAAGATAAAACTAGTGCATACTCATGTTGGGTAGTTTGCGAGTACATTCAAATGTACTCATATTGGTTTCGTCCCTGGCTATTGTCCTAGCCAGACTACGAGAAGGAGGACTATGCCGAGCAGGAGTATGGCGACTTCTACGCGAACTAAGGATCTCCACAAGTCAGCTGCCTGTCGGGTCGTCATCGTTAGAATATGATGTCTACTACGCCGTAGCTTCCGCTGATATTTTGGTTTGGCCCATGAAGGCACCTATGTAAGACTTGGTCTAAATGACCATTTATGTAAGACTTTTAATTCGGTATTGTAATGGATGTAGGGATGGAACCCGCAGGGTATGGGTAAGGGTGGAGCCACCCCATACCCTTACCCGTCACACTTAACCTTACCCGTCACCCGTACCCATACCCTTATGCGGGTACAACTTTTTCCCATACCCTTCACCCGACAGGGTAAAGGTTACCCGTGGATAAAAATACCCTTTTGCAACACAACAGATTGAGTAGAAAATAGTCTCAGAAAACATCGTATAATCACATAACTTTAACCAGCAGCACATTTTAGACAACACATAATTATGATAGTATCACATTGTCAAAAGCATCACATTGTAAACAACAGTACATATACTTATAAACAACAACACTTGTGCATCAACAACACATGTAAACAGCAACACATATACTTATAAATAACAACACTTGAGATTGGAAAAAATAGTACATCAGGTTATTATTCAGAGTCCCACTATCAATTGTCACATATTTAGAAGGGTACATGGGTACTAGGGTATGGGTTAGATGAACCCATACCTGTACCCTCTCCACCCGATGGGTACAAGATTTTCCCATTTACATACCCATGGGTATTTTTTTCACCCAAACCCTTACCCTAATAGGGTTTTTACCCGCAGGGTACGCTGGTAATGGGTACCCATTGCCATCCCTAAATGGATGTAAACTTTGGTATCCAATTCGGATTATGTGCAACGACAGACTGATCACGGGATCGTTGTGTTAAGCATAATCGGGTATTTCGGACAGCTAGTCCGGGTCCCCCACAATAGGGCGGCTGGGGCTTGGGTAGATGAGTTGCAGTCTGTCCTTTGGAGTTTACGAACAACTCCAAACAGATCAACCAAGTTCACTCCTTTCTTCTTAGTCTATGGCGCAGAAGCGGTGTTGCCATCCGACATGATGTACGATTCTCCCAGAATTCAAGCCTACATCCAGGAAGACGCAGAAGATGCCAGACAGGATGGCCTTGACCTACTTGACGAAGAACGCGATGTTGCCCTCGCAAGATCCGCCATTTATCAGCAAAGTTTGCGGCGATATCACAGTCGAAGAGTACGGCAACGTAGTTTTAGAGTTGGTGACCTGGTCCTCCATGGGTCACCATGGGAAGGACCTTTTGTGGTCAGTAAGGTGTTGCTCAATGGATCTTATTACTTGGTGAACGCACGAGACGGATACAAGAGGAAACGAGGTCGCAAGCGAACGAGGAAGGTCGATGACCCGTACGACGAAACCAAACGACCTTGGAACATTGAGCAGCTACGTCCTTTTTTACACTTAGCAATTTCCAAATTGTAATAAGTACTATATGATTATGAAATAAAAGTCTGTGGTTTGCTCATCCCGCTTTGAGACCATGCCATCTTTTGTCTTTTCTCGCAGTCATATTTATGTTAATGTCAAAAGTTTCCGCTAAATTTTTGCTCCGTGCTACGGGTCCGACTTTTTTGACATTTGCTGTCTGCCGGCTAAAAATAAGCAAACAAACTTTGCACCGCCTAGTATGGATATCTGTCTGTTTGTGTGTGGGTCGCCTAGTAGTATGTCGTTGGTACCAACATGCCGGCTTTGGTCTATGAGTCTAAACTAATTGGTATTGCACCTGGTTGGCTCAGCTAAAGTAACTGTGACGAGGTTCCGCCAACATACGAAACAGCCAAACGTATAAGCGAGATACATATTAAGGCGGGCCACTTAAGTAAGCATACCGCCAAGTGTAGCATAAAAGTTGGCCCAACATAAATTACATACCAAAATATAAACAAGTTTTTTCACGTTAACAGATTAACGCAACTTCTTGTGCTATCATTGCAGGAGAGGACATCTAACGAGTTGCCGCCTTGGTGGACGCTGTTGGGAGGTCTTGGGGGCTGACGTCGGCATCCTTAGGGCTGGCTCCGCCATCCTGGGGTTGCGCTCCTCAGCCACGGCTTCGCCTTCTACGTCTCCAGCAGCTTCGGGACCCTGGTTGCATCATGTTGGCGACCCTTGTTGCATAGCCTTGGACAGAAGCCAGCACGTTGGAGAGCACAATGGGCTGGTCATTATCATCCACTGTCGGCATATATTCGATGATTTGCCGGATATCGGCCTCCGGGTACCACGCCGCATTCAAGGCCAGCGCCACTTTGGCTCCACCACGCGCAGCGGATCGCAGTTGGCTGTCGTTCTCCGTGGTTGCCTTCCCAAGCAGATCCGGCAAAGCTTCGAATTCAACTGGGTCGCTGCCTGCGCCAGGAAAGAACTTGGCGGCAAACGCCTTGCTCGCGCCGACAAGATGGTTGAATATTTCGCCAACCTTCAAGATGCGTGCAAGGCGGGCGAGGTATCCACGTTGTCTCCAAGGTTTGCCGGCGCTACAAGAAAACATACAAGTGTTAAAGAACGTTGCAGCAAGTGACTCAAAGTGATCATAATGATGTGAAGAATCTTACCAAGGACGTGCTCGTGGATGGCATTGATCTCATCCAAGTGGGCAGCAAGGGTCTCTTCGGCTAACTGGACGGCTTGAGCATGCTTTTCTTGTTGGGCTTTGGAGTTCTTGGTCACCTCAGCGAGGGTGTCGCCCAACGTCTTCAGCTACTCCGTCAACTTGCTAACCTCTTCAGCGTGGGTCAAGTCTCGCTCTTCCAGCTCCTTGGAATGAGCTTCCTTTAGATCCATGATCGTCTTGGCTAAATCTGCAGCTTTGTTGATAACGGCTTGCAAATTAGAAGAACTTTTGAGGATATCTTGTGCAGCGTCTAGCAATCTATTATATTATTAAAACAAAAAACAATCAACGGAAAAGATTTATTACTTTTAACTTTAGATGCCTCTCAATGGCTTAGATTTACCGTCATCCACCGCACGTACTGGATGGCCTAATTGTTTTTTTTCTAACATTGAAAGGAAACGTATACCTGCTGGATTCTAATTGATTAATGGCCATCGTATTTGGTGAATAAAAGAAACTTCTAAAAAGGAAGCGTACACAAATTTGCTCTCCCAAAGGAAGCGTACAGGATTTGCTCTGCCAATTCCGTCCGATCTATGTCTTTCCACACCGATGACACGAAGCGCGGCGATCTGCCTTCTCGGCCGGCGGCAGACATTGGAGAGAGGCCATCAGCAAAAGGAGCACTTCACCAGGCGACTCCGACGAGATGGAGAGCGACAATCTCGCGTCCTACAACTTGCGGAAGGCACTGGAGAGGAGGGCGTTATCCTGGAGCACTCAACCAGACGATGGAGGGCATCACGGCAGACTGGAGAGGAGGCCGGAGTACTACACCAGACGATGGAAGGCATCCTCCAGTGTTCGTTGGTTCAGGCGGGGAGATGTTGGGATCTCCGTCACGTGCTGGCGGCAGCATTAGCTGCGTCCAAGTTTGCGATATCAACCAATGTTTAATCGAGACGATCTACTCGGTTGGTTTGTCGATTGCAGTATTGCTGATGTTTATCAGGTAATGCGCTCTGATTTCTGATCGATCAGATCGAAAAGTCGTGAATTGTTGCCTCACCCAGCTGCCTCCGCCTATGGTATAAATCACCATCGATTAAAAATTGCATGCATCATAGGAATTAACTTATCATCGAGTGATTGATTTCCGCATATCACTGCATGCACGTCTGTGCATTCTTACGTTGGCTTTTATCCCATCGTAGTGACTGATATTTATACTCATATAATTCTCCAGGTAGCCGCCCCTAACTGGTGGCATGTACAATTGAAGGTCTGCGCGATGTATATTTAAAAACATATTTTGATTTTGGATATTCAACCAAACAGTAAGAATTATGAAGCTCCTTAAGTATTTACGTCCCTTGCTAATATTTGCAGTAAATCTAAAAATTCACAATTTAATGTGCAATATTATAACAATGATATGCCAATCTGTTGTGCTATTATGTTTGCAGCACTCAAATTAATTAGTACTGTTTTAGAGTATGTAAGGAAACAAATTTGTAGTTGAGTAAATTAGTTGTGTAACAGTGCAGGTGTAAGACATGGAAGGAAGAATATGAGAAGAGGAACTCAACAATTACCAATTCAAAACCATATGTGATCCGATAAGGTTAGTTTTTTCTGTAGCTTTGATTGTTGAATATAAAAATATATGTGCAATCAGGCGTGTGTAGCATTTTCTTTCAACATATTGAATATTTCCACATGTGTTTTGTATAACCCGTGCACTTGCACGAGCTAGCTTTTTTTATAGCACAGGGTTAATGAGGATTCGCTTATGCGAATTAATTTTCAGAAATTTGTTCAAAATTATTTTCACCAACTCCAATATCCACAAATCATTTGGTAACTTTAATATATTATATAATAACATATAATATCACACAATGTAATCAATACTGACAATATGCATATATAATTTTCCAATGTTTTTTATTATGGTATTTCGATTAGGGTGCTCTCTGTGATTGATACTGAGGCTGAGATTACGGATGAATTTAATTAGCAAGCGCATTCACATCTGTGGTATTATTCAAGATGCTCATATGAACTCTCTTTCTTCATTTAAATGGTATATCCGTGCTAATACAGTGGTGAATTAAATCGGATTAATAGTACTTAGAACGGAGTCTAATATCTGGCATGAAAAAACATCAATAAACCATTGCTATCTTGCATGGTTTGTTCAGGTTACAAACTTTTCTATAATTTTAAATGTCGCACTAACATCTCAAAGCAATATATTAAATTCATATATAATACATGACAAACTTAGCCGAACAAATATGCGGGATCAGATGACCCATTGGTGGGTATAAGCATGCATAAGCTGTATCAACATTCATTAATTTCTTAGATATATAAGCATGCCTAGGTTTGTCGATGCAAAAACATGTCCACAAGATTATGACATAGTATCATAGAGGCAGGAATGCATCAAAACTAACTAGCGGATTTTATGAAAGCCGGAAGCAATAGAGACGGGGTTGACTAGGATGAATATCTTACAATAAGCGCAAATCAATAAGAACTTGATAAAAATGAATAACTATGATATTGAGTGAGTGTTTTAGCAATGTTAGATGAATAAACAGCTCTAAATACAGTCCCTTGGATGGACAATCGACCAAGGTGATTGCAGTATGATGAACATAGAGCAAAGAAAATAGAGACATGGCATATCACAGATATAAAATGGACTCTTACTATATGTTAAATCTAGCCGCTCAAATGCGCAAGTCACGCCGCATGAACCCCGGATGAACCATGCTTTGACATCAACACAGTCAATCTGGACCCGCGACATTAGCACGTCAACCAGATTAAAAGAAGGGATAACAACAACGGCGTCAACTATAGGTAATATCCCGTCGATCACAGACAAGATGTGTGTGTTTAAAATGTAGATACAACTTTCTTACTTCTTAGAAACCACCTACAATAAAAGTATTTGTAGAAAAATTCTGAAGGTAACAAAATATAAGTGACAAAGAAGTTTAGTGAATAATATATTGTTTATACTTCTACGGATTTCTTTCCAGATTTCACAACAGTTTTGCCTGTTCTATACACTACGACCAATTTGTTTCTCATTCAGTTTTCAAATGTGAAACAGTTCATACTACTACCCGTAAGAATCTAATAGAGATTTATATATCAAAGATCAACAAAAGTTCTATATATTAATTGGGAAATTTAAAGCTGTATAGAATCTATAAGAAAACGTGCAGTCAACAACGAAGTAAAAGTTACTTTTGCATCGTCAATACCAGGTGGCGAAGTTGGCCGGGCAACGGGGAGAGCTGCAGAATGACCGGGACATGGAGCCGGATGTTGGAGTAAACAAGCCGCGGTGTCAGGAGCAGAGACAACATGGCCGTTGGCGAAGGGTTGGAGCTGGACGAGGACACAGACGCCATGAGTGGTGCGGAAGCAGTAGGAAGAATTAATCAAGTTGAGAACTTGTGTCTGATACCATGTATGTAGAGGAACGGAAGGACAAGATCAATGGGCAGAACAATTACAGGTACATCGGTTAAGCGTAACAAGAATACCGTATCTCCCCTACAAATCAGCTGCCATGCACAACGTGAAGTGGTGGCACTAGACTAGGGACTACACAGTTAGTTTAACTATTGATACAATTTACCAGAACCAGTAGAATCATTATTCTAACAGTGAGCAGTAGCAGCGCTGTTTTCTCTCTCTTAATATCACAACGGTGAGATCTCCGCATCTATGCTCGGACCAGATGGAGAGCACAATAATAGAATTAAAAGAAAACTTTTTTATTGACTATTGAGTTTCTATCCGATATATTACTAACAGGGTGTCATGGTGGCCTGGTGAGTTTACGTTCATGAAGTTCGGTAGAAGATGTATCAGCATTGGCGGAGCGAGAATTCAAAAAGTGGGTGTACATGGTTCCAAAAACAGTAAAAAAATCCAATTTTTCATTTATATATTGCTAAGTATATACGTATTATATAGAGGTGAAGCTTTTATTCCAGAAAAAATGGTGTACATATGTACACCCATGTATATAGCTGGCTCCGCCCATGTGTATCACAAGTCAGAAGGTACAAAAATTCAATTGTAATTTGAACTCTTCTGAGTGACTATATATATGTATATTGCATATTGGATATTTCGTCAAATTTTGTTTAGATCACTCTACGAATGATGCCATTAATAGCCTAATAATCCTATTTTTATTAGTATATGTTGATCGCAGTTCATAATGCTTATCTTACAAAAAGGGTGCACTATTGGAGTGGGTACAATATTACATAAAGCTTATATAAGCGAGATTAATAGGGAAAAAGATAGGCTAACACTTAAGCTTATATAAATAAAAGCCGCATGCATCAATCGATGCAGAGGCTGGGACCCTTTTCGAAAAAAAGGCTAACACTTAAGGTCATTTAAAATGACAGAGCATGATAATACAAGGATAGAAAAAGATAGAACATAACCCAAAACAACATGTACATCGATGTATGCATACAAACTCTGTTTTAGCTTATATAACACATGGAAAACATTATCATCAAATTGAAATGACAATTCAGTAGGGAAGCTCTGTAAACTAGAAGACATATATAAATTTATTTATTTACTTCTTACTTCTCTTACAATGCTTCAATAATGGTATAAAGTAGAGCATAAAGACATTACACATGAAGATTCAAATAGTCCATAGCTAGCCGCGCAATTTGCGCGGGCCACGTCGGGAGAAAGCAAAAAGAAGACGGACGAAAAGAAGGCAAACAAAATTTGTCACCTTCATCCTTTTTGCGAGCCTCTTTTAAGCTCGCAATCTGGGCGTCCTTCAGTTCCACGTCCTGACGCAGCTGCTGGCATTCTTTGTTATTCTTCTCTTGAGAGCGGAATAGCTCAAGATTGGAAGCAAGAACAGCCTGCAAACACGAAGACAACATTGCGGTTAACGCTATATAGTCAACAAGACCACTTTGCCAGCTAAAAACATCTTTTCGCCGCCAAAGTGCTCGGGGGCTGTGACTATAGATTAAGTTACCTCAAGTTGATCGTGGAGGGTTTCGTGGAGTTCATCCATGTGCGTGTACCACTTACGGGTACCTTCGCGCATGGTCTTCAGCGTTCGCCGAGTGTCTTGTATTCCTTCGCCAGGTTGAGAGCTGGGATGGGAGGACGATCCGCCATGGCTAGCCACCATCTCGTCCTCCATCTCTCGCTTCATGGCAATAAAGCGGGCGGCATCATTAGCCGAAGCTTCAGCCATTCTTAACTTGGCGGCGGGTGTCGGGGGAATACTTTGTAGATTAACCCGCGGCCCATATTTGGTAAAGTGCGACTCATCTTACTCGCACAATAAAGGCCTGCATGAAGCAAGCCCAACATCGTACCACCACAAGGTGAAGGATCTAGAAGACATATCCTGGTCGACGTGAGGAGGAGTTAGTCTCCAAGTAGGTCCCGGTCTGTATATTCCTTGTGGAGGAAGTTTCCTTTGTAACCTAGCGAGCTCTGTATAAAGAGGACTCGCAGACTTAGACAGGGTCAAGCTATCAAGCCCTAAACCCTAGCTCTTACGGCGAGTTCCCAGATCGGATCGCCTCCATTGTAACACCACATATATCATATCAATACCAATCTAGGGTAGGCAGGAAGTAGGTCTTTACCTCACATTGAGGGGCCGAACCTGGGTAAATCTGTGTTCGTCCTTGTTCCTGCGATCCCAAGCTCGGAGACGATTGACTCGCGCAAATCCCACACCTACGAAGTCATCCATGACATCTGACGTGACAAACCCACGACAGTTGGCGCCCACCGTGGGGCCTGCGGTCAAGAGCGTCACGTTCCGCGCAGGATCGGAATCAGGGTTCAAGGACATCGCCATCGGCCAAGTGGAAGATATCAATGGTGTTCCCTTCATCGACGACTCGAGTGGGGACCAGAGGCAGATCACGTTGAATTTGGGTATATTATTCCCGTCGGGTCTGTGAAAATCTTCGTTGGGTCCGTCAGTCGCAGATCTTCAGACGCGACTCAAGGGGACGAATCAGGAGAGGAACTGCGGCCAGTTAGGGTCCGCGTGTTAGAAGAACTGCAACAACCGAGCAAAAACCCTGCCTCCGTCCCGTCAAAACCAATCTGGGAACCTCTGCCTAGCCGGGAGAAAAATCCCAAAATTGAAGAAATCGAAGCCGTCAGGGCGGAACTTTGTGAAGAAGCGCAAAGGCTCGCGGCAGAGCGCAAAAAACTCCAGGAAGAAGATCAACGACTGAGGCGTTGGCAGCAAAAGCAGCAGGCAATTTGCACCAAGACTGACAAAGGGAGGCAAGAGATGAAGCAGAAGTTCCACAATAATCCGGAAAGCAATATGCACGACGCGATCGGGATATTATCAAAAATAGCACCAGTCGGAGATACGCGAGCTGATAAGGAAGCTCGCCATGCGATTGATCTGCTACAGACTGCCGCCCTACAGCAAGCAAACATGTATGGAGTCACGCCTAACGAGCCCAACACGAGGTATCGTGGGGCGAGGAAGGATGCAATGTGGAAGAATTAGACAACCAGCTAGCAGGTCTGCAAATATCACCAGGTAAAGAGAGTAAGGCTGACGTAAGCCGCAATGCTTGATGCGACTCAACCAACCCAGTTTGAAACTGATTCAGATGAAGATACGGCACCTGTGAGCTCCTATTCGTTATTGAAAGGACCAGCATGTTTCGGGGAGGAAATACGGCTCACTCGTTTCCCACCGAACTTCGGCGAGTCGCAGCAAGTCACCACCTACCATAATGATCTAGACCCTGTCCTGTGGATAGAGGACTATGAAATAAACATGACAGGAATCGGTGTAACTCAGGAGGTGCTCGCAAAATATTTTCACTTGGTACTACAGGGAGAAGCCAGGGATTGGCTGCTAAGGTTGCCGCCAAAGTCAATAAACTCATGGGAGAATTGAAGGATAAGTTCATCAAAAGGTTCCAAATAGAGGGCGTGAAGAACCTCAGACAGTGGATCCAGAAGGAGAACGAATCAACCAGCGACTGGATAAAACAAGTCACAGGGATCCTTGACTCTGCCAAAGATACCACGGCGCAATCTGAAGTGCAAGTTATGAGAAAGAACTGTAGGTTTGAGCCGCCGGTGCGTACCTTAAGCCGCACTGAACATAAGATCAATACTTTCGGCCAACTCTCGGCGACTACTAACAAGCACGCAGAGACAGATAAGATGGCAAGCGGCTCCTTGCCAATCTCAAAGGAAACAGAACACTGTAAGCATCAACTAGGGAGCAGAAAAGAGACAAGGAGTCACTCCCCAACAGCGCCAAAGGGATTTTCGATAGTCCTTGCGACTTACACCGCAGAAGAGATGGAAGACCCGCGGGTCACACCAAGGCACAGTGTCACTACTACAGGCGATGGAAGGAAGGAGATTCATCAACGCGACTCACAGCGGACCAATGCAGCATAGGGACAAGGAGAACTCCTGTCAAAAGCCTGAAACTTCAGTAAGAAGAAACATAGGGCAATTTCATACCGTGGATGTACAAACAGCGGGCAATAAAGGCAAATGAATAGCAGATGGAGCCGCGACTCAATCCCAACTCTGGAAAGACACCGCCGTTGGACAGAGCGATCGGTTGTTTGGAGTCGCGACGATCATCCCCCAGAAGTAAAAGATCCAGGACAGTTGGCTCTCGTTGTTACACCGCAAGTCGCGGGATACAGGTTGAACAAAGTCCTCATGGATGGAGGAGGAAGAGTAAACATCCTATACCAAGACACGCTCCGTCGAATGAACATACCCGAGCGGCAGCTACAGCCAACAAGGAAGGATATCCAAGGCATAATTCCAGGAATAATCACCGACCTATAGGAAAAATTACCCTCGAAGTCAGCTTCGGGACCGAGCGAAACTTCCGCACAGAGTTCCTGAGCTTCGAGGTCGTAGCAGTCAAAAGCCCATACCATGCGATCTTCGGGAGAGAAGCTTATGTCAAATTCACTGCCCGCCCCTGCTACGTATACCTGCAGTTAAAGATACCAGGACCAAACGGCGTGATCACGGTGCATGGAGACAGACAGAGAGCGCTAGAGTGCGAGGAAGCAGGCTCAGTAATTGCAGAAGAAGCTTGCATCGCCAACTCCTCACATGGTCTCAGGCCATCAGTAAACCTCCGCAGCCCAAAGCGAGTCGCCTTGGGGACTCAGAATGGACGGACGCAGGACGCGCCCACCAGATGGTGAATTCCAACCATACAGTCGCGAATCAGGAAGATAATACTCCAGGAATCGCTTTGATACAAAAACAAAACAAGAGATGGCGTATATGCATAGATCCAATATCAATCAACAACCCAAGTCAGAGAGGCCCAACTATTGTGAGACCTTACCCCCCGCGACTCATCCCCCAAGGACGTGAATCAGCGTAAGTCGCAACTCAGTGCGACTACCCTATCAAAAGATTTGACCCTCACTTTGGCATGAAAACATCGGAGCTATCATGCTCGACCCGAGTCGCTTTTAGCAACTCAAACATGAACCAACTAGGTGTTCAACCCCTCCGTCAGGAGTATTATTTCGCAAATGAGTGCGATGAGTATCAAGTATGCATGACCTGCGAGGAACAGAAAACTCGCATTAAAGGGTCTGCATCGTCTTTGTCTCACCCTGTAATAAATTGAGTGGTTATGAAATAAAGCCGGCACCCTTGACATTCAAGGGTTCGTCGTTTCGCCTCAACTATCATTGAGTCGCTGAGTCTTTTGAATTTCATACATCACCAACCCTGAGGGCTTTTTTACAAAGCACAGTGAGCACAGCTCGCTACCTCAACCCTTGCCAAACGAGTGGCAGTCCTTAAGCTAGAAGCGTCTTGCATTATGCGGCCAAAGTACTGGGGTGTGGCGTCAATCGAGCTTGATTGCCTATCATGGCCGCTCTCGACCCTGAACACACATGTTCCTAGGAAATACTGAGCCGCGCGAGCGTCTACTTAATGGAAGTATCATAAAAGAACCTGCTTATAGGTCACAAAAGTACTGCTTATAGTACACAAATTTTTTACAGACTAACGGGCAAGTCACTATTGACGAGTCGCACATTACTATTGGATGTTTATTTCTGCTTTCGAGTCGCAGGAACAGAAGCCTTCGCGGCTTGCCTCGAGGTTGGAGCAGCAGGTGTCCTTATAACCAAGGCACCACCAGATGAAGTGGAAGGACCACCAGGTCCTGAGGATGGATCGGAAGCTCGGGATGATTCAGCCCCAGTGGATTTCTCCTTCGTAGCTTGCTACCATCAGGGTTGAACTTTCCCAGATAAGAGCCCAAGTCTAAATTCTTAACAAGCAATGTGGCGTATCCACGCATACCCTTCCAGATGTCGAAGTATTCACTCATTGGAAGCTCAGTACCATCCGCGCGCTTCGCCCGGTCATGAAGAGCAATCTTGCCTACCTCTATTTCTGGATAATATGCCCGGAGTAATGTTAACACATGAGCAGCTCCGGAGCGAGCAGAAGACCCCTTCCAATCAGAGACATAGTGAGGAGCCTTAAATAGCCTGTTCAGCCAAAACTCACATGAATCTGGAGCATCAGTCGCAGGGGCGATTTTTGTCATAACCTCTTTGGTTACTTTAAGAAGGCGCAGGCTAAAATCTTGAAGATATTCCAGTTGATCCTTCAAATTGGAGCGGTACACGGAGCACCAGGCCCTGCAACAAAAAACAAGATATTATTCAGATCAGCAGCTCATGATGGTCACTCAGATATAAATGATCAAGAGACAAAGGATTAGGGATGTACCAGCGAGTTGCAGAATGGCTGATTTAACAGCAGATCCAAAACCCTCAAAAGCCTTGAGCAGCGAGTTATATTTTCATCTCGCGCGGCGAGCTCCCTCACATGGTCTCCTTTCAGCCGATCAAGCAGCTCAGATTTGAGATTCAGCCCCTCTCGCAAGGATTTTATCAATTCATCCTTCTCCATTAGTCGCTGCTTGGAGTCTGCTTCGAGCTCTTTAAATTGCTCTTCACAGGAGTCAAGTTGATCTTTGAGTATTTGTATTTCTTGCGCTTGGTTCTTAATGATATCGCTATGATGTCCCAAGGCAGATCGCGTCACTTCAGGTTTATCTAAGGAAATGCCCTTGGCTTTCATTGCGTCAGAAGCAGCAAGCGAGGAAAGCTCAAGCTGCGAGTAAACGGAATATAAGCAATTTTGAAAGGTACTTGGGGGCTCAAAGCTTGGAAAAAAGAAAGAATCAACACCCTGCGAACTGACACAAGGTCTTGATCCTTGGGGGCTACAGTATGCGTACCAGGCGACTTGAAGATAATTGCCCAACCAGGTCGCGCAATAAAGCAGCGTGCTTATCTCCAGCATCGATTATGGCATCTGCAATTGATTTGGAACTACTAGCGCTGGGGAGGTCAGCCGCTTCAGAAATAGGAGCTCCAACTTGAAGGGGCATCCCATCAACATTAGGAGTCGCAGATGGCGCTGCGACTGGAACCACGGCAGGAGCCGCATCGGCAATACCCTCTTCTAAAGAAGGCTTCAGATAAGTCGCGCCATCGCTAGTTCCCATGTTCTCACCAGCAACATCACCTTCACTCGTGGTTGGCTGAGAAAGATCAGTGGAGGAGGTAGACTTTGTATCTCCTCCAACCATGGCCCTGCAAGATATTGATGGTTATAGACCAAAATGGCAGCACAACAGTTATAGAAGGAAAGCAAGTCTTACCCAGAAGCAATACGGACGCTCTTCATCAGGCAACCAGAAGAAGGAGAAGACAAATCTTGCAGGTCTGAGCCTACGGGATAGAAAAAACAACAGTGAATAAACAACCCTTCATGAAGACACATGAATACAAAGAAAAGAATGTCACAAGGAAATACCCGAGCTTGTCGAGGGACAATTCTTCACCGCAGGCTCGGAGGAAGTACAGCGCTGCCAGGCTTAGCAAGTTTTAAAGATTTGGCAGCTTTGATATCCACAAGCAACGCCAAGGCCTTGCGACGTTTCTCAGGTTGCGAGGGATCTTCTGAGCTCTCAGAGAGAAGACGCTTAGAGGACCTGCGAGGTACTTCAGGAAGCGCCAGGAAAGATGTGCCTGGAGCCGTGGACAAGAGAGCATTGGCCATTTGTTGCTCCTCTTCAGATGTGCTACCACCAGGCTCGAAACAGTGCCATGTGCGATCATTTCCTCGCCAGGATCAGCGACTTCTTCTGGCAACTTCACAGTGGTTTCTTGGCCTGAGCCGGTCTCCTCTTCGGATGGGAGAGTCCAAAAGTAAGGATCGATCTGAAAGAGAATCAACATCAGAAATAGTCAACTTTGAAGAAGGAATCCTAGAGGGAAAAAGTTACAAGAAAATTACCACAAAAGGCTTGTGTTCAGCCCAGAAGGGAGCAAGACCGACGTTATCATACGAGTCAATGTCCTCGTTCGTCACTCGGCGAATGAAGTTTATCCACTCCCCTTTGTCCCAATCTTCAGGGCAAGTACGATCAACGTCATCGGATGGCAGGTGAAGTCCATCATAAGTCGCAGACGGCGACTCACAGGCTGAATTCGCCATTTGGTCCAGCAAGATATAAGATCCAATCCGGTAAGACCATGGAGCGTCAGCGCCCTCACCTTGTCTAAAAGAATCTCGATGGAGGCAACGAGAAGGATCGGGCTTGGAAGACAAAGCAGAGGTAGCCTCGAAAGGAGTGGAGACCAAGGGGGGAGATGAATCTCGCCCTCAGGGAAGTATCTTTGCAGTAAAAGAAAGTTCTTTGCCAGTCCTTAACTTTTTTGGCAAGGGCTAGCTTTGGGAAAATACTACCCTTACGGCGTTGGAAAGATATGGCGCCGCATTGGAGGAAAGATGCATCTATTGCTTCTTTTTGACTATTGCAGCTAAAGAGAGCGAGCCAGAAGTCTATTGAAGGAGGATGCCTAAGTAATCTTCGCAAAGGACGTGGAAGTTACTCACTTGCAATATTGAGTTGGGACCGATGTCATGAAGGCGAAGACCCAGCCGCTGCATCAGGGAGCGAAAGAAAAGAGAACCAGGAGGCTTGAATCCGCGCTCGACGTGTTCCGCAAAAATCACCACTTCTCCTGGCTGTGGATCGGGAATTATCTCCTCGCCAGCGGCGCGCCATTCGCATTGATCCCTCGGAGGAAGAAGGCCGCGAGCAGCTAAAGACTCCAAAAATACCTCATCAATCCACGAGCCTTCCCAGTTGCAGCTACGGCGAGACATCTCTTTCAACCAAGGGGATTTCCGCCAGAAGATTGCAAGCGCAAGAAGCGGAACCAAAGGCGGCGGAGAAGAGTAGCGGCGGCGTAATTGAAGTAGAACGCCAGGGAGGCCGATGGGCCAACATAAAAAGCCCAGGCGGAAGACGCTCAGATCTGAAAACCAACAGGCACGACCAGATGAGTCGCGCCCTTGAGCCGCTAAGAAGGTTATAAGTCGCAAATGGCGATACAAAAATTGGAGTTCAGCTGGGACATTCATGTGAGCGGTTCAATGGTTCAATAAGACAAAGAAGCCTTCGTCCGAAGTCCAAGCTGAACTTGGGGGCTAATGTCGGGGGAATACTTTGTAGATTAACCCGCGGCCCATATTTGGTAAAGTGCGACTCATCTTACTCGCACAATAAAGGCCTGCATGAAAGCAAGCCCAACATCGTACCACCACAAGGAGAAGGATCTAGAAGACATATCCTGGAAGACGTGAGGAGGAGTTAGTCTCCAAGTAGGTTCCGGTCGTGTATTCCTTGTGGAGGAAGTTTCCTTTGTAACCTAGCGAGCCTCTGTGTATATAAAGAGGACTCGCAGGACTTAGACAGGGTCAAGCTATCAAGCCCTAAACCCTAGCTCTTACGGCGAGTTCCCAGATCGGATCGCCTCCATTGTAACACCACATATATCATATCAATACCAATCTAGGGTAGGCAGGAAGTAGGTCTTTACCTCACATTGAGGGGCCGAACCTGGGTAAATCTGTGTTCATCCTTGTTCCTGCGATCCCAAGCTCGGAGACGATTGACTCGCGCAAATCCCACACCTACGAAGTCATCCATGACATCTGACGTGACAAACCCACGACAACGGGGGCAGAAGGTTTTTTGCCCACCGCCTTCTCTACAGCCGTCTCCGCAGCACCAGTTGGCCTCGTGTTGTCGGCCGTGTACGTTCCCGGGCAGACGACCACGGGAATGTTGGCGGCATGTGTGGTTGGTGCGGTGGCGGGAGAAGGTTTTGGCGGCTTGCCTCTGCCGGCTGCTACCTTCAAGTTGGAGCGAAGCTTGGGCATGAGAGGCTTCGCTCTACAAAAAAGGAGTAAAGGCATGTTAGCAAAACGCATTACAAATACAGCAAATGGTCAAGATAGCAAAAGCCTAAGCTTACTTACCGTTTCTGGGGAATGTTTTTCCCCAAGGTCTCATCTTCCGCCTCAGTGGTGACGGCGGCCTTCTTCTTCTTCTCCAAGTCCTTGGTGGAAGAAGGCCCGGCAGCCTTGCGCTTCCTGGACTTGCTTGCCCCGGCATCATACCAGTTCGGAGCCAGGTCGGCGCCCGTCAAGGTCTTCAGCTGAAAAACAAAGCATCGTCAAATCAGTGCCTAGTTGGCAAAATTACCCAACAGGGGAAGTTTTGTCTTACCTCTGGGACTGGGTTGTCATGGGTGAACATGGCGACGCTTTCAGTCGTCTTCACATGATGGGGCTTGATGAGCTCCCTTAGCCGGCACAACAGCATCTCCTCGCTAAGGACGCTGTTACCGGCGCTGTCTGCCTTGTACTCGCACATCTTCAGTGGGCGATGGCGGAGTGGCATTATCTTCCTTGACAGCCAGCAGATGACGGTGTCAACTCCGTCAAGCACTAGAGCCTCAATCGTCTTCGTCAAGAACTCGATCCGTCTAACGGCAATTCGAAGGTCGTTCGACAAGCTGCTGAGTGACACCTTTGCTGTCCAGCAGGCCTTATGTGTTGGTGGATGATGACGTGGATCGCACGTTCGTTGGGAGACCCCAAGAGGAAGGTATGAAGTAGTGTAGCAGCAGTTTCCCTCAGTATGAAACCAAGGTTTAATCGAACCAGTAGGAGCAAGAAATCACTTCTGAAGGTTGTTAGTGGCGCGGTTTACGATCACCAACGTGGAATCTGCACACAACACAATCAAACTACTTTGCCCCAACAAAACAGTGAGGTTGTCAATCTCACCGGCTTGCTGAAAACAAAGGATTAAAAGTATGGTGCAGAAAACAGTAGTAAATTGCAGAGAATGAAAAGGAACAATGTTGCAGTTGGTTGTATTATCAGTGTAAAAGAATGGACCGGGGTCCACAGTTCACTAGTGGTGTCTCTCCATAAAAGATAACTAACATGCTGGGTGAACAAATTACAGCTGGGCAATTGACAAAATATTGAGCGCATGACAATGCATATATATGACATGATGATTACTATGATATTCATGTGGCCATTACGACAAAATACATAGACCGTTATCTAACAGCGTCTATGACTAATAATCCACCTCCAGGTTGTCATCCGAGTTCCCCGTTGGTTTTAAGTTGCAAGCAACGGATAATCGCATTAAGTAATGTGCGTAATGTAAACAAATGCATTAGACCTAACGGCGCACCCTTAAGCTAAGCATCGGTTATTTTATCCCTAGTGGCAACAACACATCCACAATCTTAGAAGTTATTGTCACTCTCTCAGATTACCGGAGGCATGAACCCACTATCTAGCATAAATACTCACTCTTGGAGTTACAAGCATCTACTTGGCCAAAGCATCTACTAGTAATGGAAAGCATGCAAGATCATAAATAACATATAAGATAGATTGATAATCAACTTGACATAGTATTCAATATTCATCGGATCCCAGCAAACACAACATGTAGCATTACAATAAGATGATCTTGATCATGATAGGCAGCTCACAAGATCTAAACATGATAGCATAAAGTGGAGAGACAACCATCTAGCTACTGCTATGGACCCGTAGTCCAAGGATGAACTACTCACGCATCACTCCAGAGGCAGGCATGGTGATGTAGAGCCCTCCGGTGATGATTCCACTCTCCGGCAGGGTGCCGGGAAGAGCTTCTGAACCCTCCCGAGCTAGGGTTGACGGCGGCGGTGTCTCTGGAACTTTTCGTGGATAATGGCTCGGGTATTTAGGGTTTTCGCGTCGGGAGGAATAAATAGGCGAAAGGGCGGCGGCTGGAGACGCCCGTGGGGCCCACACCACCCCACGGCGCGGCAGGGGGGCCCGCGCGGCCCCATGGTGTGGCTGCCTAGTGGCTCCCCTCCGTCTCTCCTTTGGACTCCGTGTACGTGTTGGAAAAATAGGAGGTTCTGTCCAAGTTTCGTCCAATTCCGAGAATATTTCCAGACTAGCTTTTCTGGAATACAAAAACAGCAGAAAACAGGAACTGGCACGGTGGCAACTTGTTAATAGGTTAGTCCCAGAAAATGCATAAAAATGCTATGAAGTGTATATAAAACATGTAACAATTGGTATAATATCAACATGGAACATCAGAAATTATAGATACGTTTGAGACGTATCAGCGGACCATTGACGAAGGCGGGAACTCCCTTTGTGGTGCCGGGTGTCAGGATGTCTTTGCAGTAGAAGAAGGTGCTGGTCCAATTCTTTACTGATTCGTTGTAGGGAATTTTTGGATACCAGTCTGGTTGGCGGCAGTTAAAGGTTACGCTGCCGCAAGTTGCTAATTGGCCGCCTGATATGGTTTGCCGGCGGCACAGAAAGCAGTATTGGAAAAGCTCTATGGAGGCGGCTATACCCAAGTAGCCCTCGCACAACGCTTGGAAGCCGGCTAGCACTAAGATGCTATTCGGCGCTATGTTGTGTGGCTGCAGCCCGTAGAAGCTGAGTACAACCAAGAAGAAGGTGGAAAGCGGTAAAGTCATACCGCGAAGGCAGTGCGACGCCAAAATGACTTGTTCGCCGGCTTGAGGATCGGGGACGGTTTCGTTGCCTGGTACCCGCCAAGCGCAGTCTGTCTTTGGCGGCACAAAGCCGTCTTCCTCCAGCTCTTCGAGGTACTCCGTCGTTATGCACGACGGCAGCCAGTAGCGGGAGCCCAGCTCCATCACCTCCTCCTCCTTAGTCGTGGCTTCATCGACGGGAACCTCTTGGTCCACCGTCAGCGTGGCCTCCTCCGTCGACATGGACGGGAGAGGAAAGTAGGTGGGCGAGGCCGGTGTGGGTGCCACCGGTGCTGAAGAAGAAGGGGCCGACGTCGCGCTGTCCGTGGGAACCACCAGCGCCGCCGCAGGCACAGATCCAGACCCGGCCGCGACTGCCGAAGCTGCCGCCGGAGGCGCCGCCGCTGCCGCTGTAACTTGCTCGCTCAAACTCGCCATCTGCTAAGTGTTGCGCCGCTTGGTGTGCTCGCCGGAGTTGGAGGTGGAGAAGTGCTCGAGGAGGGGAAACGGCTGCGGTGAGTGCGAATGGGGAAGAAATTCATCCCCGTGGTGCCCGATGGGGTATTTATCTCTTCGTGCCGAGATTCGTGCGCGAGATTGGCGAGACACACGATCTCCGCCACATGCCCACGATTTGCACGTCGTGGCAACGGTGTCTGCGGCCGTCTCCTCGATTCCCATGCATAGTGGAAGAGCAATCATGACGCATGCCAAGTCCAAACTGTCGTGGACTGCATGACATCATCCGTCAACATTTGATGGGACCGGTCAAATGACAAGACCGGTGCCGGGAAGATTCCTGACAACGGTCAGGCCGTCTTTCCCATGTTGGCGGCAAACCATCCGACTACTTTGGATGGATCGCTGCTTACTTCAACTTTGGAATGCTTCAAGCTCTTCAGCCGCCTGCAAGGCAAGATGGATGTCGCCGACAAAAGAAGACGGTGCCTGAAGAACTTAAACCCTTCCAAGGGCTAATGTTGGGATATACCAGCTAGGGGTATCACCAGCATGGATCAATCCGGCTAGTCTAGGGTGGCCCGCAGTGGTGATGAAGGCTTTGCCTGCTGGGCGGCCCAGATAGCTGACGACCAAGGAAGGCGGATGCCGGTAAGGAGGAAGCCCAAGACCGAAGCCCATGAAGCCACCAAGTCCAAGGTGGAAGGCGGTAGACTTGTCGGTTAGGTTTAGGACTCTGTATACTTGCCGGATACGTAATCACCTTGTAACCCTAGGTCCGGCCGCCTATATAAGCCGGACCACGGGAAGCCTTTAGGGCATACTTTGATACTTCCACACGCTCTCATAGCTCATTGTAACATGTAACACGGCTATTTGCCCTATAGTGAGTTATAGCAGCACGTAGGACTCCGCCACCGCCGTGGAGCCTGAAGCTGGGTAAACCGCCGTGTACAATCCCTACCTCGATGACGTCCACCTTCTTGCCCTACGTTCACCCTCGGCTAGCAGGACCCTGTCTCCTATCCAAGATGCCGATACGACGACACATCGTGTGGCGTCAATCGAGTCTGAATGCCTATCATGGACGTTCTCGACCCTGAACACACATTTGCTTGGGAAATACTGAGTCGCTCAAGGCCCACTTAAAGTATATCTGAGAAAATCAACAGACCTACCTACAGGTCGATTTATGTACTGCCAAGAGTACGGAATTATTTAAAAAGCTATTTACAGCCTAATCATTTTATTTCGAGATATAGAAGTATTTGTTTTTTGAGGTTTCAGGAGATGATCATTGTATCTTTCAAGAAGCATTGAGATGATCGCCAAGTCAACCAACTCAATCCTTGGGGGCTGCAGTTATATTAATGTCATAAATTGAGGAAATTGAAGCAATATTCTTGATGAAGCCAAGGGACATTGCAATCAACTCAAGGACGCACTCTTCAAGAAACCCCAAACATAGGCAAGAAAAGCTTGTTGATACAACAAAGGCCAATCTAACATGATCGTGAGTCGGCCAAGAAGAAGAGCTACATTGAAAATCAAGCCAAGAAACAGAAGTCTAGCCTAAATATTCAAGACATCGCTCTATAAAAATGCTTGGAAGATGCAATACATCGTTCTATTAAATTCAGGCTACACTTGGGGGCTAATGTCGGGGGAATACTTAACCCGTGACTTGTTCAGTTAAATGTGGCTTATTATGAGCTCACGGCCGCACCGTCAACGGGCTTACACGAAGATGGGCCAACGCAAGATCATGATGAGAAGAGGTCTAGAAGATTGAGATAACTTGGCTTGGAAGACACAAAGACGTTTAGTCTCCAAGAAGGACTCTGGCCTATACTTTCCTAACAGGAGAAGCTTTCTATGTAACCCGGCGAGGCTCCGTGTATATAAGTAGGGCTCACAGGACGTAGACAAAAAAGCTCTCAAGTCCTAAACCCTAGATCTCAAGGCAACTCGACACATCGATCGCCAACCCCTTGTAACACCATATTCATATCAATTCCAATCTAGGATAGGCAGGAAGTAGGTATTTACCTCTCATCGAGGGGCCGAACCTGGGTAAACATTGTCTTCCTCATGCCCTATGATCTTAAGCTCGGAGACGCTTGACTCGCGCAATCCCCACACCTACGAAGTCACCGCAATGACATCTGCCGAGATTAATCCACGACACTCAGCCCCCAGCACCTCCTGGTTTCGAGGGAGTGCTCCCTGACAACCACTGGAGAGTGGCGGCCACTGTGCCGAATAAGCCAGAGGAGCCAAGCAGTCCAACCATAGCCAAGGCCGACAACCGACAATCGTCCACAAGCCCAGACCACATACTATTCGCCGCTTCTACGTTCAACTTGATAGCGACGACATGTTCATGCTCGTCATCCCCATGTCGTTCTAAGCCGCGCTCAAGGAATGGCTGCAGATCCCACTACCTCGTTGCATGCCGCTGTCGGCATGCAACTACTGCAATGAGTGGGTGCTCCGCCGAAACTGGCCGGACATCGTGCTGAAGTACGAGCTTGTAACAACCCGTACTTCAAAGAGTAGAAATGGGCTAAATTAAATTTGTGCATTTGCATAGCACGCATCTAAAAATCCGGGGAAATTTAAAACATTTTCAATGAAGTCATAGAGTGTCCGACCAACACTCGTAAGGCTAGTTGAGAATGCCGTAGATGCCGAATAATAAAAAACCTTTAACCAAACTTGTTTAACTGAAGTCGAGGTTTCGCTGATGTTGGTGAATTAGACTTAGTCATCAACGTTAGTGCGATAAACTTCAAGTCTGTCTATTCTCAAACATTCTGATCACAAGTAAAAATATGACACTCTATAAATCAAATAATGGTTATGACTTAAATCATTAAACGCCAACAACATTTATATGTTCATCATCTCATTCACCATCCACCAATGAGCATATGAGAACTCAATACACTAAGAGAAACTCTTCTCAACTTACCATCTTAAGACATCATTTCATAACCACTACACATCTCTATTCCAATTGGACATTCAACAATTAAAGTATCTTTAGTTAAAACAAATGGAAGAATAACATGATACAACCTTTCCTAGATGAAATAATGTGAAAGGTAATATCACATCATTTGTCAAATAAGTACATATCTTTTTTTGAAGGGCATTACCGTAGAGGAGAACCCCTACGGTGTGATTTTCGATTTACAGATGAAGTCACCAAAAAGATGACCTCACCTCAAGCTCAGATCAGTACAATACAAATAAAGAATATTCAGGGGAGTCGAAAGCAAAAGGGAAATACATGAGTTAAGTAAACAGATTTCTAGTCCACGCTATGAGAGGAGCCAATAAGTTATTCTTGACCCTGTGTTGGTGGAGAAGGATGTCACTCTGAAATCGAACTTTCCACGTCCCATGTGTAGCTGCTTGCTCACTAAAGATGTAGTCATTCCGGATCTTCCAAATATTCCAAGCAACACAAGCCACCACCTCCATGAAGCAGGGTCCAACAAATGCAAGACTAGCATCGACAAAACGAGTGGAGATAGGCACTAGGCCGTTCCAAATAATTCCAACAACATCCCAACAGACAGCTGCAAACGAGCAGTTGAAGAACAAGTGATCTCTAGTTTCCAAGGTGGATTGGGAGCAAAGCACACAATGAGGACCCCCATCAACGATCATGAATTTATAGCACACAATGAGTTTCCAAGGTGGATTGGGAGCAAAGCACACAATGTTTTCGGGTCATTGGATCCTTAGTATTTAAACGATCATGAATCATAAGCCACAAGAAAACTCTGAGCTTCGGCAAGCATTTAGAAGCCCAAACAAGATCAAGAGCTTTATTTCGAGTGACTTGTGAGAAGATGAATTTATAGTACTTGGCAACAGTGTACATTGTATTACCCCACACAAACATTCCGGAGTCAGTGCCACCCGGACCTCTAGCAGTGTCAGCCAGAATCACATTAACATCTTCATGCTCCTCAAAGGCTTCCACAGATAAGGGTAATGCATAGGTATGTCCAGGAGCAGTGTTGTGCATCATCTCCGACACTGAAATGTCCGCATTCAGAGCAAACAAGAAAAGGTGAGGATATGTATCACATAGGAGTGAGCCCCCATGCCAAATATCTTTCCAGAACAAAGTCATCTCGCCATAACCCACCACTGAAGATGTTATGCTTCTGTAAATGTTGATCAAAATGAACACATCCCGCCATCAGAATGAGCCACGAACTGGCTGAGCATGAGGAGGCGTGTCACCATATAAGGACCACACAAGTTTTACCCAGGGAATATCTGCCTTGCAGAAAAATTTATGGAGCTGCTTCAGGAGCAGAGCTGTGTTTTGAATTTCCAGATTTTTGATACCCAAACCTCCATGTTTTTTGGCCTACAAACCAAGGACCAAGCAGCTAGGGACTGAGGTGAGTTAGCATCATCTTCCTTAGCCCACAAACAGTGACGGCGCCCTCTGTCAAAAAGTGTGATGATGGTCTTGTGTATTTTCAACGAACAGAGATAATGTGTTGGCAGTGAGGAAGCACTGAGTTGACCAGAGTTACACGACCCCCATAATCCAGAAACCTAGCACATGCATTCAACCTTCGTTCAAGTTGATCCACCACAGGAGATAAATCATGAACAGATGGTCTAGTGGTACCTAGGGGTAGCCCTAGATAGGGAAAAGGCATTACACCAGTGGAGCAACCAAAAATACCCACCAGGTGATTCAGTCTGCTATCCGAAATGTTAATAGGCAACATACATGTTTTACTATAATTCACATGTAATCCTGTGGCTGAAGCAAATTGTTGAAGGACGTTTTTGAGGGCCAGAAGTTGGTGAGGACAGGCTTGGACAATTAGGAGGGTGTCGTCAGCATATTGCACTATAGGGAAGTCTGTGCCAGTGGCCAGAGGCAAGCGCCCCATGCATGACATTCCTACTTCTTCAGTCACCACTCGTGCACAAGCTCGTATGAATGCCACTCCTCTGGTTAAATCACAAGTTCATCGATCTCCTCGTCACAGCAACAATGGCTTTATGCATTCTACAACCTCAGCAAGTAACTCTCGTGGAAGCCCTTCGGTCCAGCGTGCCACCCCTCCAGCTGTGCTCCAGGTGGCCGAGATGCACCGCATTGGGATAGAAGACTGCCAGATTGATTCAGCTGACCTCTTCGAGGCACGTCTCCGTCAGGCTCGCGATGCGTAGTTTCTGCAAGCTACTTTTTAAGCTTTGTGTCGGCTTGGTTATGAGTCTGTGTCAGTTGTCTGGATCTGTTGCTCTATTTGGCCATGTGTTTGGTCAGTGTTTGTTTTCCAGTTTGGTGTCAGCTCAGAGTCTGTACGCTGAGATGCTACTTGTCACCTGTTCATGGATCTATTAAATTGTATTTGGCGTATCTTGTGCTGGAATGTGCGTGGTATTAATATGGCTGAGAAATGGCCTCTCATTCGTAACAAAATTGATGAAAGCTCTGCTTCTATCATCTGCTTCCATGAAACAAAAAGAGGGGAGTTTTCCCTGAATTATCTTCAGAATTTTGCCCCTAAACTATTTGATCAATATGCTTTTGTTCCTTCTGAGGGGGCATCTGGTGGCCTATTGGTTCTGTGGATGGGCAATTCTTTCAAGGGGACGGTGACAGTGTTTCTTCAGGAGTGCTTTGGCTTGGTGATCCACTTCACCTCTGCTATCTCCACAGACTCTTTTTTCCTAGTGAATGTGTATGGGCCCTGTGAGGGTGCCCCTCGTGAGAATTTCATTGCTTGGCTTTTCAGTCTTCCCATCGATGATGATGAGTTGTGGTTATTTGCTGGTGACTTTAATTTCTATAGATACACTGACAGCAGAAACAGACCAGGGGCTAATCTCTCTGATATTGCTTCATTTAACGAAGTCATCAGCTACTTAGGGTTGATTGAACTGCCAATTAAAGGTCGGGCCTACACCTAGAGCAATATGCAATCAGATCCATTACTTGAGCAGCTCGATTGGTTTTTCACATCTCCCAGCTGGACTATTAAATTCCCCAATACTTTGGTTCATCCTCTGGCTCGCCCAACTTCAAATCATATACCTTGTGTTATTGCCATTAGTAAAAAATTCCGAAGGCCAAAGTCTTCCGGTTTGAAAACCATTGGGTAAAGATGCATGGATTTCTTGATGTTGTCCGTCGTATTTGGGACATCCACTGTCATGGGGATGGGGCAAAATGCCTTTCTTCCAAACTGAAGTTGTTGCGAAAAGGATTAAAAAAATGGAGCTCTAGTATCTCGGTTTTAAATACCCTTGTGGACAATTGTAACGCTGTGATCCTTTTACTGGATGAGATTGAGGAACATAGGCTCCTGGACATTACTGAGTGGAATTTTAGAAATATTGTGAAAGCTTGTTTGAGTCATTTGCTGAGTTGTAAGCTGGATTATTGGAGGAAAAGATGCACGGCTCGTTGGGCCAAATTCGGTAATGAGAACACAGCCTTCTTCCACTCCATGGCCACAATTAGATACAGAAAAAAATACCATCTCTACTCTGATTAGACCAGATGGTTCACTTGCATCTGAGCACCATGAAAAAGCTGGAATTTTACGTTCCACTTTCTATGAGAGACTTGGTACTGCTGAGGTATTGGATCAGAATTTTGATTTTTTTGCTTTCTTACAACCAGCACATGGCTTGGAAAATCTGTCACTCCCTTTCACTAACGATGAGATTGACTCGGCAGTGGCCGATCTGCCCTCCGATGAGGCCCGGGCCCAGATGGCTTTAATGGTCTGTTTATAAAAATTTGTTGGCCTGTCATTAAGTATGACTTCTATCGGCTGGTTCAGGAGTTCTGGGAAGGTTCAGTAAATTTACAATGCATCAATGATGCATTTATCACCTTGATCCCCAAGATCAATGACCCTGAAGGCCCGAATGACTATCGTCTGATATCTCTTCTCAACACATGCTTCAAGTTGATCACAAAGCTATTAGCCAGCCGCCTACAGAAAAAGATTCTTGATCTAGTTCATGTGAACCAGTATGGTTTTTTAAAAACCAGGACAATTCAAGATTGCATTGCTTGGGCCTATGAGTATATTCACCAATGTGCATAGTCAGGGACAGAGAATATTATTCTGAAACTTGATTTTGCTAAGGCTTTTGACACGATTGGTCACCAAGCTTTGATTCAAATTATAAAATGCAAAGGCTAGGATGATCGTTGGATTGGATGGATTCAATCTATCTTTTCCACAGGCTTTTCTTCAGTGCTGCTCAATGGAGTTCCGAGAAAAAAGTTTCCTTGCCGTAGAGGCGTTTGACAAGGCGATCCTTTGTCTCCCATTCTTTTTGTGGAGGGTGCTGACCTGCTGCAATCCATGGTGAATACGCTTGCCCAGCATGGGACACTGATTCCCCCTCTGCAGAATAAGTACATATCTTAAAGGAAAGAAAGGGAGAAGTGCAAGGATGGAGAATAGAAGCCTAAACTAAATCTTAATCTAGATCTTATCTTATCTAGAACATCCTATCTTCTTATCTCCCAATCTTCTCGAAGTCATTCTGCATGAGAAGCAACCTAAGGAAGGAGGAAATGCAATAAGAAGAATTTGGAAAATGATTTATCAGATAGGCATAGAAGTACTATGCCCATCGATCATTGGGAAATTTGGAAACTCTTATATCGGAATCTATTCTTATTAATCTCTCTAGAAATAGTGTGATATTCCAAGGTTCGTGTTTTATAGAAGTAGTTTGGTGACAAACCTAATTACCTTGTTAACAAATCACTTTTGTATGCTCAAACAATTGAATGTCATATACAAATAAACAGAAGCAGATAATCTAGTACATCTCAGCCTCTTGAATATCAAAACTAGTTTGATGACAAGACTAGCTACCTTGTTAACAAATTCTTCTTGCATGCATAAGGCAATTTGATGTCATAAAATACACATACATTCATCTATGAACCAACAAATTGACAGAATTGCTAGGACTAAGTGGATGTCTTTACCACAAGGGTGAGGCTAGTGATGTTGGATACTAGATAAAAGACTTTAAGAACTTATCTTAAGTCCAGGTACTGACTAGAGGGATCAATACCAAAGTAAAGACCACAATGGACTATGGATCATTTGGATCAGCTTGATTCAAGTGGGAAACTATGAGATACAACCATGATCCATACAAGAGAAAGAACAAAGAGGAAATAATACACCATATTATAACTTAGACAACATATTCAAGTTTCTATGTAATAAAGGCACCTGGAGATTTATGGTATTTCTCCAAGGATATGATTTCCAAGGAGAAAGTTAGGCCAAATCATAAAGCCACATAATCATCACCCGTGATTAGAAATCACATGAGTTAAGTCTCAGATTTATGTGAGTGTGGACATGTCTCATATGAGAGGAGTTCACAAGTTCATCATGGGATCAAGGCCATTTTGCTTATTCAAGATTTCTTTCTCAAGAAGAGATAAATTTGGAAATGTGGTGAATGGAACTACATGCAATACTTAGTCAGCAGTTGTTCTAACAATTTGCTTCCACACACTAAAGCATCAGTTCCTATCAAAGAAGGTGCTTCAACCTTTTCAACATCAGAATGAGTTATGGAATCAAGCAAGGTTCTATTCTCATCATTCTATTTATCTATCTAGCCATAAGACCTAAACTCAGGCAGGATATCTCTACTTTGTGCATCCCCAGACATCTCATCATGTTTTCACATGATTTAGTTGTCAGGTACCACAAATCAAAGCCACTGAGGCAATATATTGTGCTTGGCATGTATTTGAATTGCAACACTGTGCATACTTGTTGGAGGCACCACAGTGAGCAAATCATGCATATATTGATGGACAACAATTTGATGTTGCCCAGGAATTAATAAAGCAATCGAATCACAAATTTCAATATCTATATTTATTTATAGCCATGAAGTCAAGAAAGAAAATATCTTTAGCATTTCAAAACTACAAATAATCACAAATAAACAAAAAGCAATATATTTTCATGTTGCTAAAACTAATGCACAACAAAAATAGAGGTGTTAAGTTACACATTTCAAAATGAGAAATAAATCCAAAATAAGTAAATTCACTTCAAATGACAAGTGAATTTAAAATACATCAAGTATTCAAAGTTCAAAGTTGAAATCAACATCATATTGAAATTATACACATCCAGGGACTTTCTTGCAATTAAAACCATCTCAAACAGGTCCTCAAATCATTCAAAACAGGAACCAGGGGCGTGTTTCAACTGTTTTTGCTATTTCCTGGAAACCCTGGGGGTTTTCTGTAAACACGGCAGAGCCGTCTTCAACCTTTCGACTAGGCCCGTTGCCGTGTCCGCGCCTGGGCTGTCCGTCACCGTGGATGCGCGGCGATGCGTGCGACCGATCACCGCCATCCATAAATAGTCACAGCCACCGCTGCCGCTGACAAACCCTAATCGCCAAATTTCCCCAATCGAAACCCTAACCCTAGCTCTCGGGTCAACGCCATTCATCGCTGATTCTGGCCTCGTCGTGCTGTACCGAGATGATCTGGAGGTCCTCCGTGCCGCCCTAGTGCCTCTCGTTGAGTTTCGCGTGCTGTGGAGCTCTGGAGGAGGGGAATCGGGCCGTCGTCCACAGCTCCAGCCATCGTGGTACGTTGACGTTTCCGACACTGTATGACCTCCCTGTGCTTCTCCGAGCCGTTATTCGCGCTCGTGGTGAGACTACGAACCCTCCTGCACTCTCAATTTAATCTAATCCGCGCCGAGCCGTCGTCGTGTTGTGTGGAGCCTTCGGCCGCCGCGGTAGCTCGTCGCCGGCGGTGCTGTCAGGGAATAGGATAAGTATGTAATATGAGTTTATTAGTATGTCATATTAGTATGAGGGTACTTTAGGTATTTCCTATGTTGGCATCCATTAGTTGGCTAGGTCTTTATATAATCATCTTGTATCCTGTGATGGTAATCAAGAAATGAAACCCAAATTTGTTATCTCTATTTTCTGCAATTTATCTCTCCTTTTATCCAGCAATTTATCATGTTTTAGCCTTAATTCTTCTAAAATTCCCGTTTTACCGATCCTAGTTCGTCAGATCCAAGCAGGGCCCTGATGACAAATGGTATCACGAGCCTTCCCCCCCCCCCCCGAGCGCATCCCTCCCACTCCACCCAAAGCAGCCGCGCCACCGAATTTGAGGTTGCCGAGATCTTTCGATCTGGTTGTAAAATCCCTCCCCTCTCCGCCGCCAGCTTGCCCAATCCAGGGCGCGCTCCGCGGAGAAGATCCATCCAATTTTCGTCACCGATGCCGCACCGTCGCACCCGCTCTCAGAAAAAGATGGTGGCGGCGCAAGAAGAAGCAGAGCTTCTGGAGGCTGCGCAAGCGCAGACCACCGAGGAGGAGCAGATCTGCGCACGCCTTCCGCGGGAGGTTCTCAACATCCACCGCAGACTGGATCATCAGCAAAATTCAGTCGACGCCCTTCAAGGCCATTTGTCTCGTCTCACGGAGACGGTAGCCCAAATTGCGATTGCTGTCAAAGCCCAAGTCAATTATGCGCCAGAAGCAGAGAAGAGGGTAAAGCAGCCGGATTTCTCCACCCCACCACACCCATCCAACATACTGAGCCCAATTCCAGAATCAGTGACGCCACGAACCACTCCATCGGCGCCGGCGACGGCCACCCAATCGCCCGCATTGGATTCCAGCGAGTTCTACGGCGCCCTCTCCCTATGGAGCTCTCTCTGTGACCAACCCAAGCTGCAACAGCACAAGGAGGGAGGCTCGGGCAGCGACCTCACCATGGGCACCAACACCAGCGGCACGTCCATCAACGGCAAAAAGTTCGTCGACAAACAGCCGGGTCCGGAGGTCCTCTACATGGACCACGTCAGCTCCACCCACCACTTCGCGCCTCAACCAAGTCCGGTACTTGATCTGGACAAGAGCAACGGTTGGCAGCCAGAATTTCAACAAGGTGCTACTTCTGATTCTCCTGCCTTGCATGTGTTTGGTGAAATGCCAACACCACATTCTTTGCATGGAACACATGCCATAGCACCTGAGTATTGGAACTGCTCTTATTGCCATCATACTCCTATTCCTAGTTCATGCGTACAAGGTGGCAGCGCCAATCTCATTGAGCAACATTGATGTAGCCCGAGTCACGTGCATCACCATGTCAAGCACTCCAACACTCCACAAGTCACCATGGACATCAAAGGTGAACTCCTTCCTCTATGTGAACCTCGATATGACACTTTGGAATGGTATACTACTTGACCATCGTCACTTTGTATTGCTAGTCATGACGAGTGCGACTCCACGGGAAGATGGTCAAGGCGCAAGAGGAATGAAGTCCGACAAGACGGTGGCTTGGAAGAGAAGAAGGAAGAGGAGCAAGCAGCCCCAGGCAGCGGTACTACCGCCAGAGTTAGCGGTACTACCGCCCCAGAAGCTCCAGGCAGCGGTACTACCGCCGCCGCTACCACCGGAATCGGCGCTCTGTTGCTCAAGCCGGTACCTCCACGGCGAGATCAGAGGCGGCTTCGAAGGCCCGCGCCAGCGGTACTACCGCTGGACCCAGCGGTACTACCGCTGCGGCGGGAACCAGCACGGGTTGGAGGCCCTTATCCTCTCCCCACCTACCCCCCTTTGTGGTCAAACCTATATATAGGCGCCTACCCCCTTCAGATCTAGATAGACTATGTTTTGAGATTAGAGTAGAGTTGTGCTCCCCACCTCAAGACGGTCTCCTTCCTCCCCTTGCGGGGATGGTTCCTCCCCTTGTGGAGAAGATCCCCTTGTGGATTCAAGACCTCTACTTGTAGTTTGACTACTTGCCAATCTTTCATCCTCGGGTGACTTTATTGGAGCGGTTTGGTTGACCGTTGGAGAAACAACCATCCAAGATCCCTTCTTGTATCTACTTGCCGATCTCTCACCTTTGTGTGGATTCTATTGGGCCGGTTGGACCGACCGGTAAGGGAAACGGTTCTTGTATTGTGTGTGTGTTCTTGTGTTTGGGGCGTTCTTCGTGTGTTCTTCGTGTTTCTCCGTGTTCTTGCGTGTGTTCGTCCACATCCGCCGTCAATCCGTGAAGATCGGGCCACCCTCGAAGTCGCATACTTCACCATATGGTATCAGAGCATGGTTGCCACGGATTTGACATGTGTTTCCAACCCCAAATCCCCCTAATTTTTCTTTGATTTTAAGAAATTCGAAAATTTCCACCAAAAATAGCCCCAAATTGCTTTTGGATCGATCTGTGAATCTTGTGCGTTTTTTGCAAGTTTTGATCCATAGATCTATTTCTTTACGAGTTGATCTACTTCCCTTTGTGTTCCCATAGCCTAATTCCATCATTTGCCCCTTCGATTTGAGGTTTTTCGGCGAGTTTTTCCGCCAAAATCGCGATAATTCGCGTTCTTGGGCAAAATATGAGTTCCGTAGCGGTACTACCGCCCCCCTAGCGGTACTAACGCCTCTACCAGTACTACCGCCAGCGGTACCGCCAAAAACGCCTCTCTGTTGCACCCAGCGGTACCTCTAGCGGTACTACCGCCCCTCCCAGCGGTACCTCGGAAAACTGAAATTTCAGAAAATTGTTTTGACCATATCTTTTGATTCCGGACTCCGTTTTTGGTGTTCTTTGGCTCTTTTCGAAGCTACGATCAAGGCCTTCGTCACCATTGCGGAAGATCCATCATCCACCACCACCAAATTCCGTGGGCAAGCACGACACTTCTACAACAAAGGGTGAAGAACATCGACGAATGGTATAACATCGCCAACCATTACCCCCCTTGCCATTCTTTTGTGAGCCACACTATATCTTTGCGATTACCATGTCCTATTGAGGCTAGCTCTTGATGATTGCTTGGGCTTTGCACATTTGCACTGTGTAGTTTCCGAGCAAAATTGCATGCGCTAGTTATCATATATCATATATCTTGTTGTTGGCATCAAAAGAAGTGGGTGTGCAAAAGAGAAAAAGAGTCCAAAGAGACAAGAGAAAAGAAGCAAAAGTGAAAAGAGAAAAGAAGCAAAAAGTGCCAAATCAAAAGAAAGAAAGAACAAACACCTCTTGCCATATCTTATAGGAAGCGCGCAAGCTCGATGAACATCTAGTAGGTGGTGCATTGTTGTGCAAATCTTGTATCCCACCAATAAATTGCAATCGAGCTAGTGGCTCTCCTTGTACTTGTACAACACCAAGCTTATAGTCTTCGCTAGGATCATATGGTTATTTAGCTCACTTCTTGGTTGCATGAGTCCCATTTATCTCTCCGCGCGTGTGTTTCCTTGAACTACATTCCTATCTTTTGAGATTGACTTGTATTTGCTTGGTGATCATCGTGGTTCTCTACTTGCTTTAACAATATCTTGGTTTCCGGTTGGTTCAATTTGCTTTCCACCTACCATACCTTCCTACCAACTTTTAAGCCGTGTGTGTTTTAGAGTTTGCTTTGGATACTTGAACACAAGCATTTTACTTTGTGATCATTTCCCTTGGTTGTCCACGACGTCCAATACTATCTACAAGGTGAGAGGTTGTGTTCTAGTTCCTTTCCACTCCACATATATACACTTGTCTTGTGAGTTGACATGTCTAGGGAGAGTGAATGCCACTATGGAGGCCAAGATGATGTTGAGTACATGATGAGCCACAACAACTGTGATGCCTCAAACTTTGAGGACATGGGGGACTACTACGACTACACCGACAATGACCCCCATGACATGATGGATCATCACCAAGACTTCCGCTACAACTACTCCGACTACGACTCTGACTATTCTAGCATCCATGACAAGGAGCGGTACCACGACGTCGAGCAACCTTCATCATATGGTATCGACTCCAAGTACATACGAATCTACCACGACTCCGACTACACAAGCTCCAACGACAATGAGGCGCAAGTGTATTCACATGCCTCATCACATGGTCCCAACTTCGACTACAACAACATGGTGGAGCGCCACTACTACGACTACCACTCCGATGACATGGTGGAGAACGTCTACGACTACTACTCTTGTAGCATGTGCGACGACTTCGACAACATGCAAGAGGAGAGGACCCCCATCACCACCATGTTCAAGAGCGGCACCACCAAGCGTCATGGCACAACCTACTATGGTTCAAGCTCAAGATGGTGTTCCTACAAGACAACCATGCACTCATCATTTGGAGCTCCATCTACTTCAAGAAGGCGCCATGAGACGGACATTGCAAAATGTGCCAAGTGTCCCAAATCTCCATCAACTTCACAAAGGCGCCATGACAAGGACATCGCCAAGAGCGACAAGCTTCGACACTCTACATCCACCAAAAGACGGCGTCACACAAAGTGCATCGACAAGGCCAAGTCAAGCCAAGGCCCATCTAGCTCATCAAGGCGCCACAAGAAAGATGCCACGGTGGACCACAACATGTCCAAGCTTCAAGACGACATGGACACACTTGCCAAGCTTCGGAACATATCACCAAGTTCGAGTGGGAGCTCCAAGACAAGGTCACCAAAGCAACAAGCACGCCGATGCCAACATGAGGAGAAGCATCCGAATGACTTTCGGCGACACCCCACCACTCAAGAGCGTCAACGTCGACATGAAAAGAAGACGGCGACAAAGGCGCATCCTATGGTGTTCCCTCGTGCTACCACTTCAAGTGCGCCAACAAGAGCTACAAGTCCCATTTTTTATGAGATCATGGCCGACATCGACAAATTCTTTGAGCAAAGCCTACGTCGACGCCGAAAGAAACATGGTCACAAACGTGAGGACACAACCAAGACGGCGCCCTTCTCAAGCACTTCTCATGATATGGCCTCTACACCAAGTGCCATCACCACATTGGCCCCCATATGGGAAAATGAAGACCTTCTATGTGACAATTGCCAAGGCCAAGACCATGATCCACGAGAATGTCCCAATCTCTTGTGCCCACTATGCAATAGAAGAGGTCACATGATGTGGGAGTGCAAAGTTGGTGAACAAGAAGGTGCCCAAGGAGATGACAAGATGGTCGAGCATGGGATTTTCCCTTCGACCAAGGAGGCGTGCATGTAGAATGCTATCACCTTTGACCATGGGTCAAGTGATGATGATGCCGAGTATGGGATGTTCCCTTCGGCAAAGGAGTCGAGTGATGATGCCCACACTATGGCATTGACCGTTGGAGGCGAGATGGTTGAAGAGGTTGAGCATGGGAGTTTCCCTTCAACCTTCGAAGCGTATGGAGATGAGGAAACCGAGCCTATCCCTATGAGTTTGAGATATGATATGGTACCAATCCCATGTGAGCATGAGAGCCACTTAGCCCACTTGAGTGAGAGTGAGTTGAGTGCCTCCACCAAATGTGAGTTTGAGTGCTTTCTCTTTGAGGGAATGGGTGATACACCACTTGAGTTGAGGGAGGTAGTTGATAGGTCTTGTGAGGCCATTTCGATTTCTAACAACTTACCACCTTCCTCTAGTGTGTTTTCTCATTGTGTGCTAGGTTCCATGAATGATGAGACGCCACTACTCGACTTGACGATGCCTCAAATGGAGAAGATGTACATGGAGGATGATGAGGCCACCCCATGTCTACTTCAAGATGAACAAGTCGGCTACATGGAAGCCCCTACTACGTCAACACCTACTTCACATGAGCGGGACTACCAAGGTATGGGTGTTGATGTGACCATGTTCCCTCTAGTGGACATGATGAACGATGATTGATTGTATGCTATGGATGATTCTTTTGAGGTCAAATATGATTCGTTCTTATTCCCTTGTGATACTTTGTTTGAAACCAATGTTGATCAAGTGGAATTACCTATTTGTGATGATTTTGCCATGAGCATGCCTTGTTATGAATGTTTCCACTTTTCTCCCATTGTGGCATGCAACATGTTGAACAATTTCTCTTTCACATGTGTTGCTTGCAATAATGTTGAAATGCTTGATAATGAGATTGCACCCATAGCTTTCTCACTTTTTGGATATGTTTCATTTTCTCTGATGGACCTTGTTCCATCCTTCACTTTGCATAGTGACTATCCACATATGTCATATTTTTCAATTGATTTGTGTGTGGTTGGTGATGTGCAAATGAAGAGACACTTCATGATAGATGATGTGTTCATATACCGTGCACATAACTTCTTCATATGGTGTCTTGTGTGTGCCGGTAAACGCATGATAATGTCAACCTCAATTGAGCATGAGTTGACAATACGAGCTCTTGAGAGCATACATGTGAGTTGTGGATTGCATCCAACTTTAACACTTTGCACATGTTTTGCATCAAACAAGTTGAACAATTTCTCTTGCTTATGGTTTGTTTGCAATCATGTTGATGCTTTTGGTCTCCTCTATGACAAGCATGTTTACTTGATCTTTCACATGGATGATTTATGTGTTGCAACAAAAATGATGAACAATTGTTCTTTCCAATGGCTTGTTTGCAACCATAATGACATTTTGTGCATGTCTTGTCATGAGTTTATTGGTTTCTACAAATTTTGTGTTGCAACAAATATGTTGAAAACTTGCTCTTTCATGTGCTTTGTTTGCCACCATGATGATATTTCGAACATTCTTCATTGTGTGTTTTTGCCAAACTCTTCGCTTATTGCATCAAGGATGACGACAAATTGTTCTTTCCAATGCCTTGTGTGCAATAATGATCATATGGTTCAAAAAGAGATAGCTATCATTGCCTTCTCACATTTTCATCGAGTTTTTGTGTTCCCACATTTTGAGGATATTTCAAGAAGTTGCTTGCACATTGACCTTGCATATGATATAACTTTCACATATTTGTGTTGTGCTAATGGTGTAATGAACATGAATGGACATGTCATTGATGATATGCTCATCTATCTTGCACACACATGGTTTGCTTGGTCTTTGATGTGTAGGTCGTACCTTTGGATGAGCCTCCATGAGTTGTTTCAACCACGCATTCCTATGACGGAAGTTCTTGCAAGAAGAGCACATCGGCATCTTGCTAAGGTGACTTCCTTCTACATAAGCGCTCATGCGATGACCTTCAAGAATTGGCTACTCTTTGAGTGTTGTTTCGTCTTCCTTGTAAGTCTTGTAGGTTACATGAAAGGCGAAGGGACGTTGAAGAGGTGCCACATCATTTCCATCGACTACATGGTGAACCACACGACAAGCTCTACGCATCTACCTCATTGCCATGATGATGATGAGCAAGAGTCGAGGACGACTCTTTTTAAAGGGGGGAGATGATGTAGCCCGAGTCACGTCCATCACCATGTCAAGCACTCCAACACTCCACAAGTCACCATGGACATCAAAGGTGAACTCCTTCCTCTATGTGAACCTCGATATGACACTTTGGAATGGTATACTACTTGACCATCGTCACTTTGTATTGCTAGTCATGACGAGTGCGACTCCACGGGAAGATGGTCAAGGCGCAAGAGGAATGAAGTCCAACAAGACGGTGGCTTGGAAGAGAAGAAGGAAGAGGAGCAAGCAGCCCCAGGCAGCGGTACTACCGCCAGAGGTAGCGGTACTACCGCCCCAGCAGCTCCAGGCAGCGGTACTACCGCTGCCGCTACCGCCGGAATCAGCGCTCTATTGCTCAAGCCGGTACCTCCAGCGGAAGCGCAGTGGTACTACCGCTGGACCCAGCGGTACTACCGCTGCGGAGTGAACCAGGGTTGGAGGCCCTTATCCTCTCCCCACCTACCCCCCTTTGTGGTCAAACCTTTATATAGGCGCCTACCCCCTTCAGATCTAGATAGACTATGTTTTGAGATTAGAGTAGAGCTGTGCTCCCCGCCTCAAGACGGTCTCCTTCCTCCCCTTGTGGAGAAGATCCCCTTGTGGATTCAAGACCTCTACTTGTAGTTTGACAATTTGCCAATCTTTCATCCTCGGGTGACTTTATTGGAGCAGTTTGGTTGACCGTTGGAGAAACAACCATCCAAGATCCCTTCTTGTATCTACTTGCCGATCTCTCACCTTCGTGTGGATTCTATTGGGCCGGTTGGACCGACCGGTAAGGGAAACGGTTCTTGTATCGTGTGTGTGTTCTTGTGTTTGGGGCGTTCTTCGTGTGTTCTTCGTGTTTCTCCGTGTTCTTGCGTGTGTTCGTCCACATCCGCCGTCAATCCGTGAAGATCGGACCACCCTCGAAGTCACCTACTTCACCAAACATCTTGATGGAATGCCCCAATCTTATGGCTTTCATAATCTCAATTGCCAAAGCATATTCCTAGCTGATGGTTCTGAGCATAGCTATTTTGCGCTACCAGAAAATTATCCATTAGAGCGAGCTGTCCCGGAGCCGGTGTTCGATGTCTATGCTGATGATACAGAGGGCTGCTCAAGTAAGTCTGTTGATGTATTTGCTGGCACACCTGGGCAGCAAATATATGAAGAAGAGCCACAAGAAGGTGAACCACTTCTCAAGTGTTTAAGCAAGGCACTAGAAACTGAAAACACTAGTGCTTGTGTGAACATTATCTCAGATGTGCAGGATTTCATGCTTGAGCTGCAGCAACAAAGTGATGAGAACGCATGCAATTATCCAGTCCTAAAGGCCTCTGGTTCAGCTGTCACAAGCTCCAACCAGCTCAGTATTGATCATAGTATTAGAGAACTGAGACAACTATGGGATCCGGGAGTTTCAGCATGTCTAGCGACTCGTCTGAATAATGACAACAATGACACTATTGGTGTGTTTAAGGAAGTTGTGCTAGATATACCACCAACTAAACCTCCCGAGAGGTATGGTAGTGCTGATTATTCACAAGTAAATGTACAGCTGAGAGCCCCACCATTGAATGTGTTGGTAATTCATGAGAAAAGAAATTAATGGGAGGAGCTACAAAATTCCCTGTTCTGTCTCTAACATCTGCTGGTGCTACAAAATTGCAGTGCCCAGATCTTTACAAGCTTGCAATAGTATAGAAACTACCTGTGAGGTTCGGTGCAAAAAGGGTACCCATTTTCCAATCTGATATCCTGCGCTCTGATGCTTTTGTTTTGGGATGGACAAAAGTGAATGCAGCAGCTCTGTTTATCCTAGCTGTTCCATGTTCTACAGGCACATCTTGCTCCTTTCCTTCACTTGAAAATAGGGCTAAACTACAATGGGACCCTGGCATTGCAATTTCCTCGTACATGTATATCTGGCCGGAAATGAGAGCAGTGAAGACATTAACTTGGTTACAAAGTCAATCATTCAGTGACTTGCAATATCAGTTACAAATGAGCAAAACATTTTGTGTTTGGGATCCAGGAATTTTGAGCCTAATGGATATGATGTTGGGCAAGACTGCAGTACCAAATCTATTTCATAGTGGCCAGACACCATGCAAGCTACTAATTTTTATTAGGCAACCTCTTGACCTGAAGCATTTCTGGGCTCAGTTATTGTTGCAGTCTCATTCCTGGTACAGTACTTCTAAGGTTTGCCGCCAGGTGATGTATTGTTGCTTGCAAATTGTTTTGGCCTATCCATATTCAATACCAGTCTGCTACTCACGCATGTTCAGTTCGATAGGGGCTATCGATTCTGCAATTTCTATGTCCACTGCTACTCCTTTGCACATGTACAGCTGTTTGAATATCTTGACAGTATGGAGTGAAACTGATAAATCACTGTCCTGTATACATATTCCAGATTCAGCTGCTTGTCAAAATCAGTCAGTTGGTAGTGGTACTTATGACATTTGGGATCCGGGTAGAATACTGGGGTACACATTCATATGGTTGGTGCTGGCCACAATAAGAGATAATTTATATGCAAATCACTATTGCCAGACTGTCCAGAAGAATTACAATGCAAACAACCTGCTATCTTCACAGAAGTATCTTCAGATCTTGGAAATGGGTATTATCTTCATTACATTTCTACCACCCTGATGCAGTGAAGGAATTATGAAGGATAATTATCAATGATAAAAGTTTATGTAGAAATTTGTTCCATTAATGACCAATGGTCTCAAGGGGGAAGGAATGTCAGGGAATAGGATAAGTATGTAATATGGGTTTATTAGTATGTCATATTAGTATGAGGGTACTTTAGGTATTTCCTATGTTGTCATCCATTAGTTGGCTAGGTCTTTATATAGTCATCCTTGTATCCTGTGATGGTAATCAAGAAATGAAACCCTAATTTGTTATCTCCATTTTCTGCAATTTATCTCTCCTTTTATCCAGCAATTTATCATGTTTTAGCCTTAATTCTTCTAAAATTCCTGTTTTACCGATCCTAGTTCGTCAGATCCAAGCAGGGCCCTGACAGGTGCTCCGATGACAATTAGCTAGCGGCGCTGGCACTATTATGTTCGCCGAGTCGTGCTGCATCTGTTGCACACTCGAATTCATCCCAACTCGCTCCCAGTCGTCGAATTCGTGATCAACAGAGAGCCAAGCTCAATTGCTGACGTCATGCTAACCTCAGCGGACCAATAGAAATATTTCCAGGAAAATTCTTTTTGAAAATAAATGAATATATGACACGTGGACCCAAATGTCAAATATTTAATCATTTAGAAAATTAGTTTGGTAATTATTAAAATTATGACAAGTGGGACCAACTCGTTTTAATAAAATCCAAAAATTGTTTAAATTGTGGAAATTCATAACTAAATCATTTTAAATCAGAAAAATACAAACAATATACCAAAATGTTAAGAAAGATAAAATCTATCTATTGGTATTATCATAATTAGTTTTTTGATTGAATTTGCATCATTATAATTTTGAATCATAAATTACCTATTCTTTTAAATATGAAGTTATTTGAAATGCTATTTTGGATGCATTTCAACTTCATTTAAAATGTTTCACATGTTTAAATTTCATATTTAAATTGTGTTGACATATATAAATAATAATTGGTAACTAAAATGATATTATCCATAAGGAAATAATGGTTAATGAATGCTTAATAATCTAAAAATGAATTTAAAAACATATAAAAATTGTTAGACTACTACTTCATAATAAAATAAATATTCCAAGTAATTACTATGTAAAATAAGTGAATTCTCTACCTAATAAAATATCATTACTTTTATTGTTACCTTTAATAGTTTAATAAATTCTCTGTTCTAATCATATTCATTTAAGTCACTATTCTAAAATGAAGAACTAAAATTTAAAATGATGTTACTTTGATTGTTTTCTTTAAGTGTTAATCTTCGATTTTTTTATCTTATTACCCAAATAAAAGATAACCAAATAAGTAATTACTCTTAAACAGGATAATACTTTGTTAACTAAATAAACGTGAAGCACACTTAAGTCATGAAGACGTAACAATTTAATTAAGTAACTCAGATTAAATCCTTAAATCTTAAACATTTCCTAATCCCAACTCATTATCAACTTAATCACTAATAACATCACCTAAGGGTGATAAAACAACCTAAGGCAAATTAATACAATGTTATCCTCATATCGCGTAAGACGAAGTTTACTTCGTTAAGCTTGGATATGGTTGGGGGTACTCTACGATGCATTTTTACTATGAATAATAGCATCTTGCCGAATTTTCCGTAGTCTTTACCGGGACTACATTGCTATTTTCAGAATTCGGGATTTTATTGTGAACCCTAGAACCCCGAAGGGTTTGAACTGCCACTTCTATCACAGGCAAGTTCATTCTTGCATGTCCGTTGAAGTACTTTTATCAAAGTATTTATAAAGTACTATGTTTTATCATCTGCATAAAAAAGAAAAATCTAATTTCGAATGATGTGAATTGCTATATATATTATGGTTGGCTGGCAATGAAACCATGGTTTGATGATGTGGCGGAGGTTCCATTGTACGGGAAAGTATTATCTAGAACTTGACAACCAATGCCGTCAGAATTCTTCCGTTCGCATGTCAACGGGCAGCCAGTGTCGTATGCTGTAGATCTTGCGGGATTACATGCACATGGGTGGGACCCCTTAATGCCCACGGTCACTGGTGTCTATGATGGTCTGCAAGGGGAGCCTAGGTAGTTCTACCTTGCGGGGTAGAATATCAAGGGTGATCCTGCTATGCATGAATTGGGTGGGCATGTGGGGTGGTGGAGAACGACAGTGAATGGTTTGGATCATCAACCGGGCCCCACACCAAAGAAAGTGTGGATAGGAAAGTACGCTTGGTTGTGCAACAAGGTCTTGATCTCTTATGGGTAAAGTAACGCACCTCTGCAGAGTGTAAAAAAATGTGACATGTTACTCCCTGTTCCGGGAAGGAGCTGCGAACGCTGTAGGAAAGGGACTCTATGAAGTTCTAGCACCTGTGAAGGATGACGGACATAGTTTTCCAAGATAAAAGAGACCTTTTCCTAGAAATGTGTTACCAAAACTTGCGTCTATGCCTACGACTGTTGGTCATGGCGGTAGTTAGTGCATGAAACACCGTATCATCTATTATGTTAACTTGCTGAGTAACGCTAGTGTTGCTCACCTTTTTCCTTGTTGACCCCTTCTTAGACTTTTAGAGCCAGCAAAAAAGTTGACAGATAACTATGGTGACGTCGAGGAGGTCTTCAGCAAGGGAGTCAAGTCTACCTGGTGAAGCTTGAAGGAGTCCACCATTACTTGGCCAAAGGAAGAACGACGACAACAGTGCAACGGTGTACACGACGACCTCATTGCTAATGGAGGAGACAACATCTTTTGGAAGGAGGAGTACAACAATGAATAAAGACATTCCATAGGGAATAGATTAGGGATGTGATAACAGTAGTAGCGGATCAGGAATTAGAATTAGAGCTGATATCCAGCTTAGTGCTACGATTTGGATCTTCTTATATTTCATTTGTACGAGACTTGCTTCTACGGAAAGGAAGAACTCGAGATTTTGTATTGAACAATGTTGTAATCATATAGTGTTACCTTGGATCGGCTATGTTTCTGTTGTACTACTCTGAAGGATGTAATATTTACGGAATGGTCCTTCCGTGAGTGTTATATCAACGACTTGTACACTGCAACATGCAGTGATGTGCTAGGTCACTACAGAGCTGGAGGAGGAAGATTTCATCGTCTTCAAGCTCACTTCCCACAGGTTCAAAATCACCATCATCTTCAAGAGCGCCACATCCACGGCGATGGGATAAACCTGTCCTTACCATGGCTAACCCCAATGTGGTCCTTACCACGGCTAACTCCAATGTGGTAAGCGGAGTACAGTTCTTTTTAGGGCAAAGATGTTACATCCCATGAACATTCAAGTACTATCCCCTGCCGTATTCCTTGCCTGCTCATTTTAAGGCCCCTGTGAAGAGTCAGTCTGTGAGGAAGATTATTCCATCATTAAACATGGCCCATTTGGAAGAAAAAAAATCCAGCGAGAACCTTGACCGTCTATTACGGGCCCAACGAAATATGAATGAAGGATCACGACCCGATAGTCCTAGGCCCATGAAGAACAACACCACTAGGCCCATTTTTTACGAGCACGAGAATGAAATTATCTCACACGAAAGAATTGCAGTAGACGAGGCACAACTGTACTGCCCACAGTTGTACGGTAACCAGCGACGAGCTGGCCCGGCTTGGTCTTCCGGTTATAGCAAACGCGGCACATCCCTTCAGATCGGGGAGGGATTGTGGTGGCCACACCCACACGCCCCTCCCACGTGCCCGCTGGGTCGTCAAGGAGGTGGGTCCCCATCATCCCATGCTGATCCGTTCCGAACTTCCGACTCGCGTCGAGCACCAAAGCAGCAAAGACGAGACCCAACGTTTCTCTGCTCTGACTCGCGTGGATGATCACGGTGCGGTCCCGATCTGGCAGGCTCGACGATATGCGAAGCGGCTCTGCTTTTCTTTTCTTTCTTTAGGACATGCAGCGACTCGATTTAAAAGAAATGAGACCACAACTAGGACTAGAACTTGGTGATATATTTTTATAAAAGAATTCCTCCTACCTGAGAATTTCAGAAATTCACCCCGACGGGAGTCAAACGATCAGCCACCGCTTCTCATGTCACTGGATCTCTGCTCTGTTCTCCAGCGACTCGATTCTCACGGGGCCGCCCAAAGAAACGGAGCATGTGTTTCTACTAGCGGAAGTGGGATTCCAATTGTCCCGCTTATCCAATATTTGTATATGTCTACAAAAATTGTACTATAGACATGTACAAATATTATCTATATGGCCCATCTGTCATAGGGCGAATTTCTCGCCATGTTTTGCCACACTTTGTGGCGCCCAATTTCTTGGCCACACTTTTGTGGCAGCCACATTTACCAAACTTAGGCTTCGCAAAATGTGGTCGGGATGCCCCGGTATCGGTGATATAGCGCCTGAACCGCCGCTTATCTGGAGGCCCGGATAAAATTTTCCGAGACGGGGCGATATGCGGTATCTGTTCGGGCCATAAAAACAGCCAAACCTGCATATCGGCCAGAATTTTTCCGGGTCAGGGGCTTATAGGGGATCTGCTAGAGATGCTCTGATGGAGGTTTTATGGGGTAACACACCCCTTGTTGGGACAATTTTTGCACGGAACCACAACAATAAACTTCTTTTTGGCACACAACAACAATATTTGTGTTAATAACTTGCACAAAACATAATTAGAGTCGTTATCTTGTTTGACACCGGATTAGGTTGCTGGGTCCACTAGCAGGAGGGACGTGGCATCCCTACCTTTTTCTTTTGTTGTATTCTTCATCCCGGTCCTCCTCTCTTTCTCTCACGACAAGCCTGTGTGCCGGTCGGTGGAATATTTTGCTCATCTCATCTTCTTGTTCTGGTTTCAATCGAAGCTTTTTGTGGGACACCTTTTTTCCTCCCAAAGACGAAATCCTACATGCCCTGTCACCACGTCGCCGTCCTCGTCCAGCGCGCCCCCGCGCGTACTCGCAAGAACCACGCCGCCGCCCTCCGCCCAGCTCCGGGCCCTTGCCCTTCCTCCCGGCCGCGCGCCGCCCAGCGCCGACCCGTACTACTCTAAACCGGCCCAGCGCCGTCCATCACGTCGTGATGGAGTCGCTCCGGTGCTGCCACGCGTCCATTGACTAAATTCTCTACATTCCTTGGGTTTAGACACGAGTGAGAAAATCCGCCCCCACATCCTAAATTCCGCCGGTGCAAACGAAAACGGATGAAAAATGCCTCTTAAGGGCCACGACGAGTGGAGATGCTCTAAGTAGCAGCAGATTCTCGGGCCCAGAGAGACGGAGCGGGCGTTTGTAAACCCCGGGCTATACGCGTAACGGCAGCGCGAGTTACACTAATAACGCAGTGTGCTCACTGCTCAGCGCCATTACCCGTTTTGTGCTGCATATCAGTTTCGCGGGACGCCGCGCTGCACCCCTACCTGTTGTTGCCGCCGTGGGCTCGCAATAGTACAAGCCGGAGCAAGTGCATGGTGCGTTTGCTGCTTCCGCTAATACCGCTCACAGCTAACTAATGATCGACGCTAGTAAGCCAAAGCATGGGCACCTCGTTCGGATCCAAGTTGGAACATGCCATCTAATAAAATGAAGTAACTTCAGGATGGATGTTTCGGAGGTGGTTTCCTTCCTGGCCTTAATCCCAAACGCCGGTGATCGCGAGGAGCTAAATGCCAGGTCGGTCTCCATCAACATTTCCCAAAGTTGCATCGTTGACGCCTTGGGAGCGGCGTGGCATCCTCACAGAAATGGATAGACACGCTCCTTCAAGAACCTCATCCTACATTTTCCAATGCAATAACAAGAAGACCGGAGGGGGACTCCACCCTGGCTTTGTCTTTAAGGTAGAAGTGAGGACTCGAACTCGAGACCTGCCCTTATGCGCATATGCACGGCTACCACTAGTCTACAGAAGAGTTATCTACATTTTCCAATGCAAACCATCAATTCTTCACTCAAAACATTTCATCACCAGATGGTAAGCAGCATGGAGAACTCAGCCCCCTGAACAAGAACCAATCACAACACCCCAACAACCAGTTCACTCCACCCCATTATCTTACACGCTCACAACAAAACACAGCCACCTTTCGAAGAAAAAGAACAAAAGGCACAGCCACCTCGCCTGACCAAACTAGCACAAGACAACAACACATGATCCATCAACGATTAACGTTGTGTATTTGAAAACTCTTCCCCTGCCCCTTGCGCGCCGGGGAGAGACATATGGTGATTTCTGTGGAAAAAGTAAGTTTGATAGGAGTTTAGTTACTGCTCAACTATTCAGTAGTCTATGAGTTTGTGTAGATCAATTAATGGTCATATTTTAAGGCAAGGTTGATGGTCATGTACTCAAGATTTTCGATACATTGAAGCGAAATTTTGCATAGGTTTTTCCGAACTTAACTTTCTAAACCTCACCATTAGTGTACCAAATATTTAAAACTTTTTTGAAAAAAAGACGCCCAAATGCAGCAAAGTAAAAGCTAATATTAAATAGATACAAGTCGACGCAACACGAGCAGTACAGCTACTATGGATGATTATGGATAGATCGACTGACCTTTTCGCAAAAGAAATGCACTAAAACCCATACTTACAAATTAAAACTTAGGGCCTCTTTGGATTGAAGAAATTTCATAACATTTTTGGAGGATTCCAATCCATAGGAACTTTTCCTATGGAATCGCTTTGGATTGTAGGATTGAGCTCATCCACTTCCTAAGAGCATCTCCACTCGTGGCGCCCAAAACATGTCCGTCAGCCGCGACAGACAAACGCTATTCGGGTCGTCCGGACACGCTGCTGAAAGAACATGTCCCTCATAATATGTATTGTGTGTTTGTTAACAACATAAGGTTGATCTAACCTTGTGCAAAAAGTTGTATATGTACATTTGTTGAATTGCCCAAGACGGTGATTGACACTTCAAATAAGAGAACAGATCGAAGAAACAACGGTGAAGAGGGTTCTAGAAGGTAGTGGCTGCAGGAAATCCAGGCCGGAATTTCCGGTGCACCTAGGACGGAGTCTCCGGTGTGCTCACACCGGAGTCTCCGGGCTCAGGGGCACTAGAGTTTTCGGCATGCCAGTTTTGGCACTAGTGCCCCCATCAACGACACTCTCTGCATAGAGGCCGGAAGTGCCCCGGAGACTCCACTCAGACAGGAGACTCCGGCCTACCTAGGTCGGTGTCTCCAGAGTTATTTTTCCTGCAACAACTACATTTTGAAGACACCTATAAATACCCTTCTCCTACCTTGGGCTGGGTAGCTCGACTAGAATATCTTTGACCACCATTGCTGCAAGCTCAACTCATAGATCTCTCAATCCCTCCACCCAAACTCGTTGATCTTTGGTGGATTGAAGGAGAAGGCCAAGATCGACATCTTCACCAAGGTGATTTACATTTCCCCCTCATTTATTTGAGCGATTCGTGGCTAGGGTTTCCATTGGGAAAATCTAGCTCCTTGTTGTTCTTACTTGTTGTTGTTGTTACAGATTTGAGTTGATTTGGGAGCCCCCAATTTGGTTGTGGGTGTGTTCCCTAAGATTGTTGTAAAGGATCCGGGTTCCGCCTCGAAAGATTCCGATAGTTGAAGGTGAACCGAGCCTTTGTGGTGAGGTTCATCGGAGAATAGGGTGAGGCCTTTGTGGCGTTGAGCAAGCATGTTGTGGTGAAGCTCACACCCCTCAAACGAGACGTTCTCCTTCAAGAACTTCACCCTACATTATTCAAATGCAAACCATCAATTCTTCCCTCAAAACCTTCACCACCGGAAGGTAAACAACATGGAGAACTCAGCCCATAGAACAAGAACCTCACAACACTGCAATCCATTATCTTACTCCCTCACAAGTCACAACAAACAAAACGCAGACACCTTTGGAGGAAAAAGAACAAGATGTTAGAATTTGGGCCCATTAGTGGGCAGCCCAAATAAGCAATTTCTGAAATCTCAAATTGGCCCATGTGCAAATGCATGGCTGGTTGTGGGAGGTGCTAAAGTTTAGTCCCACATTGCTAGTTGGATGAAAGTTGCACCACCTTATATAGTGGAGTGTTGTGCTACTTGGTGTGCTTGTGAGAACAGAAGGCTCTCTCCCGCGCACTCCTCCTCCTCCGCCGCCGCTCGCTCGTCTCGTCACGACACGTCGCGGGTTGCGGGAATGAGCCGAGCCCCTTGCGCCGCCATCGTAGTCTACTCCATTCCGAGCGCCGACGTGCACCGGCGTTTGGGGAGCAGGTCTCCGCAACCAGTTGCCTTTGTGATCCTGTATGAGAGAGGGCGAATTAGGTTTTTGAGAAGCGCTCTGCGTGACTGCTCGCCGCTTCCACCACGGGCCGTCTTCCAGCCGGAGCTGCGGATCGTCTCCGCATGCGTCGTCTTCTTCGACCCGTCTTCACCAACGTCATCGTCAACAATATCACCGCTGCTCTAGGCGCGGTGAACCTGTCTGCATCGACTGCTGCTTCCTCTACAACCGTTCGGTACGTGAGGCGTATTCCAAACTGTTTTGCTATGAATATGTTGGCGTGTATGTTGCTGCTGTTCATGTTGCTTAATACATCTAGTATGTTCGTATTAACATGTTAGTAGCTAGGCTTGTCATGTTTAATATTCTGGAATTAATCATGCAATTATTGCCTAATTATCCAACACAAGAGGAACGACCACCTCGCCTGACCAAACTACCACAAGACAACAACGCAAAATCCATCAGCGTAATGTGTTTGAAAACTCCTCCCCTGCCCTTTGCCCGCCGGGGAGAGACATATGGTGCTTCCTTTAAAAAAATGCTTTTCTTGACATTTCCGTCCTAGGATAAAATCTTAATCAGTCGGAACAACAATGGAATTAGGTTCATCTCGCCCATTTTTTCTGACAAATATAGGCATCTTCGATTTGTGTGGAAAAAGTAAGTTGGATAGGAGTGGCATTTTGGCTCCCGAGAGCAAATGCTCCAGGTTCACAAAATGTATTTTAAATGCATTTTTTAAATGTCAAAAAAATTCAAAAAAAAGTTTAGCATCTATGTCTCGATATTTTATAGGCTCACAAAGTCGAAGAAAAATTGGTGCTAAAAAGGCTTTTGGAAGACAATTGTTTTTGTCTTTTTACACAAGTCACAAGAAATATCGGTTTTTCGAGAAACTTGGCATGTGAACATATGATGTCGAGATGTATGCGTAAATTCTTTTTAAAAAAATTGACACTTTGAAATATTTAAACCGATAGCAGGAGCATATGCTCCCATGTGTCTAAGTGAATTACCATTTAGTTATTGTTCAATTATTCAAATTAGTCTCTATTTTTGTGTAGATCAATTAATGATCATATTTTAAGCAAAGCTTGATGGTCATGCACTCCAGCTTATTTGATATATTTATGCGAATGTTTTTACACATTTTCCAAACTTAAGTTTTCTAAGCATACCCATTAGTGTACCAAAAAAAATTAAAACTTCATTTTTTTTTTGAAAAAAGACAGCCAAATGCATATGATATCTGAGATTTATCAAGTAAACCAAAAGCTAACATAAACTAGATACAACTCGGCGCAACACAATCAGTAAAAACATACCCTGCAAAGCATACTTATAAATTTAAAACTCAAATTTGAACTAAGTGTAACTCATATTTTACCCTCTTCTTGCCGTATCCCAAAATTAGTCCGTGTTCGGAATGGGAATATTACGCAACTAGTTGCGTCCGCACCCCATTGTCGAATGTCACGTTCAGAGGTTTTTATACACCATGCTTTATTTTGTATATTTTGAAAACTCAGAAGTGAGACATTCGGTGCGCACGCAACTAGCTGTAGATTTAATCGTAGATTTTAGTTTCGCCTGTGTTCGGCCCTGCCGGCTGTACGCCTCTACATTTCGCGGTAACCTCACCTGCCTTCCATTCCCCTCCCCGAGGCGAGCAGAACTGACACACTCGCCACTAAACACAATCACACAGTCGAGATTCAAGGTGGCAACGGGGACGGGATGACCGGGGATGACTTCACCATCCCCGCCCCGATACCCGTCAATCCCCATACCCGTGAGCCCCATGAAGCTTCGCGGGGACAATACGGCCCCCATCCCCGTCAATAGCGGGTACCCGGTATCCGTCGGGTATCCATGGGCATCTTAATATATACTTGGAGAGGTGAGATTAGAGACGATATGGTTGCTGGAAGAGGTGGAGAAAAATAATTGTGTAGAATCTATAGGTTTTAACCTATATATTGTGCATATCTAGTACACGTGGCACAGTTATCGGGTATCCATGGAGTCCCCATGGGGGTGCTTTTATCCCATCCCCGCCCCGCGAGACTAACGGGTATCCGCCAGACAATACCCACGGGGAGAATTTGTCCCCATCCCCGCTCCATGATGGGTAAATCCCATGGGTACCCGTCCCCACGGGGACTATTGCCATCTTGAGTCGAGATACACAAAACTGATGCCGCCTTCGCTCTGTTGCTCTGCCTAGCTACTTAAAATCCCCGGCCCTTCCCCAAATCACCAAGGAAGAGCTCGCCGGAATTGCCAGGAGGACCGGGCGAGGTTCGCGAGTCGGAATTCGCGCTCCGCTTCGTGCAATTCGGGGTTTTGCCAGGGCGAGGGGAGTGGATGTGAGCGATCCCATGGCTGCATCAACGGCGGCCGACGGTACGACCGGTGGTGGTGGCAGAGGTGATTGCTCGCTCTTGTTTGTTTCTTTGTGCGTGTTTTTTGTCTGGTGGTGCTGCCTTGGCGGGTGTGGGTTTGGGATCGTGCTGTTTGTGATGAGGAATTGAGGATTTGGTTTTGTGCAGGTTCCGGAGGGGCGGCAGCGGATGTGCTCTTCACGGAGCTCTGGAAGGCGTGCGCGGGGCCGCTGGTGAATGTGCCGGCGGTCGGAGAGAGGGTTTTCTACTTGCCGCAGGGGCACATCGAGCAGGTAAAGGAGAACGGCGGCGAGGCAGACCCCAACCTGGGGTTGCTGCTGCTCTTATGTTTTCCGTGAATTTCGGGTGCTCTCATGTTGAATTCTTGCGTAATTTGGGGGGTTCACGTGATTACCTGTGATCGCTGAGAAATTGCGCTGGTCTCGGGGGGTTTTAGCGCGGGGTTAGGCAATTTGGTTGTTGTGCTTTCCCTCGATCTGGGAAATTCCGAGACGGCAGAAACTAGGCGTGCTTCGGTACCGAATTCCTGTCTTCTATTAGCGAATCCGCCAAAGTTCTTTCTTTTTGTTCGACATAGGGCGCGCCTTTTGGCTGAATTGTTGATTTTCTTTACTCCGGAGATTTGGTCTTTCTTTAGTTCCTGGAATGGTAATAGCATCAGTACCTTTTTAATTTTTTTATTAATCGCTGCCCAAAGTTGTTGTAGTTCTTTAACCGTGACGGGAAACGTGCAATGATTTCTCGACCCATTGTTCTTATTCTGCTCGTGGTTTCGGGCGCTGATCCCGTGGCTTCTGCTTGTTTCTGCATCAATTTTCAGGTGGAAGCGTCGACGAACCAGGTCGCCCAGCAGCAGGGAGCACCGCTCTACAATCTGCCATGGAAGATCCCGTGCAAGGTCATGAACGTCGAGCTGAAGGTAGTAGCAGTCTTGTACTATAATCCCCTTCTTTACAGTTTATTCTATTAACATTTTGTGGTTTAGGCTTTAGATGGATGACCCCTCTTCCTTTTGCTAGGCTGAGCAAGATACTGATGAGGTGTATGCCCAGCTCACTCTGCTTCCTGAGAAGGTGAGTCCATTCTGCTTATGCTAGCTTGGTGTGGGTTCAGGTTTGGTGCGCTAAACAATGTTATGCTTCTTTCTGTTTACAGCAGAAAAATGAAAATGTCTCCTCAGAGAAGGAGGAGGAGGAGGTGCCTGCTGCACCACCACCTGCGAATGAGCGGCCATATGTGCACTCCTTCTGCAAGACACTGACTGCCTCGGACACAAGCACACATGGTGGATTCTCGGTGCTGCGCCGCCACGCAGATGAGTGCCTTCCACCACTGGTTAGGCCCTTGGAACCTTCGGCTTGATGTTGCTTACATTGTTGTTATTGTTGTTGGCATAGGACTGCCTATTGTTGGGTTAATGATAGTGATGCCTTTGATGTGCTCCATGATCAGGATATGAGTCAGCACCCCCCAACTCAAGAGCTGATGGCCAAAGATCTGCATGGGGTCGAGTGGCGCTTCCGTCACATCTTCCGAGGTGATAATCATCCTTCTGCTTGTATAGGATTTGTTCTTAAAGAATAAGTCCTGTTCTTTAGTGTTTTCCCTTAGCTTTCATGACAGCTTAATGCCAGACATTAGTTGTTTGTACAATGCGAGGCTATTTGCTTTATGACCTATTTATTTTGATCTTAACTGCATTGCTTCATGCTATACATATTCAATATTTATGTTATATGATAGGACCATCTTGTATGCAGCTATTTGTGTAGTACGCTTATTTTCATGTGACTGAATTTAATAGTTTGGGGATAATGACAATTATTTCCTTGTGCAATCATTGTTTGCGCACTTAGTTTCTTCCGGCAAAGATTCCATACTCCATTGCCCATAAACGAATTGCATTTTTTCTAAATTATGTGTGTTTAGTATTTTTGGAAATCTCACGTATAATGCTTGCTTGATTCAGGCCAGCCAAAAAGACACCTTCTGCAGAGCGGCTGGAGTGTTTTTGTCAGTAACAAGCGTCTTATTGCTGGGGACGCCTTCATATTTCTCAGGTTTGCTTGCCATGCTGAACAATTCATGTGGGTTGTGCTCACTTCTAGTCTTTGAGATTATCAACCAATGTTCCCTTCATTTATATGCTATGATCAGAGGTGAGAATGGGGAACTACGTGTCGGAGTGCGGCGTGCAATGAGACAACAAGCCAATATTCCATCTTCAGTCATATCAAGCCATAGTATGCATCTTGGTGTCCTTGCAACAGCATGGCATGCTGTGAACACTGGGTCTATGTTCACTGTCTACTACAAGCCGAGGTTTGTGTTAATTATAGGCATAGGCATCTTATGTCAGTGCTTAGTTTAGGAGAAGCTCTGTACCAAATTTGTTGTTTAATATTTCCATGAAATTTCAGATCCCTTTACCTGATAGATGGAAGTTTCTGTAAGCTTCGGTACATCTATGTGATAACCAGTTGCATGCCTCAGATGTGTTATTTACTGATCTTGCAGGACTAGTCCGGCTGAATTTGTTGTCCCGTGTGATCGGTACTATGAATCGCTGAAACAGAATCATTCAATAGGGATGCGGTTTAAGATGAGATTCGAAGGTGAGGAGGCTGCAGAGCAAAGGTAAGCAGCTGTCTGTTGCAGCCTTTAATGAATATTTGGTACATTTACTAATGACCGAGAGACTGCTCATTAGGAGATGGCATAAAAATTTATTTGTCATGTGTCAGATTCAGTGGCACGATAGTTGGAATAGGTGATTCTGACCCATCTGGCTGGGCTGACTCAAAATGGCGTTCTCTTAAGGTACACATCTTATGTTTGTTTCTTTTTCTTATGAAACAAATCGAGTTATCTCAGCATATGCCAATATGTTTTTTTCCGAACCATGTTAATATGTTATTGCGAATTAGGTGCGGTGGGATGAAGCTTCTTCTGTTCCCCGTCCTGACAGAGTTTCCCCTTGGCAAATAGAACCTGCGGTTAGCCCTCTTCCTGCCAGTTCCCTTCAAGCACCCAGAAACAAGAGGTCTCGTCCAAATGTTATAGTTTCTTCTGTAAACAATGAAGGTTTGAGTTTGACCTTGACCTTGACCTTGTTGTTGAACTTGAACTGGTGCATTTCTTGTTTCTGCCAGTCTGCCATTACTATTTACTAATACATGTATCCCTTCTCACCTAGTTTCTTCGAAAGTCGTTACAAACTTGCACCAAAATCGTCTTCCAAGGACCTTCCAGAGACAAGAAAGTGCAATATTCGAAAGTAGATTCGGCGATAATAATGATTTGAAGAGTTCTGCGGAACTTACCATGTGGCCTTCTGGACTTGATCAAGAGAAAAGTAGCATAGCTACCCAGAGGAACCTAAATTCTGAAGGTTGGGTCCAGATGCAAAAGCCTGAACGTCACAGTGACATGTTATCGGGATTTCAACCAGTGAAAGATACACAGAACTCACCGTGCTATTTTCCTAGTCAGATGTCTGAGAATTGTTCGACCTCCTGGAACATAATCAATGTTCATTATCCAAACCAACAAGTGAACCGCAATGCGTTGCCTGACACATGGTCTTTTATGGCTCCTAATGCCGGTTTTGGGGTGAACCAACGTAATTATCCAACGACGCATGACAACACACGCCCTCAAAGGACAGACAATGCAAAATTTAGTTGGAATGGAGATTTCACTTCACTTCAGGCCCATGTCACTGATCAGTGCCCCTCGAGTTGGTTTGAACATGCTAAGCTGAGTTCCCACATCGATGATACCTCGTTGAGTTTAACCAAGGCACAGCCATTGGTCATTACTCAAGATCTCCAGAAAACTAAAGGTTCTCCGTGCATGCTATTTGGGATTCCTCTTGACAGCCCTGAGAAATCTGAACCTCTGATATCCCCACCAAATGTTGCATATGATTCGAAGCCCCAAACCCCTCGTTCTGCAAAAGAGCCTCTAGGTGATAATATTTGTAATCCTTCCAAACTTGTGAATCCACTTGATGGAACTCGGTCAGATTCTGGTATGGCGAAACACCAGTCTTGTCCAGAAGTTATGAGAAACACACAGAGCAAAACGCAAAATTGTCCCACCCGAAGTTGCAAGAAGGTAATACTACTCTTGCTATGTTATACCTTATCTTTATTTAGCCAAGTGAAATGCTCAGTGAGGGGAAATCTCTTGTGAATAGTTTCGAGTGTATGCTCCAGGTGTTGCTGCTTGCTGACTTGATTTTCCAATTTAGTTGTTTGAGAATATTGTTGCATGTATCGAGAAGCTAAGTTTGTCACAGGTTTAAACATAAAAAACCTGTTAGGTATTTAATCTCCCTGATAAAAAATAGCTAAACTAATTTCTCATGCCTATGGTGGTTTCTTGTTTGGCACTGCTTTATGTCACCAGGAAACAGTTTTTATGTGCTAAAACCTACAAATACTTGAAAAACTGCCATGGTAACTTGAGAGTGGCATCGTGTTGTCATGGTTTTCCATCCTTGAGGTACTATGGCAAAAAATGACATGCATAGATCTATCATACTATTTGGATTTTGAAATATAGGAAGATAAATGATGTCATTATTTTGAATCAAGGGAATTTGAAGAGAAAGGGCGGCTCTCGTACTTTATAGAACTTCCTGATTTTGGAGAAAATAGATGGAAGTGGAAAAGCCAATATATACACTACACATACACAAGAGTCTAAAACACACTAATAAGTTAGCAGTCCTGATTAGATAACTCTGTTCTCTTAGAGCTACTAAGATATATAGCAACATATATTCAAAATGCATCAGAAGACCATGAAAACTTGAAGAGTTTTTTTCTGAGGTAGTATGGATGGAATGGAATGTTCTGCTCAGTTTCTTTAACCCGGCCACATTTGCTTTTACCTTTTGTGTGTTGAATATGACTTGATGCTGCCCATTTCAGGTCCACAAGCAAGGAATTGCACTTGGCAGGTCGGTAGATCTGATGAGATTCACGTGCTATGATGAGTTGATTGCTGAATTGGACCGGATGTTCGACTTCGATGGTGAGCTGAACGGTCCCTGCAAGAATTGGATGGTTGTGTACACCGACAGTGATGGTGATATGATGCTTGTTGGGGATGATCCGTGGAAGTGAGTGCCGCCAATGTTTCTTTTGTTGTTGAGAAAATCTTTATGCATAACTAATACTGTTTTCACTCGAATCTCTTTGTTCGTACAGTGAATTCTGCGATGTGGTTCATAAGATCTTCACCTACACGAGGGAGGTGATCCGGAAGATGAACCCAGGTGCCCTAAGAGCAAAATCAGAAGATAGCCTGTCTACTGCCCTGGAAGAGGGGCTGCTGGCAGATAGTCCCGACGTGGCTTGACCACATTATCCATGATCTCTCAGAGCTGCTTATTTGTTCTGTCGGTGAGTTGCGCCTTGCGCCTTGGCGGAAATGCTTGCTCCTGCCTATAATCGCAGGTCTAACCGGATGAGTTGCAGGTATTTTGTAGTGCCAATCGAGATGAGAGCTTTTCGTGGCATAGTTGGTGCGTGTATCGGGTATCGGTATGTGAACCCTGCGGTATCCCGTCTGTAGATGGTGCTTGTCCTCTTGTCTGTTGGCCCCTTTCGTTTTTCGATAGAATTTTGGGTGCGATTTGTTGGTTGTGTGTCCACTAGGACGCCGCCTTAGCCGGTTAGCCCTAGCTGTCTAATTATCCTGTAACACATGATGGTATGGGCGGTTGTTAACTGACAAAGTGTTGCGCGATACAGGCTCAGTTTACTTTTTTATAACAATGTACGCCGGTAGTCATACGTTACTTGTATTGACAATTACTTGTATTAATAATAGTACGAATATAGAGTTAATACGAATACAAGTAATAGAAAATTAGGAGGATACCAGCGATTGTACTGCTGCATACTGCCCTCGTCGCAACTATCAAGCATCCACGTCCTTCGCCGTCACCGGAGAAGAAGAGCCCTAGCAGTTGGTTCACATCTTGATATTGAAAAAACTCCTTGCCATGAGGCGCTAACGAGCCGCCAACCGCCTCGTAAGGCCGGATCATGCTTGATAAAAAACATCGGCCGGAGGAGCCCTCCAAGCCTATTCAACACTGGATCCGGGGCCAACGCCAACCTGCCCTTCAACAGGCGGCCGGATCCCTTGTCATCTTCTGAGATCCGCAGCAGTCAACACTGCTGCAGAGTGACCCATCCCCGCTGCCACGCTAAGACGCAACGCCAGATCGAAATCGCTCTAACAGGTTAGACTACACAAGCCTCTCGCCGATTTGCAGCAACACCTCCCATGAGCAAGAGCATTGGCTGGGATACCATTATTCCTACTTGCACCATCAGCGTCCGCCCCACCATAACACCAACGGAGGAAACTCGAAACCTAAAAAAAACTAGGACTAAACAAACGCACATACTCCCCTCCCCCTCGTGACGCCTGGACGGCAATCGAAGAGGAAGTGGAGCGGTAGAATCACCGGCGGCAGACTTGTATCTGGGAGATTGGGAACCGCACTTAACTTTTTAGTGAGTCTTTTGATATAAATGGTGGTGCACCGAAAGGGGACGGCGACAAGGGAGCTGGCAAAGCTAGTCGCCGTGCGATGGTAGGGCGACGCCGTACCACAATGGCACCACCGGTGTGGGGGCCGGGGTGTTCTGGTTCGAGGTTCGCGTGTCTCGACGCGCTGACAGTGGCGCCGTCCGGGGAAGTGGATCTGAGTTCGCTGACTTCGTTGGTTCAGTCGCAGCGAGATGAGGTGGATCATATCTCCATGCACGTTGCGCTTGATGCGTTGGACGAGGAGGAGGCGCAACGACGGGGATCGCCGTCTGTGCAACGACCGAGGCGATCTGATGCGGAGCTCCTTCAAGAATTCTGGACAGATGCCGGGTTTCCGTCGCCTTCAAGCCGGTTCTGGGAGCATGGCTCCCCGTCGAGCGCAGGTGAGCGGTCTAACGAGTTGCCTATGTGCAGGGAAGTGCCGGTGAAGGCGATGTCTTCTTCGCCGCCGGAGTTTCGAGGAACGTCGTCGTCTCCGTCTGGGATGCGGCTGGCTCGAGCGCCGCCGCGGATGGGACCGTGGCGAGGCCCTCTGCCTCCTCACCGGGTTACGCCTCCTCCGGTAATCGGCGTCTTCGTCGACATGGCGTACCGTGCAAGGAGGGCGCCACCATCGCCGGCGACGATACCGCCGGCGGCAGCAGTGCCGTCGTCTTCAACGGCCGATCCGGCCTACGCGGCGCCATCAAAGGAGTTTGCGGTTCAAATTTCGGATGTTGTGAAGATGGGCCCTGTCGTGTCTCGATGCACGGACACCGGGAGTATAGGATACCCCCTTTTAGGTTCGGCACGGGGCGTGAAGGAGGCTGAGAATCGTCTTCTCGGGCGGAGTCTAGATCAAGCTCTCCTCTCCACGATCAAAGCATGCAACCAAAGGGACACAAGGAGCTACCTAGGTTCAGGCCGCCCGGAGGCTAAAAGCCCTACTCCTGCATGTCTGGATTGATGGGTTCTTCATAGTGTAGCTTACAATGGAACCTCCCGGATGGTGTACCCGGAAGGGTTTTGGCTGGAGGTAGAAGAAGGACAGATCCTGACCCGGAGGAGATCACCTTCCCCACTACCTTCGCATCCCTAGTCTAGTCTTGCTCTGGTTGAACTAGTGCATTGGTTCTACCTTGTGTTCGTCTTTCTTTCGACCTCTCCCTCCTCCGTGCCTTGGTCCTCCTTTTATAGGCTAAGGGGTTGCCACAGGGTCACGTGAGGGGCATGAGGGACCTTCGGGGCGAAGGACCCTCCTCATCTAGTTTAGGAGGAGACGTGGCCTCTCCTCAGCCTAGCGTCTCCTTTGGGTTAGGTGGGAGCGTCCGCCTTGGGGTGGACAGGAGCTGACGCCACCACGGGGCGTGCTCCCCGCCCGCGCTGCCTTCGCCTTGCTTCCCAAGTCTTCCGCGGTGAGGTGGAGAGCTTATCCACAGGAAAGTGGGGAAGTACACGAGAGGGAGCCTGGCCTCCTGCCGGGAACTCAGGCTCTCGGGTCTTTCCTGGCCTTCTTGCTTGGTTCGGGGACCCGGCAGGCCCCCAGGACCGGAGCCCTTTGTCGACGTAGGCCTTGCGTGTCCCGGCGGTGAACCCGCCAGCTTGACTTGAGTCTTGGTCTTGTCCATCTTCATCTTGGGCCCACATGGGGTGGACCCACTTTGGCAGCACTAGGGGAACCCCATGTTCCACAGCTGCGACAGGCCCCCGCAGCCATGCATCAGTTGATCTGGGCCGTCTGAACCCTTGGGCGCATCTGCGTCGTCCATCCCGGAAAAGCCCTAGCTCGGACTGCATCCAATTCCAAGACGACCCCGTCCTGTCGCAGACTTCTCATCACCGCCTCTCATCCGCCGCGCCGTCAGAGCCTGGAACCGCACCGATCACGCCGTCTTCTGCTCTCGTTCCGTCAGCCGCCCTGCCGCCGTCTGTTCGCTCGTCGTCGCAAGTCTGGAGCGATCGGACGTTTGCATCCGTCGCGGCGGCGCCTTCTGGGTTCATGGCGGCCCCGCAGCGTCCACATCATGGTGGGGTGCCTCAGCCGTCCCAAGGTCCTCGGCCGGGACCGCCACGCCCCGTTGCACCGGCTCTTCTCCAACCTCAGCCGTCGTTCCTAAGGCGGACAGGGGTGCATCATGGCTTTGCACCTCCGCAGTAGACCGGAGGGCAAGTTAATATCGCGGCCGCGCAGTTCTGGCCATCCTCGAGCACTCCCCCGTACCGTCCGCTTCAGAATCCCTCATGGCAACCTGGGCTGCCGGCGTACATGCCTCCTCCTCATCAGATTGAGGCAGTACCAGTCGATCTTTGCTCCGATGCCTCCGCCTGGGTACCCGCCGGTTCAGCAATAGCAAGCCCCTCCGTTAGCTTAGATGGCGGTGTAGGTGTCGCGGCTCAAGAGGAAGAAGAAGAAAGGGGTCCAGCAGAACACGCTCCAGCCTCAGGTTCAGCAGAATTTTCAGCCGATGATGATGCCCACTGCACAACAACAGTCGCCCATTATGCAACAACAGTTCTTCACGCCACCTCCGGTTCCGATGCCGGGTCAGTTTATGCAACCATCCGGGCCACCAGTGAGTACCTCTTCTGTTCCAGCGGTTGATACGGTGGATGGTGCTTCGTTGGTTGTTGGTCTCCTCGTTTAGGATGGGGCAAAGGTTGCGGCAAGTGGTAAAGCAAAGAAAGCTATTAAGTGTTGGAAGTGCACGGTTGATACTCACACTACAAAAGGGTGTTCCAGTGCAGCACTATTGCCTTGTTTGTGATAACGGAGCACATCAACCATTAGGTGCCCGACTCTTCGGCTACCAAAGCCCACGGCCTTTTCTGCAGGTTATGGTTCGGAAGATACAATTTTTGCACAGTTGCCTGATAGTGTGTACAAGCCTCATCTGGTACCATCGAGTTCACCCACTGCTCTGGTGAAGATCGTTGGTGGTCCAGTGCCTGCGACAGCCATTCAGAGCTTGTTGTCCAGGATGTGTCCTTCGAGTTCATCGTGGACATGGGAGGCTCTACCCCACGATATTGATGCCTTTTTGATTGGGTTCCCTTCTGTCGAGGATCTGCAGCGGATGGACGGGATGCAGATGGGTATTCCATCCTCCACGGCCCAAGCTACAATTTCGAGTTGGAAGAAAAAAGATGTTCTCCCTATGAGGGTGCTTGAGCAGGTTTGGGTCCACGTTCAGGGGGTTCCGTATCCAGTCAGGAATTTTCTTGGTATCTGGGCTGTCGGTTCCCTTATTGGGACAACTCTGGATGCTGATCTTGTCACGCTTAGGAGCCAAGGCATTGTGTGTATTTTGGTTGGGATGCCATGCTCCAAGCCTCTTGATAAGCAACTGGACTCGACTGGACCTTATGTTGGGACGTCATGTGTGGTTAAGCTGAAGGAATATGCTTTCATTTTCCATCGTGAGGCAGCGGATTTTGTTCCTGATACATACTTTGTCCCCTTTTTTTGGCGACGTAAGGGGGATGATGCTTGAAAGGAACGGATGTCGCCTAGAGGGGCGGTGAATAGGCGATTAAAACTTTTCCGGTTTAGGCTTGCTAATTGCGGAATAAAACTAGGTGTTTAAATTAACAAGCCAACAACCTAAATAAACTAGGCTCACCTATGTGCACCAACAACTTATGCTAAGCAAGACAAGCAACAAGGTTATAGCAATAAAGAATACTTCAAGCACGAAGGCTATCACAATGTAAAGTGCATAAGTAAAAAGCTCGGGTATAGAAATAACCGAAGCACGCGGAGACGAGGATGTATTCCCGAGTTCCTCCTTGAAAGGGAGTACGTCTCGTTGGAGAGGTGTGAACCGACACAACGGTTCAACAACCACAAATGTTTCACCCTCTTCTCCGATGAACCGCACCACAAAGGTTTGGTTCACCTTCCACTATCGGTATTCCTTCGAGGCGGAATCCAGAGCCTTTCAACAACAATCCGGGGCACAACCCACAATGGGATTGGGGCTCCCGAACGGCTTTCAACAACAATCCGAGGCACAACCCACAAAGGGATTGGGGGCTCCCGAACGGCTTCAAGTGACCACACAAGGGTCCAACCACCATAAAGGCGTCTAGGGCCCGAAGACCCAAGAGTAACAAGTTCACAAGATTTCAACTTCCACGAATCCTCGTGGAGAGCACACCGATGCACCAAATGCAAAAGGCAAGAGCACAAGTGCTCAAGTCCTCCACTCTCAAATTCCAACAAAGCAACAAATGCTTATGGGGGAATAAGAGAGGAAGAACAAAGAGGAGAACCACTCAAGAACTCTAAGAACTAGATCCACTATGGTCCCCTCACTTAGAGGAGAGATTGATTGGTGGAAATGTAGATCTAGGTCTTCTCCTTCAATCCTCCAAAGATCAAAGAGTTTGGGTGGAGGGATTGGGAGATGTCAAGGAAATGAGCTTGCAACAATGGAGGAGAGAGAAAGCAAAGGTTGCTGGGCACAGCTGGCTGGCTGGAGGAAGGTGGAGGGGTATTTATACCCCTCCCAGAAAAGTAGCCGCTGCAGCCAGATACACACCGGAGTTTCCGGTCCAAGTGACCGAATACTCCGGCCCGGGGCGGAAACTCCGGCCCCCACCAGGAGGTGAACAACAAACAGACGAGAGAAGCTCAGGCAGAGACTCCGGCCCCTGGGACCGGAAACTCCGGCCCCCACCAGGGGCTGAACAAGAAAAACACTCTCGAGGAAAACCAAGGATCGGAGACTCCGGTCCAGAAGACCGGAGACTCCGGCCTGAAAGCAGTGAAACTGTAAAACCTGAAATGCAATAACTTTCTCGTATGAACTCCAAAATAGGTGAATCCAATTGCGTTGGAAATATTAAGGGTCACAAATATAGAGGGGATACCACACATGGGAAGGTGTGGACCCTAACTCGAAGGTGGACCGGTAATATTTCCAACACGAAAACGCAACAAATTTTCAATAAGAAATCCGTTTTCGAAGAACTTGGGCTTGTCATGAAGATCACGACAAGCACCAAAACCCAACAAGGAGAAAAGCCAAATAAGAACCAAGAAAGATGATATGCCAAGTATGCAAAGGTATGCGCTCTCCACAAAAGATGCGATCAAGTTACTCACTTGAGAACCCCTCTTGATAGTATGCCGTCTATCCTAAAACCCGGTCTCCCACTAACAACATGAGACCGGTAAAATAGAAAACCTATCAAGATCATATCTTTGCCTTGCGCATTCCACTTGAGCTCGATGATGACGATCTTGACTCTCTCAAGTTGGAACACCTTGCTTGATTGTGCTTGCTAGCACATGCTTGATGAAGACTTCTCCAAATGCTCCCCCATACTCCATTATGGGAAAGCCTCGCTAAGCTCCGTCTTCATGTCTCCTTTGCACTTCATCATCAAAACCACACATGGGGGCAACCATCATGCCATCTTCAAGAGTCCAACACATGAACTTCAATGGACAAGATCTATAAAAATATCTCAATGTAAACATTAGTCTATAAGGAGTGTCATTAATTACCAAAACCACACATGGGGGCAACCATGCACTTTCAATGCTGACGATGATAATGGGGCAGCCGAGGAGGGTTTCGAAGTCTCCATGGATATGACTAGGTCACACACTACTAGCATGGATGTCGATTCCACTCAATCCTCTGGGGTGGCTAATCTTGGGAAGTCAGTAGATTCTACACATGTTCCTTCTAAGCAGAATTTTGTGGCTATAACTCCGTATAATCCTCATCCGCAAACCCCTCGTGGAGTTGAGATTGCTGCGCATGGTTCATGACACGGCTTTATCCAAAGACGCCCTGGAGTTCCCTGTTTCTCCGCAGCATCAGGAAGTTCATCACACATCTGTTCAGGGGCTGGATCGCCAAGATGGGCCGATGGTGCAGCAGCTAGCTGCGTGCAGCACAGTGGCGTCGGATACTTGCATGGCTGGGTCAGATTCGGCCTCGCCAAACCTCCAAACGCCTGACGTGGCCGGGATGGGCCGGGAGCTGTGCCAAGCTTGGGCCGCTGCGGGGACAGGCCTGCCAGCGCTGTCGGTCGCTATCTCCGACGGGCTGCATGCGCAAGGCGGCCTCGCCCACAAGGACGCTTCTACAGCTGGGCCGAGTCGGGGGGCTTCTACTCCAACTCAGCCTTCCCTGGGAGGCCCAGCAGCTTCTTCTGTCGGGACGGCGGTGGTCTCGACTCCGACCACCCCGTCTCGCACTGCGCCGAGGGTTAATGCTGTGGCAGCTGGGTCGGCTGCTACTTCACCATTGCCGACCCAGTCGCTCGCTCCTACTGTGGCAGCGTACATGGCCGGAGGCTCCGTCACGCCACGTACACCTCTTCCCACTGTGTCGGCTTTTGCTAATGGGGTCACTCTGATCCGTCGTAGTGAGAGGTTCGGGGTGGCGTTGGACGGGGCGTCTGCGACAGATGAAGACTCCTTGAAGAAGGCCATGCGTCGCAAAGCCGCGCGAAACTTGGGCTACCTCGGTACGGAAATGAATTCAAAGTCTTTTCTTCTGTTTCAACTAAAGTCTTGAGGCATATGGAATTTGACCGTCTTACGGTTATTCCTAAAGCTTCAACTGGGTTGACGGACACCCATATGGATGAAGAAGAAGCGAATGCCATATCAGATGGTCAGCTTCTTTCTCATCAAATTGGTGAAGTGTTGGAGGTTGGTTTCGATGGCGACGGTTTGTGCTCATTGTATGAGTTAAAAGCATCCTGTCGGAAATCAAAATCTTCCCCTAACAAGTTGTCTCGGAAACGAACAAAGTTCTCTAAATCTCCAAATGTTTCCCAATGAATGGCATGTTCGCAAATAGCAGAGGTCTTGGTGACTTGGCTAAACATTTTTACTTTGCTGGTTGCATTCGGGATCATAATTTAGACTTCTTAGCTATTTCTGAGACGGGTAGGCGCGAGTTCTCGCAAGTTCTATTGAACCAACTTTTGGGCGGTATAGACTTTGCTTGATATTCCCGTCCTCCCCGTGGCCGCTCCGGGGGCATTTTACTAGGCATCATGACTGATACCATGGATGTGTTGGCTGTTTCGGATGGTGATTTTCATATTAAAATGCACATCCGTAATAAAGCCGGCAATTTCATTTGGAGTCTTGTTGCTGTGTATGGGCTGGCCCAGGAGGAGGCTAAGACTGCTTTTCTGTGTGAAATGGTAAACTTAGCAAAAGATAACCCACACCCGTTGATTATTGGTGGGGACTTCAACTTGCTTCGTTTTCCATTCGAGAAAAGCAGGGGTCGGTTTGACAATCGTTGGCCTCTCTTGTTCAATGCAGTCATCGACAACTTGGATTTAAGAGAGATTTCAATGGTTGGGAGACAATTCACTTGGGCTAATTCTCTCCCTGAACCCACATACGAGAAATTAGACCGTGTACTGATGGATACTGATTGGGAATCTAGGTTCCCTTTGTTGTCGGTACGGGCTTTAGAACGTATTGAGGGACTGTCAGACCATGCTCCTATTCTCTTGACAACAGGCATGCCTAGACCACCGTGTAGCCAACGATTCAAGTTTGAACTCGGCTGGCTGCATTGTGAGGGCTTCCATGAGATGGTCAAAAGAATTTGAGAAAGACTGGTTGCCGGCGATTCGCCTATCCAGAGGTGGAATAACAAGATCCGTGCACTACGCACACACCTTGTCGGTTGGGCTCGTCATACTACTGGTTTACTTTAAAAAAAAGAAAAGATACGATTATCTTCAATAATTGATGCTCTGGAGGCATTAGCAGAAGTTCGTTTGTTATCCACGCAATAAATTGAGTTTAAGAGCCAATCAAATGCGCAGATAGCGAAGCTTTTGCATGAGGAAGAGTTGAAATAGTACCAACGTTCCAAAGCTCAATTCATTCTGCAAGGGGATTCGAATACTTGTTATTTCCATAGTATCGTCAATGACAAACACAGGAAAAAAGCGTATTCATTCCCTTGTCCAGGATGAGGGAACGATTGAGGGTCATGACCAACTCAAGTCTTATATTACTAATTATTATAAAGGGCTGTTCGGATCACCAGAAGAAGGAAACTTCACACTGGACGAATCTAGAATAGCCGATATACCCCCAGGTTTCAGATGAGGAAAATAGCCTACTTACTAATCCCTATTCGGAGGATGAAGTGAGAAAGGCGGTTTTCCAAACAGAACACAATAAATCCCTGGGCCTGATGGTTTCCCGGCTGAGTTCTACCAGAACTTTTGGGATATTATCAAGTCTGATCTACTACAACTGTTCGCCTATCTACATGATGGACAATTAGAGCTGTTTTGTCTCAATTTTGGTGAAATTATTTTATTACCTAAGGTTAATGAGACAGAAATGATTCAACAGTTATGACCTATATGCCTTCTTAACGTTAGTTTTAAAATTTTCACTAAAATGGCTACGATTCGGCTAAACAGTGTGGCAGACCATGTGGTTCGTCCTTCTCAGACTGCTTTTATGCAAGGTCGCAACATCCTGGATGGGGTGGTAATCCTACATGAAACAGTTCATGAACTACATAGGAAAAAGTTGAATGGGGTAATCTTCAAAATAGATTTTGAGAAAGCTTATGATAAAGTTAAATGGTCTTTCCTTTAGCAGACTCTCAGAATGAAAGGTTTCTCTGATGAGTGATGTGCGTTAATACATATCTTTGTTTCGGGAGGAAGTGTAGCCATTAAATTCAATGATGACGTTGGTAAATACTTTCAAACGAAGAAATGCCTTAGACAAGGACACCGTTATCGCCAATACTATTTAATATTGTGGCGGACATGCTGGCTATCTTGATTGAACGTGCTAAGTCTGAGGGTCAAATTGAAGGACTAATTCCACATCTAATTGATGGTGGTATTTCAATTCTTCAATATGCCGATGATACAATCCTTTTTATGGAACATGACGTCGAAAAACCTCGTAACCTATAGTCAATTATGTCAGCATTCGAGCAATTATCGGGTCTAAAGATAAATTTCCATAAAAGTGAATTGTTTTGTTTTGGCGAGGCTCAAGAGAACTCCGCCTTGTATGCTGAATTATTCGGCTGTGGACAAGGGCAATTTCCTATCAACTATTTGGGTATTCCGATACATTACCGGAGACTCACAAATGCTGAATGGAAACTGGTGGAGGAGAGACTTCAGTTACGTTTAAATAGCTGGAAAGGCAAACTTATCCTTGGGGGGAAGATTGTTATAAATTCAGTGCTAACCAACATGGTACTGTATATGATCTCATTCTTCCAACTTCCAAAAGGAGTCTTAAAACGATTGGATTATTTCCGATCAATATCCTTTTGGCAAGGTGATAGTGAGAAGAAAAAATATCGACTGACTAAATAGAGCGTGGTTTGCCATCCAAAAGACCAAGGAGGGCTCGGTGTTCATGACCTTGAGGTCAATAATAGAGCCTTGCTTGGCAAATGGCTCTTCAAACTTCTTTCGGAAGATGGAGTTTGGCAAACCCTCCTTAGGAGAAAGTACGTGGGCTCACAAGCTTTAACTCTGGTTCTTTGGAAACCTGGAGATTCACACTTTTGGGCAGGCCTCATGGCTACGAAGAAATTTTTCTTCCCATATGGATCATTCTCAATTAAGGATGGATCGGAAATTAGATTCTGGGAGGATATATGGCTAGGCCAAGCCACGCTTCGAGAACAGTATCCGGCCTTGTACAATATCGTGCGACACAAAAGCGACACGCTCGCTAAGGTGTTGGGTACGTCCCTACCAAATATATCGTTCAGAAGAAGTTTATTAGGGCATAGACAAGCATCCTGGAATGCCTTGCTTCTCCGGCTGGACTCTGTCCAGTTGACGGATGACTCAGATAAATTTCGATGGAATCTCACTAAGAATGGTAAATTCTCGGTTGATTCTATGTATAGAGCTTTAATCCATCCCGAAGTTCCAGTCGATAATAATAAGAAAATTTGTAAGATTAAGATTTCGCTAAAAACGAAGTTGTTTGCGTGGTATCTTCGTTGAGGAGTAATTCTTACAAAAGATAACTTTGCCAAAAGAAATTGGCACGAAAGTAAAAAAAGTGTGTCTTTTGTCCGAAACTGCGTTTTGGCTCTCGGGTGCCACTGCTCTCTTTATCCCATCCCTCCATTTTTCCCAGATAGCCATCCCACAGCCCTGGCTCTTTTGTTTTTCTCTTGTATAATTTACCGTATATTTGCACTGTTTTTGTGTCAGCACCATTAAAAGCTATGTCAGTACTCAGCACGTTAGCTCTGCATGTGTCGTCTCATTAACTCACAAGTTACCGTTGCATGCACCGCATCTTTACATTCCTATCTAATAACGAATCCACAAACTAAACTACTAAAGCATGGCATTACTGTACCATTAATTAACACCGTTGATTGCAATTATTCCAGAAAATTAAGCAACAACTGCATGAATTTGAAACTCAATGATCAGGGTTTGAAATTTTGGTACGAGAAATTTTTTAAGACCCACCAAAAACCTCAAATAAGGTTATCACCGAAATCTCCAAAAGTTTGGAAATGTCGAAACTATTTCATAATTTTGTATAAATATGTTATGTTTAAAAGAGTTTGATTAAATATGAATGTTGTAAAAAATCAACCAAAATATGGGAGATAAATATATTTTCCGTACCAACCACACTCAGAAAAGATCCGACGGAATTTTGAACTCTACTTAAAGCGGTTTGGAATTTCGCTTCTAGCAAACTTTTCATACTAGGAATTTTCATTAACACCCGTGCATACCTTTTTTTAACCCTTGAACACTAATTTGAACTATGAACATTTGGCTAAGTTGGTCCGGCATTTGGCCAACTTAGTCCGTACGCCAAGACATATTAAATATATGAACACAAACTGTGAACTTAGTATTTTGCAAACTCGTGAACTCTTTTTTGAGCCCTTCATATTTTTGGATCCATTAGCGTATTTTTTTTAACCATGACATTTTATCGAACCACATACAATTTTTTGAAATTCACAACATTTTAAATTCACGAATCACAAATAGATATTGGTCATGTTCACCAAAACCTTTACAACGACAGCTGGTAAACCTGGTTCTTGCGCATCGATATATTAAGATATGCACGCAAAACTATTCACACTTGTCCAACCTTGAAATTGTTGATTTTAAAATTTTAAACTTGTTTTATATCTTAAATCAATGAGCGTATTCTCTTGAACCATTAACATTCTAACGAACCACATACTTTGTTTTTAACTCATTAACATTTCGAACCCCGATCACTATTTTGTTTGAACCTATGATTGTTTTACCCTATGTACTTTTTTAATCCCTTGACACAAATTTGATCTATGAACATTTTTTCAAACTCACTTCAACACATTTTTTGAAACCGTGAACGTAAACGTAGGTACAAATTTTTTCGAACCCCTGAACTTTTTTTTGAAGTCTTAGCGTACACTTATTTGAATAGTGAACATTTTTTAATCTCTCGTGAACATTTTTTTGAATCCGTCAATGTATTTTTTTTTCAAAATCGGCTAAATGTTTTTTAAAATACGTAAATATGTCTTTTTCTCTGAACACGTGAACATTTTCCGATCCCATGAAATTTCTTTTAAACATGCGAATGTACTTCTTCTTTTTCAGACCGTGAAAATTTATTTTGTAAATCACAAATATCTTTTGCGATATTTACGAACATTTTTATAATATTGTCATAGTGACGTACCGAGTTTAATACTTTTTTGTAAAGTAGTAACATGGTTGGGACAGAATTATAGATGTTCGGCGACTACATAAATTCCAATTATATGTACCGCGTTTCCTAAAAAAACATTCTTTGGTCCTTGACGAAAATTAAGCACTTATTAAGCCTTTTTTTCCACGAGTAGCCACTTATTAAGCCTAACTTGGACTAAAAACTGTCAAAAGATTTGGTAGTTTCAAAGGAGAGAGCAGACCAGTGCACATGGTACCCCCTGCAAAGCACAGTGCACATCTGAGTATCTGACAACTTCCTATTTTTTTGCGAGTACCGGCTCCGGCCCAGCGCGCGGAGATCAAGCCAAAGCAGCATGTCCGTTGGCGGGCGTCGTGGCTGTCTTGCCGGTGCAGGCGCCAGGGCGCGGAGGCGCAGCGGTGCGCGCGGCTGCGGCTTTGGGAGACGAGGAGGATGGCGCGGCTCTACCGCGAGCGCCCTCGCGAGGCAACTGCGAGCACGCGGACGGCCGGGAGCGCGGTTCAGCCCGGCCTCCACCGCAGATGGATGTGTGCGTGCGCTGCCTCTCCCGCACCAGGAGCGCGGTCCAGCCCGGCCTTCACCGCATCTCTTGCGCCGCGGCTTGCTACGTTGGGGAAAGAGCGGCGACATCCAGGACGACGGCGAAGGAGCCGGAGGTTGCACTGCTCCTGGACGACCTCGACGCGTGCGCATGGGGGCTCCGCATGGTGGCATCTGGCGACCGGCAGCTGCGTCTTCCGCCTTGGGCAGCTCCGCCGCGGTCGCTGCTGCCACGCGGCCACGTCCGTCGGCATGGAGCGGCACGTCCAGGGTCGACGCGGGCAGGAGCAGCACGTCTCTGGGTCGATGCAGCCACGCAGGAGCGGCAGAGCGGGCAGCCCGTGGTCGAGGGTGGCGGCCGCTGGGCGCGCAGGGAGGACGTGGACGACGCCGACCTGGTACGCGCCAGCTCAGCCACCTCCGCCACGACCTCGAGCTCGGCGGCGCCTTCCTCCTTGGGCTGCTGCTGCGTTCCGGCGGTCGACGCTGGCTCGACAGGACACACGTCGAAATCAGTGGCACACCAGCCAGCTAGAAGGATGGCGCGAAACTAGATCTGCGCCGCACAGAGGAGGAAGAACGGGCACAACAGTTTGAGTAGTTGTAGTTCTAGCCTAATCTTGCTATGCGTCAACTGATTAGGTTAGCTGACCGGTGTCAGAACGGAGACGCACATGTATGCAAAGCTGGCACATCAGTCAACTCAACACAACTGTGCCTTCCAACAACCCGGTATTCCAATTCGTATACCATATAACCGGCTCATTATCTATATTCGTCAATATAATAACCCTCGACGCACGCATCTCGACTCCATGCAGGACGGCCCAGATATCGAGAGCCAAGGCGTTCGGGAGCCAAAACTCCGCTTTCGTATTTTATCATCGTGACGAGACTATTAAACACTTATTTTTCCAGTGCGAGTTTGCTAGGTCTATATGGTCAGCCATCCAGATAGGTTCTACCTTATTCCCTCCGCGTAGCGTTACAAATATTTTCGGCAATTGGCTAAACGGTGTGGATCTTAGGTTTAAACTACTTATTAGGGTGGGAGTGATTGCCGTTATTTGGTTGCTATGGCTATGTAGGAATGATAAGGTTTTTAACGATAAAAATACTTTTGTTATGCAGGTGATCTATCGGTGCACAGATTCGCTCCGATCATGGTCGGCTCTACAGCGTGTGGAGCACCGCGAGCTTTTTCTGGAGGTGTCTTCGTGTTTGGAGGCTACGACGCGGGAGTTATTCTGCCAGCATGGATGGCCGCATAATCGTCGGATTGACCTTCCATCAGCTTAGGCGTCTTTATAATTTCTCATTATGATATGTAATTCGTCTTTTTATTTTCTCGTTTGGGACTAATAAACTTTTGAAGCAGTGTGCATCCTAGTTATACAGAGGCCGGTGTAATATTTAAAACTCTTTAAGTAATAAAATCCCTTTATCAAAAAAAATTCAGACATTCAGTTAACTGTAGCGTTTTTTATGTTGTCCGTAGTGTGTTAGTCATATGGGCCTTGGGCCGTGTGGATATGTAGGCTGGCCTGCGAGCCGAGTGTGCGAGGCTGGCCTATATCAGCTCAGACGAACGTTGCAACTTGTAACGCTCCTTTCGAATCGAGTCTGCAACTCGTTGTCTCCCTCAGGGCTGAAAGTCTGAATGTCTCGCAAGTCACACCTTCAGCTCTGCAAAACAAACCGTGTTTACAGTTCTAGATAAACTACAAAAGTGATAGGACTAGCACATAGCACTGGTTCGCCGATCATGAACAGTCCCATGAGATAGCTAACTGCGATGGTAGCACGTAAAGTCTGAACTCTGAATATTCTTGTTCTTTCCCATCCTGTAATCGACATCCACCGCACCGGTTGTTCTCAATCCCCATTTACGTGCCCTGGTAACATTGTAGTCTGTCCTGAGCCTAAAGAGCAAAAACTTGTAATCAATAGTTATTTGTCATCTGTTACTCATACTGGCTTATATGGTGGAGAAAAATACAAACAACGGTCCAAGTGTTCAGAGATGCAACCAAAGTCCAGTTTGACAGCAGAAAGTAACCTATTTTTCACCAAAACAATATTATAAAAGTAAAACCTACGCGCTTATCATGTGCGAGACTCGGAATAGAAAACTGTAAAATCACCATGTGCTCCAAAGGCACACAGAAGTGCCCGATAAAATTATGCTGAGGCTGACCTAGCAATCTTGCGATGTGGCACACAAGAAGTGCCTTGAAGCAGCATCTGCTAGTGTTCAAGTAGCAGGTCAGCCTCATGGAAAGAGAGTGCAGCGAAGGGATAGTAGGAGGTCTGCGTCATGGAAAAGGAGGTGCAAGCTAGTATTACTGCCAAGTCAAGGTACCAGCAAGAGAGCCATGGAGGCATGACCAAAATGGAGAGCAGAGTGTCTACAACAGCGAGTCAGCGACATGCCCTGAAAGGGAAATGCGGTTTTGAACCTGTACTTGATTAACAGATGATGCACTTGGAGGCGCCTTTAAGATCATCCCAACAACCATTAAAACATAAAAATATTATTTGGTACTGAACGTCATCAAAGATACAATTTGCACACCGACAGATGGGACTCTTTCATAAGGTGCTGAATTATGGCGGCATACATTCCCAGTAGGCGAACCTAAGACTGACATGTGTAGGGGTTACATGCCACTCAACTTAAATACAATATAAATTCTTGTGACTTGGAATTAACCATAAGATGCAAGGAAAAAGGCAGTGCACTTAATAGGATGTTAGTACCTCTATTAATTGAGATTTAAGATGTCAGTGCTGCCGTGTTTGATGAATTGTAGGATATCCTCCAAGTGCACAAGAATGCGATAAAAGAAGAAAAAAATACGAGAAAAAAAATTCTGCATTACCTTCTGCAGCATACAGCAGTTAGCAAAAGCATGTGCTAATGTTTAACTACATGCATGTTTTGCTATCACCGCAAAACAAGAACCAAAATTCAGCAAAATGTATCTTCCCAATTTCGGATTAGTTCTCGCAGGGTTACCTCACAGGGCGATTCAGTTTCGTCTGACTTACTTGAAGTAGCATAAGTGGGTACCAGACAATTGGACAAAAGCCAGTCAAGGATTTGACCGCTTACTGTTACCATCTATCTTGAGCAAATCAAATTGCATTTCCTACATATCATCTCCACGACACCTATGTTTAAGCATCAAGAAATATGTGTTGGCTATGACATTGCCAAGTTGGAATAAGCTGGTGTAATAGGATTCAGAATACATGTAACAGATATGGCAATACCGACAGGCCCTACAACTACAAAGTTCCCTACCAGACCAGGAACATAAGAAATCTTTACATCGTGCTAAAACAGTGCATAAGCGTTTCAATTACTTCATTCGTACTTTTAAGACCCTTTGTTTATTTTCTGGTATTTTGCATTACGTTTATGTGGCTAAGTTGTTGAGAAATATTCTTTGATGGATACCTGCTTGAACAATTTTGGACTGCCTACCTGAGAAAACGAAATGTTTGAAGGTTGTCGCTGGAACTGCTTGATGCTTGCTTGATACTTTGAAACATTGGTCGCACCTAACAGAACTTAGTGCTCCAAGTATTACGTTGTATGATTCATGGTCAGACGAAACCAGAAAGAAAAAGACTGGGTACAGTAAAAAGGACATTAAAAGAGCACCATACAAGGGCAATGAGTGCGTATCACCTGCTAAAAATACCATCCACTGAATGCTTCAAATAATTCCATGCCAGATAAGAAAATTTGTGGTAATTTACGCTATTCCAAAAGTGAATATTAATCCATGGTATTGCAATGATTAACTGACTAAAACTGTTTGCAGTGTCTGAAAAGATTGAACACAAAAGTTACAATTCAACATTAAGATAATCCTTCTGGTCAATGAAATGAGAAGAAAACAGGGAAGTTCCAGAATTTAACTGCCTTAGAGTATATCTCCACTACTAATAAACAAGCAAACTTGGCAGGAAAATCAAATCTCAACCGTCTATGCAAACTGATCAAACGCCCCACACGCATTTGTTCTCCCCACCCCTCTTCAATTCCCTCACACCACGCCTGCCATATATGCACACAAGAAAAAAATCTGTCCGCTTGATTGATTCCCTCACATCACGCCTGCCATATATGCACGCAGGAAATAAAAAACTGCCCGCTTGATTGACGATCCAGCCGCCCGTCCCGCCCACGACCAAGACGACGGCGAGCAAGAGGACCAAGCACACGACGGTGACGAGCAGGAGGTCCGCTCCTAGGCTCGCCATCTAAGTTTCATGCCATCTGTCTCACCCACGAGCAGGAGGACCACGCACAGGACGCCGACAAGCAAAGTGTTGAATTGTAATATCTATACAAATAATAAGTATACTTTGTAGAGGATGCAACGTGTGTGGACTATATTGTCCGCACATTTTTACACGGTTTAATTATGAAATTTATTGCTCTGGTTTAGGAATGATATTTATATTTTTTGAGACGTGCGTTGCACGTACACGGCTACTAGTGCTAAACAAACAGATAAAACAAGCCAGAAACTTCAGTACGAAAAGCAAGACAAGGTTTACATCACCAGAAAGACACTGAAAGCACAACCCAGTCCGAGAGCAGCGTTTTGGAGGCCGAGCTATATGTAGCTCGGTTTCCAAAAAAAACTTGAATCCACATTTTTTCGTTTCAAAAAAATCTAGAAAAAATCCTAGATGTAGATAAAGTCGAGATCTACCACTACCTAAAGTTTCAAATCAAAATTCGTAAGATTTTGGTCTGCACGAAAATGACAAATCTGACAAAGATTCAAAATTTTCAGACTGTGTACTGTTCCGGATCTAGATCTCCGTATTTGTCTTTTTTGCCCAGCCCAAAATACAAGGAATGTTTCACTAAAAAATTTCACAGTTGTATATCTCAATATTATCTACACTTAGGATTTTTTTCAGAATTTTTTGAAATAGAAAAATTCAGATTTTGTTTTTTGAAAAACCGAGCTACATATAGCTCGGCCTCCATTTGGAGTTTCCGAACCCAGTAACCGATGACCTACAATCTTGCACCAAGAAAAGGCCAACAAAGAGAAACTTTGACCTAGATGGTCAGATGTGCACAAGTGCTTCAACTAGATATTGAATCACACCATTTCTAAAAAAAAAATATATTGAATCACTGTTTTATTTACAGACTGCTTTATCAATCAGCTCTCCGGAAGTAACATGCAATTCATCTAGAAAGAAATGTAAGGTAAATATATGGAATCCATTATGCAAAAAAAAAAAGCACGTCCACCTAAATTTCTTTTTTTAGGTGGACGTGCGTTTCTGTTGTAACCCCGCAAAAAAAAAAAAAAACGCACGTCCACCTAAAAAAAACGCACGTCCGGATCAAGAACCCCGCAAAAAAAAAAAAAAAAAAAAAAAACACCAGCCAGTGCAACAAGCCAACAAGGTTTCTTTTTTTTAGCAAAAGCCAGCAAGGTTTCTGTTGTATTTGTCTTTAACTTTTGTAATTTAGCAAGTTCAACCCAATTGTGTTACAGTTGTTAGAACTTTGGGCTAACTGGGCCAGCCATTTTCTATTTCCATAATACGTATAAATCTCAGAGGCCCGGCTCATTCATGCATGGCAATAGGTGGGACTATAGTTTATTCGCAAGTTGCTAATTTAGAAGGCGTTGGACCTTTATTATAAGGGAAGCTCTTCCACTTGGTGTATGAGCAACAGAAAAAGAGATCTACACGCGCTCCTCCGCGGCCATGTCGTCACAAGCCGAGCCGAGCTAGCACCAGCAGCGAAGCTAGAGGATAGAGTCATTGGGTTCACCATGTTGTGTGGATAGTTTTTGTGCAGTAATAAACACTAATATAGCACTGGTTTTACTAGATGTTATTAGGTTCATCTGAACCCAATAGTTGTACGCCAGCTCTGCCACTGGCTAGAACCTATGCCACATGTACGTGCCATATTATTTTTGTCAGGCATGACTAAAACTAAATAGCTGCGCATAAGGTGAAATGTTTTGCATTTAACTGCTAACTATTCGGTTGAATTAGTGGAAGACGAATACGAACGACTGGTTGTTTGGTTACATTGCCGTCGGTACCTATGTCTGGGAGCTCACCGCTGCGTCCTAGCTGCCCTGGGCTGGATGTCCTGACGTCGCCCCGGGCGGTAGGGAATTCGCTGCACAGCCCGCCGAAGGCTGCAGGTGGCCTGCCCGAGACGCGCAGTCCACTGCCGGTGGTGGACGCTGGAGTTGGCGTGCTGGCGGCGCGCGACTCGCTGCCGCCCACGGCGGCTGATTCTCCTCTTGGACTGATCCGGCAACCGAAGGCACAGATGCAGGAGGACGCGACCGGCTGCGGCTTCGCTGCCTTGCAGCGCCACGGCCAGGACGGCCTGGGCCGGCAGTTCGCCATTCCGCAGCTGGGCGAGCTGGGCCGGCTCCCCGCCTCTATGCTTCAGCTGGAGGATGGCGCTGCTGTTGCTGTTCCGGCAGTGCAGCCGACTGCTGCTCTTGGGTGTCAGCTAGCGGAGGTGGCGCCCTCGGCTGCTGTTATCGAGCAGCGGCGGTCCGTGGACCAGCACAAGGACGACATCGACTCTTCGACGGTGCCGGCATGTGAGTTGCCGCTGGGAGGGGGTGCTACCTCAACATTGCCCCCCTAGTGTCGACTCCGTTGCGGAGGAGCGAGAGGCATGCCGTCGCGGTGGACGGGTCCTGTTGTACGGACGACGACTCCATGTTGAAGGCAATGCGACGCAAGGCGGAACTGAATCTCGACAATGCTGGTATGAACAACACACCAAAGTCTTTTCTTGCATTTTCAAATTCAACCATTTCAGCTAAATTGAATTGTGTAGGAGTTTCTTTGGGTCATAATGTTTCTACTATTGCAATGTCGACTAATGCACTGAGGAAATTGGAACATGACCGGTTAACAGTCATCCCAACAGACTCGTGTAAGTCGGTAACTCCTCACACGGATGAGGAGGAGCAACATGACACAACTGATGTCCAGCTCCTCTCACATCAAGTGGGTGACGTATCGGAGGGTGGCTTAGATGAGGCGATGCTCATCTCATTATATGACCTGAAGGCGTCTGGCCGTAAGTCCAAATCTGACTCTCTTAAAGAAAATAAAAAAAATAAAAAAAACGCCACGTAAAAAGGCGAAGATTAACACATCTCCAATTGTTTCCCGATGAATGACATATTCGAGAATAGCAGAGGTCTTCGTGACTTGGCTAAGCATGCTCGTATTGCTGATTCTATTTGGGATCATCGATTGGATTTTGTGGGAATCTCCAAAACTGGTAAACGTGATTTCTCCGCGAGTCTACTTAACCGCCTATCTGGCGGTGTAGAATTCACATGGAAGTCTCGTGTGGGGACCCCCGGATTAACTATCCGAGATACCCGTTATGTTTCCTGCAACAATCCCATGATCAGTCTGTTGTTGCACATAACTCGAATTGGTATCACAGATCACCCATAAATACCGAATAAATTTACTTACTTGATTGAAGCCATAACTTCATCAGGTACTCGCAGCGGAAATCACCAATTCAACGTGGAGCCCAAGTCATTTGCCTTAACCCTACAGGCAGCTGACTGGGAAGCGCCCTAGTTCGCATTGATGTCTTTAACCACTTTTTCATCGAACTGCTCCTCTTCAGAATCTGGCTAAGACAATAGCCAGGGACGAAACCAATATGAGTACATTTGAATGTACTCGCAAACTACCCCCGAAATGAGCATGCACTACTCTTTTTATTGTTTAAATAAAACTTTCTTTACTTTGAAAACTCTATATACTTGTTTTAAAAGGGAAGGATATACTTTTGTTTTAATAAAACTTTGTTCCGAAATCTCTATATCTTTATTTAAAAAAAAGAAAGAAGGCTTTTAGAACTTTTCCCATAAATCTGTTTTTGTAAGAAGTCTCGTTTAAATCTTTTTCCCAAAAATACATCCCTGTTAAACTAGGTAAGAAGTCTCTTTTATAAACATTTTCCCGGAAAATCACCATTCGATTTATTTCTCCAAAACTCCTCCTTTTCCGACCATAACCCTTCATGGTCACTCAATCCCAACAACCCCATGCCGGCCCGTTGGCATAGTTGCATAAAACATTTTCCACTTTCAAATCACAAAACTCTTCACTTCCCGACCATAGCCCGTCATGGTCAATCATTCTCCAGCAACCTCATACCAGCCCGTCGGTAGAGTTGCAGATACAACACATCTCCATTTTATTTTCAAATCTCAAAACTTTGCAAAAACTTGCACATGGTCAGAGGACAGTCTCCCAATTGTCCATATCCGAGGACTCGGCTATTCGAATAGTTTTAACCCTCTGCAGAGGTAGCACGCTTTTCCCACACCCATCCGGTAACTCATCGTGTCAGCCACGTCCCGCCATACCAGGTGTATGCGAAGTTGAGCCACCGACCATAGCCTCTCATTTGCTCATGCTAGTACAGGATCCTTCCCATATGACACTTTCCATCGACACCCAGTCCAGTTTCCCGTCAGAAACCCTAAGTGTGAGGACTCATAGTTTTGTCCGGCGGTTTATGGTGGAACCTTCTATCCTCCCCACCAACTTGTGTGAGGACCCGGGTCAGGGGGTAGGTCCTCGGACCATCCCCTCATGCATAACGGAGTCATCTCCGTCGATGAGGTATCCCATACTAATAAGAGCAAACTACATGACTACGCCTTTTCCCATATGTGGTAAATGTGGTCGCACAGGGTAAGATTGGTCGTCATAGTACAAAGACACAATGTGCATTTTTCATAAACATCACCATTCCCACTTCTCCATTTCCACACCGACATCTCGGTATTCCACAACCTCACGAGTATTTTCAAAGGAGCTTTGAGTAAACAATATTTTTCCCATCCTATAGTTTGAAAAAGAATTTCCATCTAATATCTCCATAGAGGGTGTCAAAATAATATACTTATAATTTGGAAAAGGGTTTTCAAAATCATAGCTTTTGTGGCAAACACCATATAAATAACTTTTGCTCTTTATAAGTAAAACATGTGAACCAAAATAGATGTATATAAATGCAAGCTCAGAGGATAGCTTGCCTTGCTCGGCAAAGTGATCTGGGTCTTGATCTTCAGGTTCAACAAATTTCCCTTCCTCAATAACTCCATTCCAAAGACCACTCCGGTAGTGTTTATATCTAGCGTCGCAAACATGAGAATAACACAACAATCAACAAGCAAACCAAACCACAAGTGGTAGACAGACAAGTAACATCCGTAAGCTTCGAGCTAATCGTTCGGGCAACAGCTAGGATCTACACTTACGAGGGTTTATTCGAGTCAGTAGTCCATCACCTATACGCAAGCTAGGTACATCGATCACAAAACTATCTGAGGCGAAGGTTAACAACAAGCACCTCCTGTTTAACAGGAAATACTTCAGACAAAAGTTAGGTCACTATATATTTTCTGTGAGTCAAAATATTATACCAAGTTAGGATATGATAAAGTGAAACACTAGGAACCTAGCAAAATTGGATTTGCTCCAAAAATTATTACTGATTAATTTATAAAACCCTTTTTAAATCTGCCCTTTTGTTAATGTGTTTTAAACAACATTACAAAATAATGTTCCATGTTTGGAAACAAGGTGGAACATGAAAGTCATCATTTTCTGAACATTTTAAGAGGTCAAACTTAATTTTTGGATCCTTATTTTTAAAGTTATGAATTTTCCCAATTTGTTTTATATTCTGCCATTTTCTTTATTTCAATAAAACAACAATTAAACTAGTTTATTTGGATAGGTGAATTACACCAAAAGACTAGATTTAATATTCTGAACATTTTGGTATCTTGTTGGTAACTTTTGGATCAATATTTAATTAGTTATGAATTTTACAAAATCATTTTATATTCTGCCCTTTTACTAAAGTGCAAGGAAAAGTTATTTCCAATGTTTAATTCAACATGAAAATGATGTTAAGAGGTGAAGTTATTTCTCCTGATCATTTTGATATATTGTTTGCTATTTTTGGATTAGTATTTAAAAAGATATGGATTTTAGAAGTTTATTTTCAAATCTGTCTATTTATTTTATTTCCCAGCAAATCTAGCGGAACGTTTTAAACCGAGCAGCGCGCTACACACGGTCACTGACGTGCGGGCCAGCGGCCGCGCTGGCGCTGACTGGGCTGGGTGCGGGCTGTGCTGGCCACCACGGTCGCTGACCGGTGGGGCCCAGCTGTCAGCGAAAGGGAAAAAGAAAGGAAAAGGTTTGCGCCGCGCGGGGTTCGAACTCGTGACCTCGCGCGCGTGAGCGTGTGTGCTAGCCACTGGGCTGGCTCGGTGCTGTTGTTAGTATACGGGCACGCGTAAATAAGAGGAGTAGACGGTGCACGTCGACGTCGCGCACGGCCGCGGCGACCGCCGGCGACGACGCGCACGGGATCGACGTTCTACGGCGTGCGGAGGCCAAATAATGCTCGCACTCGACACGCACGAGCACGGGATACTTAGTGGCGCGTTATGGACCTAATGGTCACCGGAGACGGCGGTGATGGAGAGCTCCGGCGGCGGCACGCTACGGTCTACCATCAACGCGACGTTCTACGGAGAGAGGGGAGGCACGGGCATGTCCAGAAGAATCACACGCTCACCCTCGACGCGTGCGGGTGCTCGGCTTGGACAGAGGAGGTCGGAGACGGCGGCAATGTCGCGGCGGAGCTTCAGCCGTGGTCGAGGAAGACGAGGACGGCCCGCTCAGTTCGTAGCTTCCCGCGGCGATTCCTTGGACGGGGATGGAGAGGAAGACAAGGCGGTGAAGATGGCGGTCTTCTCTTCGCTCGGGGAGGCTCCAATCGCCGGCGATGCGCGACGGCGAGCTCGGCCACCTGCGGCTAGGGTTCGGGTCATGGAGAGGAGCAGAGAGAGAGGAAGGAGAGCGAGTGAGTGAGGGAGGGGTGAGAGAGGGCAGAGGAGCTTCGGGGGGGGGGTCTTTTATCCTTCTCCTCGCCGAGCAACGGAGAGGAGGGGGGGTCCGGGCGGCGCGACGCACGGAGGACGACAACGGCACCGCGCGCACTGCTGCTACAGAAGACGATGACGCTTTTGCCGATAACCCCCTGGACTTCTTTTTCCTTTTACATTTAAGTCCTTTTCTGTTTTGTTTTAAAACCAGTAGCGTTTTAGGGAATTGTTTGGGGTATTTAAACATTTTACAAAAATCTGAGAAAATTCATGTAGCCTCCCATATACATGTAGAAGCTACACAAAAATTGGCTTTTGAAAATAAAATGTTTTGAACCATTTTTGTTCATAGGATTTAAATAAATGATTTTTGGTAAAACTAAATTAACATTTCTTTAATATTTTTAAACAAGTGATAAAATATTGTTTTGAACTTTTGGAACTTTCTTGACAAATATGGTAACTTCAATTAAGTTATATTTTCATGGAGAAAATATTGGTTTGAAAGAAACAGAGAAATTGAGAGGAATAATTTATTAAGATCATTTATTTATCATGATCTTAATTTCCTTTTGTTAAATACTTTGAGAGTTTTGTTTAAAATTGAAAAGTATGTTTGCTTGAGGAGGGAGTGAGATGGGGTTGAAATGATTATTATTTCATCTCATCCCTAGAATAAGGAAATATAATTGTTTTCATAAAATAGAGGAATAGAGATAGAGGGAAATTAAATAAGATCATTTCCCTTAATTTAGGATTTCAACTTAGGTGTGAATAATTCTAGAGGGTTTGTTTTTATTCAGGTCACATACCAAATTTGTTGTCAAATGTGTCTTATTCTAGTATTAAGCACAACTGAGGAATTACCCTCACAAGCCACAAACACAACAATATCAACATCACACTTAATTATGACAAGATGATGTTTAAAACTATCTCAACTCCACCTTTGTATTTTTGAAAAGGTTTTGAGCAAGACAACATATGTGGGGGTAATATATCTCCCACTAGTGTTATAAAAAAAATAAGAGTATAAAATGGGAGTTGCATATACATGCAAAATATCAAGGTTGAAGATAGAGAGGAGATAGCATATAGGTCTCCACATTTTTGGAAACACATAATTTTGGAAATACCTTTACTTTCTCAAATAATGGGTATTAGTTTTGGTTGTTGCTAAACCAAGTATCATTTGAAATGGAGTTGGCCAAAATAAGAATGGAAAAGATACATGGAATATTTTTCTTGTCATGACATGATCACCAAAGTTAAATATATTTTTATATTGGTTGTGTCTTATTTTTACCAGTCAAACAATTTAAACAACAAGCCACACTAGGTTCAACATAGCAACAGGAAGGAAAACACAATCATCAGTGAAACATTTCAAAAAGTTTTTTGTTGGTTCTGAATTTTGGTCTTGTGAAACTAAGTTTTTCTTAGTTTCCAAATTTGGGATGTGACAGCTCTTCCCCCCTTAAAAATAAATCTCGTCCTCGAGATTTGCCCGGTGGTAACAGGGGAGTACGAGGGCACGGGTTTTGGGCAGGCTATACTTCTGAGGTCGCTGCTTCTTTAGTATGGTCACCATGTGAGATCTTGACAAATTGATGTTGCGAGGCTTTCTTTGTCGATGATCTTCTGTGCTGAGTTCTGATCCTTGATGATGGGTTGACTTGCTGATCGGCACTGAGGGATAATCGTGGTTGGCTGCTTCCAGATACTATAAGGCTGAAAGCGCACGGATCTAATTATTACCACGTTCTTGTATACCTATTGCAGGTCTTCCCCCCTTAAAAAGAGGTTTTTGAACGGTCATGATGAGGGTTGCATCTGGAGTTGACTTGGAGGCATTGTTCTTCTTGGGTAGCTTGAAAATCTTCGTCTTGGGTGTCGCTCCTTGGTGCTTGGAGTTGGTGCAAATATCACTTCCTGATATTGTCTCCTTACGAGGGTCGCAGGTGGGGACGCATTGTTTTCCGGATGCGTCGAGCCTATGTACTCGACTCTCTCCGGTTTCTAGTTAGAAAAAGGATAATAAAAACTTCTATTTGAATCTCGCTTGCTTGGGGGTTGGTGTCGTCCATAGCAGGTGCTTCCGTGGTTTGATTCTTCTTAGTGACTTCCGGTAGATGTTCTTCACGCTTTTCTTCCTTCGGCTTGGCGGGAAAAAGGCTGCCCGAAAGACTTCTTTGGTTCGGGTTCTTCAGGAAGCTTTGCAGGTGTCTTCACAAGCAAGTTAGAGTGCAACAGAATAGTTAGACTTTCCGGGAAAACCTTCTGGTTGAGGGGCTTAAGTTAGTTTTCAAGGGAATTAGGTGCTATACTCTGAACATCAGGCTTATTGTACCTAAGATCCAAAACAACCAAATTTACATAGGCCTCTAATTCTCGAGTCTTCAAAATACCATTCCAACATCTCTGGTAAGGCTACTAATATCAACTAGTTAACTGAATCATGACTTTTGCCCAAGCTAAAATTATTAACCCACCATCATCTTCTTCGGGCATAAACTCTTTATCATATTATAGTTCAATCTATCGGATACCCATCGAACCTTTCAGGCTCAGTCTTCCCATTACATCTTGTCACAAAAATCATAGTAGTCCACCAATTATTTCTTGATTAATTTATTCCCCAGATAGGCATATCTCAAATTATCTGACTCCTTCAGGTTGCCATCTTCCCACGATCATATCATCAAAGATAAATAAAGCATCCAACAATCATGTGATCATCCCATCAAGAATTTGACCCACTTTCTAACCAAATTCAGATTTCATCTCGACACTTTCGGGCCTTGATCTCTTAATCAAATATAAACGATCTTTCTAAGAATAATCCAAACAGAGCATGACAAGCTCTGAAAACTACTGTCACCTAGAATGTCTTGCGACTAGACCAAGTCATATTGATTCCTAGAATCCGATAAAAATTCACTTATCCTCCACCAATTATTTCTTGCATACAACGATCTATTCATTTGCTAACTCATTTTTGACCACTTCCTATAATTCCATAAGAATTTAGTACAAGGTCACTTGCGCTAGGGATCACCCTAAACATTCCAACACCGGAGTATCCTTCTTAATTTACTTGCTTCTAACCAATCCAACATCATTTTATCAGCAAGTGCTTCCTAAAAATCCAATAACTTTCACTTTTATTTCTAAACCTTAGATCAAGGGTCACGTCTTCTAGCTCTAGATAACCACCAGTGGTTGGGAACCACAACTGGTTAGCCCCAGAGTATTAATCAAATATATCATCTACCCAAACCCAATTAATTTATCGATCCACTCCAAGTTTTCACTCCTATTCTAAACCTCAAATGTTTGACATTACCACATTATCCAACAAATTTTGATTTCATCATGATCCTTTTGAGTAATAAACTCATAGTTCAACACTCTTATATCCTCCTAAAGTCTCTTTTCTACTAACTAGTTTTGAGTCGTCCTATGGCACCTCTTTCCTTTGTCTAGAAAAAGCAGTTAGTAATTTTGCAAAAATTGGTTAGATGAGAAACTAAAGTTAGATAAATTATGTTAGTTATGTTAGTTTTTCATATTGTTTTGTTAGTCCGACGGGACACGACTTGTGTCATCTAACGTCGGGTCTTGAATCTTCATCTTTCTCGATGGCTTGCTGTGGTTGTACAAAATGACGTATGTAGGCAGGTATCCGTCTTGCAGAAGATCGCAAAGTCTTGGGGTAGAGAGTATTCCATACCTTGCTTCTCTTACTAGGAGAAACTTTTCTGAAGGGTTTTTCTAAGTCGAACTTTTGAGAGGGTACAAAAAGTACATCTATGGCCAACACGGCAAAAAGGTTTTTGCAAACAGTCTAAAATAAAGCAACAGATAAAAGTGTGGTTACTTTGGGTTCCCGACAAGACGGGTTTTGTGAAACACACAAGGAAAACAACACACATGAATGCCACACACAAGCAAGATCAATCAAGGCCTTTTAGCACCAACAGGCGTTTAATACCGTGGAAGATGGGTTTTGCTCAAGTAAAACGAGCTTATCCTATTGATCCTATGGGTCTTTGTATCTCGAGGATTTTCTTCACCTTGTCCAAGTGGGAAACTTTGGCGGTGAAATTACTGCGATTTCGGAAGGTTGCACGGATCATCGGTCTTCGCATATAAATCGCCTTGCTGTTGAAGTCTTCGGTTTGCTAAGTACCCAGGTCTGGTTTGGGGTGTCGTCAAGTATGTAAGTTTGAATGGAGGTAAGACAACAGATGGAAACTTTTGATAAACCTTTAGACAAGAGATAAGGTTTAGAATAATTCGAGAAGGTGAAAAGAGTGGAAGCTACACTTAGGCTTCCTTAAGTACAAGTAATTTTAGGTAGTAATATTTTTCTTTCCAAAATAATTCTCTCGTATGGGCCTTGGTGAAACAGGGCTGTTGAAGTCTTCATTTTATCGCCTTAGTCTTCAGCTGGAATACTTGGGATTGTCGAGGTAGTAACTGAGTGGAATTGTCGATATTGAGTTGAGGTCTTCGAGGTTTCTTGCTTTATTGATACTGACGATCTTGGTATTTGCAGATCAATCACCTTGATGCTGAATGTTGAATATTTGAGATGGAAGCTCTTTCTTGTAGGTGCTAGCTAATCAGGTCTCACTTGGGTTCATCGTCAAGTATTTTGAACGGGTAAGAGAGAGTAGAGAAATCCTTGGAAAATCTTAAAATAGAGGGATGAGGCTCAGAAATATTTGAGAAGATACGAAGAGTGGATGTTATTTTCAGACTTCCTTAGATGAAAATGTTTTTGGTAACAATAAATTTTAACAAAATATTTCTTTCCTAACTAACGTCCATGCTAACTAAGGTCTGTTACAGTCAGGATGGCTCTGATACCAAGTCTGTGGGGACCCCGGATTAACTATCCGAGATACCCGTTATGTTTCCTGCAACAATCCCATGATCAGTCTGTTGTTGCACATAACTCGAATTGGTATCACAGATCACCCATAAATACCGAATAAATTTACTTACTTGATTGAAGCCATAACTTCATCAGGTACTCGCAGCGGAAATCACCAATTCAACGTGGAGCCCAAGTCATTTGCCTTAACCCTACAGGCAGCTGACTGGGAAGCGCCCTAGTTCGCATTGATGTCTTTAACCACTTTTTCATCGAACTGCTCCTCTTCAGAATCTGGCTAAGACAATAGCCAGGGACGAAACCAATATGAGTACATTTGAATGTACTCGCAAACTACCCCCGAAATGAGCATGCACTACTCTTTTTATTGTTTAAATAAAACTTTCTTTACTTTGAAAACTCTATATACTTGTTTTAAAAGGGAAGGATATACTTTTGTTTTAATAAAACTTTGTTCCGAAATCTCTATATCTTTATTTAAAAAAAGAAAGAAGGCTTTTAGAACTTTTCCCATAAATCTGTTTTTGTAAGAAGTCTCGTTTAAATCTTTTTCCCAAAAATACATCCTGTTAAACTAGGTAAGAAGTCTCTTTTATAAACATTTTCCCGGAAAATCACCATTCGATTTATTTCTCCAAAACTCCTCCTTTTCCGACCATAACCCTTCATGGTCACTCAATCCCAACAACCCCATGCCGGCCCGTTGGCATAGTTGCATAAAACATTTTCCACTTTCAAATCACAAAACTCTTCACTTCCCGACCATAGCCCGTCATGGTCAATCATTCTCCAGCAACCTCATACCAGCCCGTCGGTAGAGTTGCAGATACAACACATCTCCATTTTATTTTCAAATCTCAAAACTTTGCAAAAACTTGCACATGGTCAGAGGACAGTCTCCCAATTGTCCATATCCGAGGACTCGGCTATTCGAATAGTTTTAACCCTCTGCAGAGGTAGCACGCTTTTCCCACACCCATCCGGTAACTCATCGTGTCAGCCACGTCCCGCCATACCAGGTGTATGCGAAGTTGAGCCACCGACCATAGCCTCTCATTTGCTCATGCTAGTACAGGATCCTTCCCATATGACACTTTCCATCGACACCCAGTCCAGTTTCCCGTCAGAAACCCTAAGTGTGAGGACTCATAGTTTTGTCCGGCGGTTTATGGTGGAACCTTCTATCCTCCCCACCAACTTGTGTGAGGACCCGGGTCAGGGGGTAGGTCCTCGGACCATCCCCTCATGCATAACGGAGTCATCTCCGTCGATGAGGTATCCCATACTAATAAGAGCAAACTACATGACTACGCCTTTTCCCATATGTGGTAAATGTGGTCGCACAGGGTAAGATTGGTCGTCATAGTACAAAGACACAATGTGCATTTTTCATAAACATCACCATTCCCCACTTCTCCATTTCCACACCGACATCTCGGTATTCCACAACCTCACGAGTATTTTCAAAGGAGCTTTGAGTAAACAATATTTTTCCCATCCTATAGTTTGAAAAAGAATTTCCATCTAATATCTCCATAGAGGGTGTCAAAATAATATACTTATAATTTGGAAAAGGGTTTTCAAAATCATAGCTTTTGTGGCAAACACCATATAAATAACTTTTGCTCTTTATAAGTAAAACATGTGAACCAAAATAGATGTATATAAATGCAAGCTCAGAGGATAGCTTGCCTTGCTCGGCAAAGTGATCTGGGTCTTGATCTTCAGGTTCAACAAATTTCCCTTCCTCAATAACTCCATTCCAAAGACCACTCCGGTAGTGTTTATACCTAGCGTCGCAAACATGAGAATAACACAACAATCAACAAGCAAACCAAACCACAAGTGGTAGACAGACAAGTAACATCCCGTAAGCTTCGAGCTAATCGTTCGGGCAACAGCTAGGATCTACACTTACGAGGGTTTTATTCGAGTCAGTAGTCCATCACCTATACGCAAGCTAGGTACATCGATCACAAAACTATCTGAGGCGAAGGTTAACAACAAGCACCTCCTGTTTAACAGGAAATACTTCAGACAAAAGTTAGGTCACTATATATTTTCTGTGAGTGAAAATATTATACCAAGTTAGGATATGATAAAGTGAAACACTAGGAACCTAGCAAAATTGGATTTGCTCCAAAAATTATTACTGATTAATTTATAAAACCCTTTTTAAATCTGCCCTTTTGTTAATGTGTTTTAAACAACATTACAAAATAATGTTCCATGTTTGGAAACAAGGTGGAACATGAAAGTCATCATTTTCTGAACATTTTAAGAGGTCAAACTTAATTTTTGGATCCTTATTTTTAAAGTTATGAATTTTCCCAATTTGTTTTATATTCTGCCATTTTCTTTATTTCAATAAAACAACAATTAAACTAGTTTATTTGGATAGGTGAATTACACCAAAAGACTAGATTTAATATTCTGAACATTTTGGTATCTTGTTGGTAACTTTTGGATCAATATTTAATTAGTTATGAATTTTACAAAATCATTTTATATTCTGCCCTTTTACTAAAGTGCAAGGAAAAGTTATTTCCAATGTTTAATTCAACATGAAAATTATGTTAAGAGGTGAAGTTATTTCTCCTGATCATTTTGATATATTGTTTGCTATTTTTGGATTAGTATTTAAAAAGATATGGATTTTAGAAGTTTATTTTCAAATCTGTCTATTTATTTTATTTCCCAGCAAATCTAGCGGAACGTTTTAAACCGAGCAGCGCGCTACACACGGTCACTGACGTGCGGGCCAGCGGCCGCGCTGGCGCTGACTGGGCTGGGTGCGGGCTGTGCTGGCCACCACGGTCGCTGACCGGTGGGGCCCAGCTGTCAGCGAAAGGGAAAAAAAGAAAGGAAAAGGTTTGCGCCGCGCGGGGTTCGAACTCGTGACCTCGCGCGCGTGAGCGTGTGTGCTAGCCACTGGGCTGGCTCGGTGCTGTTGTTAGTATACGGGCACGCGTAAATAAGAGGAGTAGACGGTGCACGTCGACGTCGCGCACGGCCGCGGCGACCGCCGGCGACGACGCGCACGGGATCGACGTTCTACGGCGTGCGGAGGCCAAATAATGCTCGCACTCGACACGCACGAGCACGGGATACTTAGTGGCGACGTTATGGACCTAATGGTCACCGGAGACGGCGGTGATGGAGAGCTCCGGCGGCGGCACGCTACGGTCTACCATCAACGCGACGTTCTACGGAGAGAGGGGAGGCACGGGCATGTCCAGAAGAATCACACGCTCACCCTCGACGCGTGCGGGTGCTCGGCTTGGACAGAGGAGGTCGGAGACGGCGGCAATGTCGCGGCGGAGCTTCAGCCGTGGTCGAGGAAGACGAGGACGGCCCGCTCAGTTCGTAGCTTCCCGCGGCGATTCCTTGGACGGGGATGGAGAGGAAGACAAGGCGGTGAAGATGGCGGTCTTCTCTTCGCTCGGGGAGGCTCCAATCGCCGGCGATGCGCGACGGCGAGCTCGGCCACCTGCGGCTAGGGTTCGGGTCATGGAGAGGAGCAGAGAGAGAGGAAGGAGAGCGAGTGAGTGAGGGAGGGGTGAGAGAGGGCAGAGGAGCTTCGGGGGGGGGGGGTCTTTTATCCTTCTCCTCGCCGAGCAACGGAGAGGAGGGGGGGTCCGGGCGGCGCGACGCACGGTAGGGCGACAACGGCACCGCGCGCACTGCTGCTACAGAAGACGATGACGCTTTTGCCGATAACCCCTGGACTTCTTTTTCCTTTTACATTTAAGTCCTTTTCTGTTTTGTTTTAAAACCAGTAGCGTTTTAGGGAATTGTTTGGGGTATTTAAACATTTTACAAAAATCTGAGAAAATTCATGTAGCCTCCCATATACATGTAGAAGCTACACAAAAATTGGCTTTTGAAAATAAAATGTTTTGAACCATTTTTGTTCATAGGATTTAAATAAATGATTTTTGGTAAAACTAAATTAACATTTCTTTAATATTTTTAAACAAGTGATAAAATATTGTTTTGAACTTTTGGAACTTTCTTGACAAATATGGTAACTTCAATTAAGTTATATTTTCATGGAGAAAATATTGGTTTGAAAGAAACAGAGAAATTGAGAGGAATAATTTATTAAGATCATTTATTTATCATGATCTTAATTTCCTTTTGTTAAATACTTTGAGAGTTTTGTTTAAAATTGAAAAGTATGTTTGCTTGAGGAGGGAGTGAGATGGGGTTGAAATGATTATTATTTCATCTCATCCCTAGAATAAGGAAATATAATTGTTTTCATAAAATAGAGGAATAGAGATAGAGGGAAATTAAATAAGATCATTTCCCTTAATTTAGGATTTCAACTTAGGTGTGAATAATTCTAGAGGGTTTGTTTTTATTCAGGTCACATACCAAATGTGTTGTCAAATGTGTCTTATTCTAGTATTAAGCACAACTGAGGAATTACCCTCACAAGCCACAAACACAACAATATCAACATCACACTTAATTATGACAAGATGATGTTTAAAACTATCTCAACTCCACCTTTGTATTTTTGAAAAGGTTTTGAGCAAGACAACATATGTGGGGGTAATATATCTCCCACTAGTGTTATAAAAAAAAATAAGAGTATAAAATGGGAGTTGCATATACATGCAAAATATCAAGGTTGAAGATAGAGAGGAGATAGCATATAGGTCTCCACATTTTTGGAAACACATAATTTTGGAAATACCTTTACTTTCTCAAATAATGGGTATTAGTTTTGGTTGTTGCTAAACCAAGTATCATTTGAAATGGAGTTGGCCAAAATAAGAATGGAAAAGATACATGGAATATTTTTCTTGTCATGACATGATCACCAAAGTTAAATATATTTTTATATTGGTTGTGTCTTATTTTTACCAGTCAAACAATTTAAACAACAAGCCACACTAGGTTCAACATAGCAACAGGAAGGAAAACACAATCATCAGTGAAACATTTCAAAAAGTTTTTTTGTTGGTTCTGAATTTTGGTCTTGTGAAACTAAGTTTTTCTTAGTTTCCAAATTTGGGATGTGACATCTCGTCCGCCACGTGGTAGGTCGGGTTGCATTTTACTAGGCGTCAGAACAGAGACTATGGATGTGTTGGCTAGTTCGGATGGGGACTTTCATATTAAGCTCCACATCCGTAACAAAACCGACAACTTCACATGGACTCTAGTCGCTATGTACGGTGCTGCCCAAGATGAGTATAAATCTGCTTTTCTCAGAGAGCTGGTAAACCTGGTAAAAGATAATCCATATCCTATTATTATAGGTGGAGATTTTAATTTGCTAAGGTTCCCACATGAGAAGAGTAGAGGCAGATTTGACAACCGATGGCCTCTCTTATTCAATGCTGTAATTGACAGTCTTAGTCTAAGAGAGGTATTGATGATTGGGAGGCAGTACACTTGGGCTAACAGCCTCCCAGAGCCAATATACGAAAAGCTGGACGTGTATTGATGGACTCGGATTGGGAAATTAAATACCCAATGGCCTCAGTATGGGTCCTCGAACGTATCGAGGCGTTGTCAGATCATGCACCCATACTTTTAACCACGGGAACACCTAATCCATATTGTAAACGCCAATTCAAATTCAAATTGGGTTGGTTGCATAGGGAAGGTTTTTTCGAAATGGTTAAGAGGGTGTGGGAAAGACCGGTGCCTGGTCTTACTCCAATCCAAAGGTGGAATAACAAAATAAGCGCATTGCGTAAACACCTGAAAGGTTGGGCTAGACATATGGTAGGCCAGCTAAAAAATGAGAAGATTCGTCTCTCATCTATTATTGATGAATTAGATTATTGATGAATTAGAGGCTATTGCGGAAGTCAGACCGCTGTCAACACAAGAGATTGATCTTAAAAATTGATCCAATGTAGAGATGGCGGGTCTTCTTCGTGAAGAAGAACTCAAATGGTATCAACGATCAAAGGCCCAATTCATTCTGGAAAGAGATTCGAATACGAGATACTTTCATAGTCTAGCTAATGGCAGACATAGAAAGAAACTCATTCATTCTCTTATACAGGAGGAGGGTACGATTGAAGGCCATGAGGAACTAAAATCCTTCATCACGAAGTACAATAAAAATTTGTTTGGTGAGCCGGATGCAGATAATTTCTCGCTCGACGAATCCCGGACACACTAGTACAGAACGACACATCGGATACCCCTCTATGGAAACGGCAGGCGTTAGGCGACGGAGAATCACGCTTTCCGCGCGGCCGGTGCGTACAAACCTGACCTGGGCCGCGGCTGACCCGTCAACATAGGTAACGGAGAAAGTATTATCTCCGTTACCATATTATTGGCAACGGTTCCCAATGTGCCTCCGTTTCCGATATGTGGTTCTATGGCAACGGTCATTCGATGTGTTCGTTTCCAATGTGGTCGAGTTCAAGCTTCTTCGAATTCGAAGCGAGGCGAGTAAATGCCATGGCATAGTGGCACCGCCACTACTCCTTAAAAACCCCAATCCTTGCTAGCTCTAGACGCCACAGAATCTGCTCTATCTCTCTCGCTCGCTCGCTCACGTCCTACTGATTAGCGAAGATGCCTCGCAGCAACGACACACAGGAGCACACTGAGTCGCCGCGGGACAGTCCCCCCGTCAGCGGCGAGTCCGTTGAAGGACCGATGCCGGAGACGAGCGACGACGAATACGCCAACTTCCATGATCCCACCTTGATGCTGGGCCCGCCGAAGGTTGATTCTGATGAGGAGTTAACCGAAGAGGAGAAGGAGGAGGAGGAGGACGACGACGAGGAGGACGAGGCGGAGGCGCCGGTCCCGAAGAAGGGAGCCCGACGATGGAGAAGAAAGCCACATCCACCGCCTCCGATATGCTGCCGCCGAAGCCACCACCTCCAATGACCCCAACAAGCGAGGCCGTGAGAAGGACGAGGATTGCGCGGAAGCAGGGCGCAAGAAAAAAAGAAGTAGCTAATAGTAGTTCTATAAGTTCTCCATCTGTAATTTACTTTATTATTATTAATATGTACTGCGTATGTAATGTAGTAATCACTAATATTAATATAAGTATCCTATAAGTGGTTTTCTCCATATAGGAAAATATTATTCCAGAGAGTAGAAGAAATTCCACAGAGTGGGCGCGTAGGTCCCACACCTGAGTGGAAGAAACACAAAGGAAACGGTCCTTCTAAAGAACCGTTTCCTATGTTTTACCTATATATATGGGCTTACAGAGCAAAACCTAACACTCACTCGTTTCCTCACTCTGTCCCAGTATGCTAGATCTGTTCGTGGTGGCGGCTCCTGGCGTTGCGGCCATGTGGAGGACCATCGCCAAGCTCCGCAAGAGGGTGGCGGAGCAGGAGGAGATGACCGAGGATCTGGAGCGCCATACCGACAAGATGGAGGAGGAGGGCGAGGATCTCCGCAAGGAGAACAACGCTTTCCTCAGTGACGATGACGACTTCCTAGAGGAGATGGACTATGAGCAGGAGGACGACGAGGAGGAGTTAGTTGACGAGGAGGAGGACCACTCGAGGCAGTTCTCGAGGACGAGGAGGAGGACCCGAGGAGCCACCTTACCAGTCCGACGCTGACGCAGCAGAGCCTGAGGTTCCACCTCAGTAGGCGAGTGACTTGAGTACTACCGCAGGATTAGGTTGACCCCTATCGCTAGTCGAGTCGAAGTAGTGGTTCTTTTGGAAACCAGTTATGTACCTTAGATGTAGGGGAGGTTGTAAGCTTGATGTTGTGAACTCCTTGATGTGATGTTTGTGTTATATAAGTGTGTTGTCTTGTTTGATCTGTGAAAATATTTTCCATATCATCCTTAATTAATCAACCACTTCGAGAAATCGTCTTTTCCCTTAGTCGAACCTTTTTGCCTTGCCTCTTATTCCCGGTGTGCTTCAGGATGGCGAACACTCGTCGCACCAACACGGAGGAGGAGCACCACCACCACCACTGAACCCAACCCCGCCCAACTTCTCGCGCTTATCATGGAGGAACGCGAAAATGCCCGGGAGGAGCGTCAAGCTCATCTCGCTGCCCTGCAGCAGATCGCTGCCACCCATCTCAACCAAAACAATAATAACAACAACAACAATGGTGGCAATGGCAATGGCGATGGAAACCAGCGATCCACTTTGAGCGATTTCCAGAAGACCAACCCACCTACCTTTCCAAGGGACTTCACCCACTGGAAGCCGATGATTGGCTTCGCACCATCGACAACAATCTGGAAGTTGCTGCTGGGAGAATGAGAAAGTGCTGTATGCAACCCACTATCTTGCTGGACCTGCACGAGCTTGGTGGGAAACTACCAAGGCTCTCCAGCAAGCTGGTCATGTTATCAACTGGGCTGAGTTCCAGGAGAAGTTCCGCAAGAAGCACATTCCCGGTGGACTCATTGATAGGAAGAAGGATGAATTCCGCAAGCTGAGGCAGGGAAGTAGAGATGTGGTCGGTTATCTTGATGAGTTTACCGACTTATCTCGGTATGCTCCTGATGACACCGACACAGAGAAGAAGAAGATGGAGCGTTTCATGAGTGGACTTCATGATGAACTGCAGTGTGCTCTGGTTATCCATGACTTCTATGATTTGGAGTCACTTGTGGACAAAGCCATCCAGCTGGAGACCAAGCGCAAGTCTATGTTTGAAGGTCGTAAGAGGAGGATGAATGCTCAGGAAGGTTCGAGCACCAGAAGCCTCGTATCTTTCAGCAAAACCCCAAGCCTGCCTATCGACCACCACAAGCTCCACCCCAATTTCCCTAACCGCCCAAACAACTTCAACCCCCAATGACAATAACGTCCCGGAGGAAACTTCAACCGCAATGCCAATGTTGTCTGCTTTGAATGCGGCAACAAGGGTCACTACTCCAGAGAATGCCCCAATCCTAAGAGGAATGTTCAGCGCCCCAATGCACCGGCACCGAACAATGGTCAAGGCCGCAATGGAAATGGCAAGAATGCCGCACCCCGTGGAAATGTTGCTGTTGCCAAGGGTCTCTGCACCACATCAATGCTGAAGAAGCCCAGGATGCGCCAGATGTTGTGCTGGGTACGTTCCTTGTCAACTCAGTACCTGCAACTGTTCTGTTTGATTCTGGTGCTACCCATTCCTTTGTTACCGAGGAATTTGTCACTAAGGAGGTTTAGTCGAAGGCTTCCTACTAAACCCATGAGTATAAAATCCCTGGCTCCACCATAGAAACCAAGAGATTTTGTCCAATACTGCCATTGAGATCAAAGGCGAAAAATTTGCAGCCGACCTAATTATTCTAGGAACCCAGGGCATAGATGTCATACTTGGTATGAATTGGTTAGCCAAGTTTCATGGTCGAATAGACTGTGCCAGAAGAGCTGTATCCATCACCACCGACAAAGAGTAGAAGTGGAGTATGTGTCTGAAACCAATCATTCCCAACCAGGCTGCCATGAGGGCATAGCTCGACCCGCCCTAGATGAGATCCGTGTTGTTCACCTATTCCGAGATGTTTTCCCTGAAGAGTTGCCTGGTATGCCGCCAGACCGGGATATTGAGTTCATAATTGAACTTATCCCAGGAACAGCCCCTATATCCCAAAGGCCTTATCGGATGAATCCGGAAGAACTGGTTGAGTTGAAGAAGCAGTTGGCTGATATGCTCAGCAAAGGTCTTGTTCGCCCAAGCGCTTCACCTTGGGGATCACCCATCATTTTTGTGGACAAGAGAGACGGTACCACACGCCTGTGTGTGGATTATCGCAAGCTAAATGACGTGACCATTAAAAACAAGTATCCTCTTCCCAAGATCGAGGATCTGTTCGATCAGATGAACGGAGCCCGAGTCTTTTCCAAGATCGATCTTCGGACAGGATATCATCAGTTGAAGATCGAGAGTCAGACATTCCCAAGACCGCCTTCACCACCCGTTACGGTTTGTTTGAATACACCGTGATGTCCTTTGGTCTGACCAATGCCCCAGCCTATTTCATGAATCTCATGAACAAGATTTTCATGGAGTACCTCGACAAGTTCGTGGTAGTTTTCCTCGATGACATCCTTATTTATTCCAAGACCGAAGAAGAGCATGCTGAACACCTGCGTCTAGTTTTGGAGACCCTCCGAAGCACCAGCTGTATGCCAAGCTTAGCAAGTGTGAGTTTTGGCTCAGTGAAGTGGCATTTCTCGGACATGTTGTGTCTGCTGGAGGAATTTCTGTGACCCGAGAAGATCCAAGCCATTGTGACTGGAAAGCCCCAACCAGTGTGACTGAAATCCGAAGCTTTCTCGGACTAGCGGGTTATTACCGCAAGTTCGTTGAAGGATTTTCCAGTATAGCCAAACCCATGACCCAACTGTTGAAGAAGGACAAGAAATTTGAATGGACTCAGAAGTGTGAAGATAGTTTCCAAGAATTGAAGAAGAGACTGACCTCAACCCCAATCTTGATTATGCCAGACGTCACCAAGAGTTTCGACGTGTATTGCGATGCATCACGCCTCGGACTTGGTTGCGTTCTGATGCAAGAAGGCAAGTTGTGTCGTATCTGTCCCGGCAGTTGCGACCACATGAAGAGAATTATCCAACCCATGACCTGGAGTTAGCTGCTGTTGTTCTTGCTCTTAAGACATGGCGTCCCTATCTTGCGGGACATCGCTGCGAGATCTATACGGATCATAAGAGCTTGAAGTATATTTCACCCAGAAGGAGTTGAACCTGCGACAGAGGAGATGGATGGAATTAATCAAGGATTATGATATTGGAATCCACTATCACCCCGGAAAGGCTAATGTAGTTGCCGATGCCCTTAGTCGCAAACCTTGCACCCTGAATGCCTTGATCCAAGCCGAACAGCCAGCCTTGTTCAAAGAGTTCAAAGATTTTGGACTAGAACTTGTTAGCCATGGTTATCTCGCCAATTTAGAGTTAGCCCCAACCCTGATGGATCAAATCAAGAAGCCCAAAAAGATCATGAAAGCATTGAAGGAATTAAGAAGAAGATTTCTCTCGGCAAAGCACCCGGTTTTACCGAAGATGCTGAAGGAGTGCTGAAATTCAATGGCCGTATCTGTGTGCCCAATGTCACGGAACTTAAGGATTAATCCTGAAGGAAGCCCATGAGACCCCTTATTCAATCCACCCCGGCGGAACCAAAATGTACCAAGACCTTCGTGAAAGATTTTGGTGGCATGGAATGAAGCGAGAGATTGGTTCTTTTGTAGCCAAGTGTGATATCTGTCAGCGAGTCAAGGCTGAACATCAGCGACCCGCTGGATTGCTTCAACCTTTGAAAATTCCCGAGTGGAAGTGGGATGAAATTGGAATGGATTTTATTACCGGACTTCCAAGTCCAACCGAGGCCATGATTCAATCTGGGTCATCGTTGATCGACTGACCAAGGTTGCCCATTTCATTCCGTCAATACCACTTATCGGGGAAATCAGTTAGCAGACTTGTATATTTCCAGAATAGTAAGCCTGCATGGTGTGCCTAAGAAGATTGTATCTGATAGAGGCACGCAATTCACTCAAGATTCTGGAAATCCCTTCACGAAGCCCTCGGAACCAAGTTAGCGTTTAGCACAGCTTATCATCCCCAGACCGATGGCCAAACTGAGCAAGTGAACCAGATATTGGAGGACATGCTTCGCGCATGTGTTCTATCCTATGGTTCCAAGTGGGAAGATTGTCTTCCGTTTGCAGAGTTCTCTATAACAATAGTTATCAGTCTAGTCTGCAAATGGCCCCTTTTGAAGCCTTTACGGCAAGAAGTGTCGTACACCCTGAATTGGTCCGATAGGAGAAGGCAAATTGTTTGGACCAGATACCCTCCGTGAAGCTGAAGAGCAAGTTCAGCTTATTCGTGAACGCCTCAAAACTGCCCAATCCCGTCAGAAGAGTTACGCTGATTCCAAGCGTCGTGATGTCACTTTCAGTATCGGAGATTATGTCTATCTCCGAGTGACACCCCTAAAGGAATGCAGTGTTTCCATGTCAAAGGAAAATTAGCGCCAAGGTATATTGGACCCTTCAAGATCATTGCTCGTCGAGGAGAAGTATCCTATCAACTGGAGTTGCCCCGGAGTTAGCGGAGTATCACGATGTCTTCCACATTTCCTTGCTCCGGAAGTGTCTCGAAGTTCCCGACCAGCCTGATGTTTTCAAAAACATCGACCACCTCTCCATCGACCTGAACCAAGACCTGACTTATCGTGAGAGACCCATCAAGATTCTTGACGAAGATGTTCGTCTTACCCGGAGGCGCGCGATCAAGTTCTACAAAGTCCAGTGGACTAACCACTCCGAAGAAGAAGCAACTTGGGAACGCGAAGATTATCTTAGAAGCGAATTCCCAAACCTCTTTAGTACCTAAGCCTAGCAAATCTCGGGACGAGATTTATTTTAAGGGGGGAAGGATCTGTAACATCCCAAAATTATTATAAGTATTATTATTCCAAAAATGAGGGCCAACAAAAACTTTTGTTAATTTATAGGTGTTGATTGTATATTGTTGCTTGTGATAATTATTTCTTGTTGGTTTTGTTGGTTGTTAGCTCTAATTAAAAACTTGAAGAAAAGAAAAGAAATAAAACAAAAGTTAAAAACTAGAAACTCATGTGACAAGTGTCACACCAATTTTCTCCAAGTGAGAAATTATTTTTATTCCAAACAAAATTCAGTGGAGTGATGGTAATCACTCTCATTTTATTCTCACCCCTTTTCTCTCTCAAATATTAAATTCAAAAACCTAAATTTAAATTCCAAACCTTTCTTTATCATATTCAAATTGCAAAATGTGCTATGATGCACTTGTCAAATAAAATCCAACACAGCACCACAAATCATGTTAAATGTGTATAAACCAAATTATGAAAACAAATTGCAAAAATTCATATTTTGAATTCGGTGAGGACACTGTCGAACACCTAGTGACATGCCCGTGTTCTTCCCCAATTCGATCCAATCCGTGATCGATTTGATCGATTTCGATCAAATTGATGAAGAAATCGAGGAGGGACACCATGCACCGTGGTCACCGCCAGGGGACAGCCGCCCGTGGGCCGTGCGCCATGGTTGCCACTGTGGCGACGGAGGTGTCGACGTCGTGGAGTCCCAGCGCCGTGCCCCCCTCTCTCCCTCACCTCTCTGCTCCCTCTCAGCGCAGCTCAACGCCCAGCAGGAACCCGCACCCATAGCCCTCGCGCTGCGCCAGTGCACGTCGTGCGCCGCCGAGCACGCACACGGCCGCCCCCAGCTCGAGCAAGCGCAGCTCGCCTCCACGCAGCCAAGCTTGCTCCCTACACCCCAACACCGTAGCCACACCCCACCGCCCCTATGGCGAGCTCCCTCTCCCTCTGGACCTCTCCCTGCACCACGTCCACGACGAGCCGGAGCTCGGCAATAAAAAGGGCACCCCGCACCGTGCACTCCACACTCCACCACTGCCCCTCCCTTGCTCTCCACCACCTCTCGAGCACCGCCAGGAGGGCGGAGCCGTTGCTGCAACGTGCTGCTGCCTGTGCCATCTCCGAGCTCGGCCGTGCCGAGGTTGAATGTGAACATGGCCACGCCGCGCTGCTCTCTCTTTCTCTCTTCTCAGGCCCGCACGCTCATCTCCATTAAACACCGCACTCACCCGCCCTTTTTCCCTTGCTTCGTGCCCAGGAGCTATGCAGGAAGCTCACCGGAGTTCGTACACGGCCGCGGAGGAGGAGCTGCTCGTCGCCGACGCGAGGAGCCTCCCCAGCAAGCGCAAGTCCTCCCAGAAAGCTTCCCCGAGCCTCCGCCGTCGATTTGCATCATCTCCACCACCCCAAGCCACACTAGGTGAACCTCCGACGACCTCGCCGTCACCGGAGCCACATCGCCGCCAGTTTTAGGTCGTCGCCGTTGCGATGGAACGTGGGCCGTTAGATCTTTGATCAACGGCAGCGTACCGCTTCGATTAGAACAGCCACTGATGAGCGGGCCCCGCTCGTCAGACTTTTAAACATTTCCACAGCGCGCACCGTTTCAGTTGAGTCACTGACGAGTGGACCCCACTCGTCAGGTTCTTCAACATTATCCAGAATAGTTAACTTTTCTAATTTAGTTTTCTCTGAAATATCAGTACTGACATCAACTTTAAAATGCAATATCTTGAGATTTATAAATCCAAATAAATCAAATCCAAATGTTTTGGAAAGCTTATGAAATTGTTTAACCAACCCAAGTGGTTTCATTTCATTTAGATAAATAATAAAAATGTATTATTAAAAATGCCACAGAAGGTTTAAAATCTAAACTCATTTGTTTCTGATACTCTGTTAAGCCAAATAATTCCAAAACAATTTTTTTTAGCTTGGTACTGTGATCTATTAGCTCCCCTAATTTTAGTAGAATTAATTAAGCAATAATAATTGTTTATTATAAAGTTGAAGTTAGAACACCCTTCTGCACTAAAACAATTATAGATGCTTAATGGTTAACCCAAATGATTTAGGACCAATTTTGTTAGGTCAGAATTAGTCATGTTTAGTTACTCCTAAAAGGATTTAATTTTAGGATCAACATAACTTAATTGGTAGCTAAAACTTGATTATTAGGTTACTGGATTAAAACAATTATGTAGGGAGTTTGGTAACTCCAATTAATCTAAATCAAATTGTGTTGTCTTTTACACGTCAGTAGATTTCTGTAGAATTTTAGTTTGTATTTTTGTGACCAACAGAACTCAAGTTGTGTAATTAAACATGTTCCACAAGTTTTTGCCTTATTTAAGACATAATTAAATAATGTTTAATTCAATTAATTTGAAACCAAAGTGTGTTGTTTGATGTGTGCAGTAGCTATTTATAGCATTTTAAGATTGTAATGTGTGATGTTGATTGAGTAGATTAGTGATTGTTTGTATTTGCTTGTTTGTTAATTAGACGAGAACGCTGTCGGATTTATCGAGGAAGGGGAATTTGTTGAACCTGAAGATCAAGACCAAGGTCACTTTGTCGAACAAGGCAAGCTACCCTCTGAGCTTGCAACCCAACTATATGCATCTACTTTGATAACATGATTTACTCTTAAGGCAAAGATTTTTCTAAAACCTTTTCAAAAGTATATGAAAATTATTTTGCCACTCGATGTAGAAGTATAAGATAGTTGATATAAAATTATAGGATGGGAAAAATAAATATTGTTTATTTAAAACTCCTTTGAAAAATACTTGTGTGGTTACGAAATGCCGAGATGTCGGTGTTGAAGTGGAGAAATGGAGATGTTTATGAAAAATGCACATTGTGTCCTTGTACTTACGTCAACCAGTCGATACCCTGTGCGACCACATTTACCCACATATGGGAAAAGGGCGTAGTCATATAATTTGCTCATATTAGTATGGGATGCCTCATCGACGGAGATGACTCCGTTATGCGTGAGGGGATGGTTTGGTGACCTACCCTGACCTGGGTCCTCGCTCAAACTCTATGGAAAGATAAGGAGGAGGATTGAAGACTTCACCATGTGGTCGCGGGGAAAAACTATGAGTCCTCCCACTTAGATTCCGACGGGCTGGGTTAAGTGTGGATGGAAAGTGTCATATGGGCAGGGTCCTATACTAGCATGAGCAAAGGACAGGTTATGGTCGGTAACTCAACTTCGCATACACCTTGTATGGCGAGACGTGGCTGACACGATGAGTTACCGGATGGGTGTGAGAAAAGCGTGCTACCTCTGCAGAGGGTTAAAACTATTCGAATAGCCGAGTCCTCGGATATGGACAGTTGGAAGGTCCTACTCTGACCTATGTGCAAGTTTTGAAAAGAGTTGAGTTTTTAAAAGAAAAATGAAGTGGAGAATGTTCCATACACCTATACCAACGGATCGGTATGAGGTTGCTGGAGACAAGTGGACCATGACGGGCTATGGTCGGAAAAAGGAGGAGTTTTGGAGAGACAGACAAAATGGTGATTTTATTCAAAGATAGTTATAACATTCTTCTTACCTTTTTCAATAAAGATATAGAGATGTTTTAAATAAATAAAAGTATGAAATTAAAATAAAACTAGTGCATACTCATGTTGGGGTAGTTTGCGAGTACAATCAAATGTACTCATATTGGTTTTGTCCCTGGCTATTGTCTTAGCCAGACTTCGAGGAGCACTACGCCGAGCAGGAGTATGGCGACTTCTACGCGAACTAGGGATCTCCATAAGTCAGCTGCCTGTCGGGTCGTCGTTAGTATTTGATGTCTACTACGCCGTAACTTCCGCTGATTATTTTGGTTTGGCCCATGAAGGCACCTATGTAAGACTTGGTCTGAATGACCATTTATGTAAGACTTTAATTCGGTACTGTAATGGATGTAAACTTTGGTATTCAGTTCGGATTATGTGCAACGACAGACTGATCACGGGATCGTTGTGTTAAGCATAATCGGGTATTTCGGACGGCTAGTCCGGGGTCCCCACATTTAGCAATCTTTCTTTCTCCTGTTTATATTTCCCACTTTGGTTTTTAGCCCAGCCTTTAAGGTATCGCCTTAAGTGTCGTATTTTGTTTTGCCATATCTCTATAGGTGAGTTCCCGTTTACTACAGCCGCCCACTCGGCCACCACCATTTCGTAGAAACCCTCGGTCCGAAGCCAAGATAATTCAAACAAAAAGCGGGCATTATTACCTAGGTGGGCTTGTGCCCCTGAATCCACGTAGAGGGGTGTGTGATCCGACCCAGCTCTACTCAAGGCTTGGACCGAAACCAAAGGAAATTTTTGTTCCCACTCAGTTGTTGCCAAAATCCTATCCAACTTTTCATATGTAGGAACTTCTCTCCATCTTGCCCAGGTGAATTGTCTTCCGGTCAATTCTATCTCTCGCAACTCTAGACTCTGGATGATGGCATTAAACATTATAGGCCATCTTGGATTGTATGACGCATTGTTCTTTTCTTCAGGTTTCCGAAGTATGTTAAAATCCCCACCCACCAACATTGGTAGTGGTTCGTTTTCGCATAGTCGGACTAACTCTGATAAAAACATAGGCTTGTGTTCATCTTGAGCTGCCCCATAAACAGACACCAAAACCCATTCGAAACCATCACATTTGGATTTTACATAGAGTTTAACACAAAAATCCCCTACATCGACATTTTTAACTTGGAGCATTGTAGTGTTAACGCCAATAAGCATCCCCCCGGATCTACCTCTTGGTGGCAAGCAAAACCAACTAAAGTCCTGCCCCGCAACCAAATGGGTTAAAAAAAGGGGTGGAAAAAAATAGATCTTCCCGTCTCCGATAACGCGATAAAATCTAATTTCCTCTCTCGGATTGATTCTTGAACAAACAAGTGTTTTCCAGGGTCACGAAAACCTTCACTATTCCAAAAGATCCCTTTTAAACTATGCATCTTTACTCTTTTTTTGTAGTTTAATCCTAGCACTTCTACGTTTGTTTAGAGTGGAGTAATCTTTCTTTTTCCTGGTCCGAGTGACCCTCTCCGATATGATAGAAAAATCAGTCCTATCTTCCATATTTCTAGTAATATCATCTTCCTCTAGATCCTCAGTAAGACACGAAGCCCTATTAAGGATTAAACTATGTGGATGATCATCATAATTTTCCTTCATATTATTTTGCAGAATGTGCATAGTTCTATCTAATTCCGATTTCTTAATCAAAGCAGCAGAAATAACAGATTTAGATCCTAAGGAAACCCCAATTTAGACGCTCTATCAACAACCTCTTGATCCGAAAAAGCGAGAATAGAAAATTTTCTATTTAAATTCGTACCTGGACCCATGTCGCGACGCTCCGCCAATGCCATTGCCCGCTCCATCTGAGGGACATCCACATTAAGCTACGCGCGAAGCCGTCCACTCGAGCGAAGGCTTAAAGCCTCCGGATCCGGGATACCACCGAAGTCGATGACGCGCAGACATGATGCCTCCCTCCCTGCATCACCCGCCTGGTGAATTGGGAAGGAAGGAATCGAAGGGATGTACACCGGTGCCCAGCTACGCTGGCCGTCGCTGCCCCCTCGAGCCCCCCCCCCCCCCGCCTGGGGTGCAAGGAGACACCGTAATCGCAGCCCCCAAGCTCGACCCGGCCCCACCGCCTGTGGTGCCAGGAGAGCGCAGAGGACACACTGTCGCCGAAGACGGTGAGACGACCATCTCCTGTCCATCCTCTCCAAACGTGCCCGTTGGCGTCATCACCATCACGTCATGGGTGTGCACCCGCTGCCCAGCCGCACACGGGGAAGCCGCGGTCACCGTGGTCGCTGCCCCCTTGCTCAATCCGGTTCCACCACTTGTGGTACCAGGAGAGCATGGGGCGCATACCGTCTCCGAAGACGGCGAGGCGACCACCTCCTGTAGTCCAGCCGCATTGGACACCACCGAGGGTGCCACCACCTGCGCCTCATGTGCTGCAAGCACGGCGTCCACATGACACCCTGCAGCACCGTCCATGGAGGGCATTGCTGCCACCTCCAAAACTCTAGAATCAGCCCCCTCCTCCGTGTCAGAAACACTCGAAAACCCCAGTCGTAGCGCGGAGAACTCCTCCCTTGCGCGATCAAAAGAGCGACGCACTGTCGGAGAGAAAACAACACCCGTCCTCGCCTCCGAGATAGGAGGTTTGGCGGTGGATCCGCCACCCGTCTCAGTCTCAGTAGTGCTCTCCTTCACGTTACCAGAACTTGCTGTTTTGTCATTGTACCCAAGTTTAGCTACAGCCGCTGCAAAGTCATCCCCAATGTCATCATCATCTTCATCGTCCTCTTCCTTTCCGTCTACTCCCATCACCACGTCCGGATCAGCCGGTGGCTCCACACCCTCCACCACAAAAGTGAGGTCGTAGAAACCATCCTTGATAAACATGGGAAAATGCCTAGGAATCTTGGTGTCGTCAAGGCACCCAATACGGATCCGAAGCACCCCATTCTCTCTAGTGAAAGCCATGTCAATCTCCAGAGTTTTACCGTACATGTCTCCCAGAGCCCATAACGTGTGGAGAAAATCGATAAGTCTACACGATTGGAAGATATGACGATGGATATTTTTGTCCAACATGAGTGGTATCGTGATATATGGATTTCCCTCCATCACCGTAGGTGATCTATGGTTCTGCATGATTAATTACCAGTTGTTCGCCTTTTCATGTGCTTTTTATGTTTCGAATGTTTTGTTGTATGTGCATTTTTTATGTAGAGGCCGGATGTAATGCTCGAACTATCCGGTAATAAAGCGTCCTTTATATAAAAAATGTAAGTATATTCCTTTAACTTGAGCGGAAGCAGGCCCGGTGAATGATGCAATAAGGCCAGTGTCTCCAACGCAGCGATACCACACCTTGTTGGATGTCTACCAACTATCATGACTGTCGAATTTGCATCCAACGAAGCATATGCCCCTTACTACTTGATGTATTGATAAAACATAAATCATGTTAGTGTGTGTTTTCATTTTATTTTTTTAATGCATGTCCTGAAATTTCTTATTGATACATGAATCTAAAAAGTAAATTACTAAATCCGAAATTATTGATAATGAATTGATATTTAAATAATCATTAATAATTTGTACATGAATCTTAAAACAACTGGACGTCCCAAACAAACAGGGGACATCCAACTAGGTGTGAAGTTGCATTTTTCCATATCTTCGCTAAAACAAACCAGAAAATGCATGCATCGATCTATCCCTTGCACTCTAACGCCCCATGTGTTCCACTTATATCTGGCTATCTCTGACCCAACCAGCCCACCCAGGCCCGGCCCGGCCCATGGCCAGGTATAGCTCCACCCATGCTGCCATGCATAATCACAAGCATATAAAAACCATAAGAAAAGCACGGCCGGCCACTCCACATAGGAGGATCATACCACACAATTTGACAAACATGCATGAATACGCAGGTGGCTAATTAAGGACCTAACCATAAACCAATCATGGCATTTGATGATCTCAGCATGTCTTTCCCATAAATAAATGGGAAAAAAATATTCCTGTCTTGTAGTACATCCATCCATCCAGTACTAGAGATCAAAGTGGGTCACTGTACAGACACCCTTGACAGCTTACCTTCTCTCTCCCTCCCGCTCTCCGTTTGTACTTTGCAGCACTTAGAGAGAGACAGAGACAGAGACAGAGAGAGGGGGGTGTAATGTACTGTGTACATTGGCCTTCTCTACCTATATGAAAGGCACCGTTCCCCTTTGAACATTCTTCTCCCTCCTGTTGCGCTTTCTCCTCCTCAACCTCCATGGTGTCGGCCGCGGTGCGGCCCAGCGCCACGAGAGAAGAGAAGGCATGAGAGGATGGTGAAGTTCCTCCGGCCGTTCCCTCACGCCCATGGGCCGGCCGCCGTCAACGTTCGCCTCAGGAGAAGCCACCACCAACAGCCGCCGTCGTCGTCGCTCCCTTGCCGCTGCAGCAACCTGAGGCCCATGGCACAGGACCCCTCCCACCCCCACCGGCAAAGCAAGGAGCACGACACATCCCCCACGTCGCAGCAAGAGCTACCGCTAGCGCCATCTTCGCCGCCGCGCGACGTCGTCCAGGAGCCGAGTACGAGCGGTAGCAGCGGCAGCAGCAGTGACACCAGCTCCTGGCTGAAGCTCGGGATCGGCCAGTCTCCAGGCTCGCCTTCGCCGTCGTCGTCTTCACGCCGGAAACGACCGAGAAACGATTATGAAGCAGGCCCATCGACGCCCGTACAACCGGCTGCTCCCCCGCCGGACCTGGGGCTGTCACTGTTCCCACTCCCAGCAGGTTCTTTTACGCCGTCCTCCGCATCAGCGGTGGCGGTGGCGGCGGGTGCAGTGGTCGCGGCGGCGCCTCCGCCCGAACACGAGGCCGGCACGTGGTTCGTACTCCAGGCGGCGCAGAACCAGTGAGTACGATCTACATGTCTACGTCTACGTGCCGAGATTCTGGCGTTTGCCAATGTGGGTGGTTAGCTCATGTGGTTGCCGTTGATCCAATGCAGGAGGAGAGAATTACCGCCATTGCCGCAGATACCCAGGAGCTACTTGAGGGTTAGGTTAGCTCCTAACTACAGTTTGCCTTAATTCCTTTCTCCAAAATGAACATCTAATAGTACGTACATGTGTTAGCAATCGATTCTTGATTTGAGTAACTTTACATATTTTGTGTTCTTGATCATTATTTTGATGCCTTTGATCATACGACAGTGACTTCCTAGTGTTTTTTGATTGATGCATGGCCAGCAGAGACGGGAGGATAACAGTTAGAGTAGTCATGAGGTACCTGGTTAACAAGCTGGGTCTTGAGGACGATTCACAGGTATGCCATGCATGTCTCATCCTTGCTTGTACTATTCTTGTTTTTCTACTTTCATTTTCGAATTTGTTTGCACCTTTTTGCGTTCTTAATTTTACTGTTCTTCTAGGAATTTGGTTTGGATAATTAAATATAGTTAGCGTTGTTAATTTAGCTGACCTCAACATGTAGTCCCGTGTGCTCCAAACATATGAAAAGCAGTAACCGTTCAGCCATTACGTGATCCGAAAGAACTACATAGCAAAAATTATCCAGCAAATATGTTTCTTACATGTACCACATGGAAGTGATTGAGTCGGGTCATCATAGTGTATCAAGACAAGCCCTAAGGATAAAAAAGTTCCAGCTCTGTTGAACATTTTTCTCCTTTTTTTTGCCATTAGATAATATGCAGTGTAAAACAGAAAAGACAAAGCACTAGAGAACAAGTTTGGAGGAAAGAGTGACAGGTAGAAGCTAGGCAACCCCTAAGAAGGGCATCTATGTCACTAGAGATCTAACCTCTTGTATTTGCATGGTATGGTCGTTTAAAGTGGCAGCGCCAAATATTGGTAGGTGAAAGGAGCTTTGGAGCTACGGACAGTAGTTTAGACGTCGGGATTCCCATAGGTCTTTGTTGCTGTTGTAGGTGAGGTGTGTCCGTCCACGCGTTACATAATGGTGCCACCCCATGATTAAGGACTCTCTCTCTCCCACATATTCAAGCTTTTGTAGCGCTGTAAGCTGTATGCTTAAGGCTCGCCAATTTCTTTGGTGTGCATGCTCTCCTTGATTTTGTTGTGTCTACGTTGGACTTGGAGCTCAAAAATAGGAAATTGCATCACTACCATAATTGGGTTATACTCCCTCAGTTCCAAATTATAAGATGTTATAGACAATTTAGTATATATTACATGCGGACTGAAATGAGTGAATCTACACACTAAAACGCGTCTAGATATATCTGAATTAGAAAAAACCTATAAAATCTTATATTTCGGAACGGGTATAGTAGTATTTTACAGGGCCCCCATGAGTGCTTGCCAGATTTCGGGTTGGCAAAGACCCTAGGATTTATATATATTGCCCATCAGTGATGGTAGGTTATAACTCTTCTTGTAAATTTTGCCTCAACAAGAATGGCCCAAAAACCACTTTATGTACAGTGTTGACCGTACTAATCAACAAAATAAACTCTAAATTTACAATATGATAATTAGATGAAGTTTTGAACGGATTTTTTAATCCTTATTGGCCTCCCTCTTAATTTTCTGCGATTACATGTGACGCGTACATGCAGGAATGCATACTATACACAAACACATGTGTACGTCGGTAGGTGATGCGTAACCTTAATTTGGACTAGACGGAAATGCGTACTATGCACCTGTAATTTTGCAGAAACTAAATTGGCAAGAAGTGTGTGATGGGTATTGAGTTTACTTGAAGATATTACTGTCCCAAAAAAGAGGGCATGCATGTCTCACCTAATTCGATGAAAGTCATGCGCCATCCTATAGACAACCACAATGTCTGCTTCTGCTTGTGGCATGCCTTCCTGCGCTGACTGATAACCTAGATATAGATTGCTTACTAGCTAGCTAGAGGCTGCATAGATGTCAATGTATCTGTGTGGGGAATATCTCATCATTAGTCTTAATAATCTCGCGATCCAGCTTGCTGCTGCAGGCCCCCAGCCGGACGATCGGGTGGACCTGACATGCATAATCCTCCCTCATGTAAGCAAACACAAGCAGTAGCTATCTTCCTTTTTTAGGAAGATGATGGCACCCCTATGATATTTGCGCGTGATACTAATTCAGCTCGCTAGTTCAATTAACTTCGCGCATCACGGTTTGTATATACTGAACAGGTAAACTATGAGAACAAACAACTTCTATCAGACTAACCAGTTTGGCTTTTTGGAAAATAGTTAGTCCATTTGTATATGGGACATTAGTTGCGATTTTACTTTTCCTTTTAGATTCTATATATTTCATATCATGTAAATCCTTTCGCTTTCAGCTCCACTTCCTAAGTATTCCTAAATCGCACAAAAGATGCATTGATCTTGATTCTTAATTGATAATAAATGTTCTAATTATTAACCATAGTGTGAGTAACATGCATAGCACAGAGACAAAAAAAAGATATGGAAAATAATAAAATAAGAGAGAGAACATGAAGACATAATATGTTGACATCACATAGCGTTTCCTGATAAAAATGTCTCAAAAAATAGTAATAAATAAAAATCTCTAGAATTTTTTAGAAAAGGGAATTTTATCAATCCACACCTATGACAATACACTCTGAAAGTGATAACATGGACTAATAACATATGTATGTTACTATTCTAAATTACTTTCCACTATGACCAGGCTAAGTGAAAGTGAGTTAATTTATTATATGGTGGCCTTTTTTTTGCCCATCAGTAGCCAATTCATCCGAAGGATTAACTAGAAACCCTAAGCTCGAAGAACTAGTCGCTGCGAAGTGCAGAAACTAGATCGATCAATGGAGATTATCGTCCTGTCGGTGTTGAATGAGTGGATGTTAGTTGCATGAGAGTATACCCTGCGAACGTCCCCAAAACACAACAACGGACATGGAATTCTGGACAAAAATATAATTAACCGGAATATTTAGCACCTCTCCTGAAATGGATCTGAACTTACCCAAGAATCCAGCGGAACACAGTTCTTACTATGCACTGGCAGGACACTCACGTTTCAACCATGTCGTACGTTATTTGGCTTTCATACAACCATTATTTTAGTGCTTGATGAATCGTCACAGCAAGTGCGCGCTTTCGGCGTGATTCCATACCAAGAGGGCTAATGATTCATTAGCCCAGCATACTGTACTGGCTTTTACACTTTCTGGCCTGTTATATTGTTTTTTCATATGAAAGTGGGACCATATTTATGAAAACTGAACAAAAAAATGTCGCAACATTTGGAGTACCTCCTTGCTACAAAAGATTATGTGTAATCAGCAAATCTACATTGGTCGTGTCTCTGAGAAAAAATTAACCCAAGTATGCAGCATAGAGGCCACGTTTCGGACGCCACAAAACATTTACAACATGAATATAACATTTCGAGAAGACGAAAGCCGTCGCATCTCGCTTGTATGTTTGGAGCAAAACACACATGAGTATACAACATGCCTAATAAACACATGCATGCAACATCAAAAATCACTACCTCAATAGGGAGATCGAGGTCATCACCCCGAGCTAGCCGGCGGCGAGTCTGGCTCGCCGGAGCTCTGTCGGCGCCGGATTAACCTCGACATGTTCCCCTTGGTCAACCACCTCCTTCGGGCTCGACATGGTGGAGAACCTCAGCTCTCGAGCTCCAATCATGAGGCCGCCCATGGGAAACCTAAACTTCGAGATGGAGGAGCAAGAGCAGTTACATGAGAGGAAGGGCGGTGCTTTGAGCCGGTGAGCTTGGATGCGAAAAAAAGCATGATGGCGTGAGTAGCTAGCTGGCGGGTCAAAAGTAGTCCCCAAGCGAGCCATCTAGTTTCTATCCTATGAGAGACACACACCGCCCGGTCGATTCATTTGCTCGGCACGACGATTAGAATCATTTTCCAATTGAATTTGACACCCGGAAACATATTTTGTAGTTTCCCAATCTTATGGCCTCTTCGTATATCAAGTATACATCCATTCCAAACACTACAAATAACTTTATGCGTAAGTGAAAGACGTATTAAATTAGAGCTCAGTCGACCCAGAGACCGTCAGATTTGCATCGTGTTCCGTTCTTCCACATGGGTTGCAAGTACAACCGATTTTTTTTTGCAATTGCACCTAAAATTGACTGACTGGGAATTAACTAGTGTTCTCAGTGGATCTATAATTAGTTTATAAAGTCAAACATGTTTATATACCTAGTTGAATGGGAATCCCAACACCTCCATTGCGAACTTTAAAACGGAGATGCATGGAGACCGTGCGGAGCCGGAACATACTATGTTGACTAGGTTATCATACTATTTTTGTTATTTGAGATTAAATCTCATCTTTAACATTTTATTACGACCTTGTGACAAATTTCCCCCATTTTATTTTTTTACATGTTTTCAACCTTAATTGCGACATTATGACATTGCAACTGAATGGGTGGTCTGAGCTAGCATTGTGGTGCAGCTAGCCAGACATATTTGACAGAATTGACAAACATTTATAAAATTTGACTGAATACAAAATATCCATAATTCAATACATCTCTAAAGTATATAGACATTAGAACATCTCCAGTTGCAGACATGAACAGACGCGTACGCCAGGTCGGACCGGCCCAGGATGGCCCGCGCTGCCCCATCGTATACCCCACCCCAGACCAAATCTGAACCATTTCGACTGCTTTGCCCCTCTCCAGTCTAGTCCAATCCACTCCCCTCCGCTCCACCTTGTCCGGCTCCAGCAACTAATCGGTGTCCAACGCCGACTCGGTCGGGTTCGCGTCAAACGTTTCACTGGCGGCGGAGGATTCAAGCCCCCCTCCCCCCTCCCCCCTCCTAGGATGATGGGGAACTCACCCTCCGCATGGCTCTCTGTCGATATTTGTTGGACACGTGCGGCTCGAGTTCCCCATCGATGGCTAGACAGGGACAATGCAGCCAACCAGCTAGCGGATATATCATTAGGCGAGGATTGGAAGAAAAAATGGTTCTTGGCCCCTTCAGCTTGTCCATCTTAAACCACGGCATGCACGCCCAAACAGCAGCCCTACTAGAACTGCCTTGGTGCTTGTTACTTGGGAAGTTTGGAAGGAGCGGAATGCGAGAGTTTTCAACAACAAATTCACTGCGCCGATGGCCCTTTTCCAGAAGATAAAAGACGAGGCCAAGGACTGGATTCTTGCGGGTGCCAAGCACCTGGCGGAGATCATCTCTTAGCGTTTTTCACATGGTTGTTTTCGTTGGGGTGCACCTTTTGAAGGGATGACGATCTTTCTCTCAGATAGACTAGATGGCATTGGGTGATTTAGATCACCGGGGGGGGGGGGGGGGGGGGGGGGGGGCTATTTTCCTTAGCACGCCCCGTCCTGTTTGTTCTTTGTTTTAGTTTGGCTTCGGCCGTACCTTGTTTGCTCCTCCTATATTAATCGAAAAGGCAATGCTTTTGCCACGCTTCAAAACAAACAACAGCCCTACTATTTTCAACTACACCCAAACAGCAGCTCCAGTCCCTCGAGAAATTCTTGTCCATCTCCACCGTTTTGTGCATGGTGCTAGCTAGCTAGCCAGTTTAATCCACCGTTGTTATTAGATTTCTATTTTGGATTCTTACATTATACAGAAGTTTTTATTTTCTGAGTATTACCTATGAAAACTGTAACATGAAATTTCATCTCCGTAGAAATAATATGATACTGAATTTTTGTTTGTCCAGTGGGTCGTCGTCCATGTTCCTCCACACACTTTTAATATACGCTTTATACATACACTGATCTATCATCCAGAGTGGTGGTTCAGCCATGCATGTATAGACACTTGTCTATGTTTGGGTCATCTTCCATTGTCTTGCAGCCTCTCTCTCTCTCTCTCTCTCTCTCTCTCTCTCTCTCTCTCTCTCTCTCTCTCTCTCTCTCTCTCTCTCTCTCTCTAAGAAAATTATTTTATCATATCACCAACCATATTCTGCTTGTCTAAAAGCTCAGACGTTGGTTATAACCGGGCAGAGGCTTCATACATGTTCGTATTCAGCGCGAAATAGCGCTGTTAATTATATGGTGGATAAAGGGAAACTTACGAACGATCAGTTGATCGAGTCCTTAGTTATGTCTCCCCGTCGCATTCATAGTGAAGGGAAACTAAGAAGTACCTACAGATTTCTCGGAAAATAAGTAAATATATGTTTATGTAATATTTTAAATTTAAGTTAGTGTTTAGACGTGATAATGTGGTCTTTTTCAAATGAGTGAAACTATTTAAGTAATCGTTAAAAACAAGTGGAGCAAAAGAATATGCCACCATATATCAATACTGAGCTGTGCGCAGTTGCTGAAAAGTAAGGCATGCGTTATTTTTACTGTATATAACAGTACGCATATTTAGAAAAAATTCGTTTAGATTGTTGCATTAATTGCGACCTGGTAAGAAAACCAAGTTCGTTCATGTTAAGAAACTAACAAATACATAGTATATATTTCATTTGACTAAGAGACATGCTACACACATTTCATTAGGTTATGGTAAAACGCTAACTAATCCAACGATGGCGTGACTTGGCGCCATCAAATACCTACGTTCTAGCTACCTACAGTCCGGACTACCTCCTACAGCTCACTAGCTTCTAAACCAGAGAGTAAGCTACAGCTGCGTACCATGACGTGGACGCCCCAGCTTAATTGCTTGGCCTATTAGCGAAATCGAGATTACGAGTAATTATTTAATTGTCACTTGTCACTAGCTAGATCACTCGCTGGTACTGCAGCAGATAATGGTGTTAGCACCGACGTCGGTGGCCATGCATGTTGGAGCTTTCGCGTACAAATGGACGTCAGACCTAACAGCAATTAATCGCGACGTGATGCGATGCGATGCGATGCAAGCTTTGTTTTTGTATGCATGCTGATGCTGTGAAGAAATCGAACGATCCATGTGTGGACGCGTGTGACCTCGATTAATTGCACCATGCATGCACGTGAAAGTATGCATATGCATGCATGCACGGGGCGTGATATGCATGGAAATGATTAGCATATGTCCCAATAAGCTACTCCTTTTCATGGCACTCGGTCATTTATTTAACTAGAAAGAAACCCCGCGCGTTGCAGCGGGAATCGCTTTATAAATTATATTGTGTAAAAAAAATATAATAGGTACGGTATAATAAGTTTTCTATATAATATGCAAAATTCAACTTGTCATAGTTGAGATACTAAATTTAATCGACATGAAATGAGTGTGTATTATAAATTATTAATGTGGATAATTAGATGGTTAAAGAAATGGATAATGTGGAGTTTTCATGTATAGATTAATAAATATTAATGGAGATGAAATGGACAATTGATTGGCTAAGAAAGTGGATGATGTGGATAACTTGCATGTGGAGATAGAAAAATATTAATTACAATTAGTGTGGTTTTGCTTTATAAGAAGTATAGATTTAGGCCTCATTATAATTGGTGTGATGATGCATGTTATTCATGGTATCATCCATGGGACATGGGTGGTACATACGGCTAGGCTTTTGAGAAAACTGACAATTTATTACTAGTAGGTAATTTTCCGAGTAAAACCCATTTTCCACAGCTTATGTAAGGCAATATGGCATAGATAGCCCGGTTTTAAAAAAATTCCCTTCGTCCTCTACCCTAAAGGTGTATACTGTTTTATAAATTAACCCATGTAACTAGTTTTTCCACTTGACATCAAAAGGTCCAGTAACAAAAAAAGGAATAATTACCACAATTCTCTTAAATCTATAAATACCATATGTCTCTTTTTTCATTGCAAAATGAGTGGTGATTGCCCCTAAACCATAATTTATCCTTTTAAATTACTTTTACTTGATGTAAGTCAAAGTCCGTAATATATTTACATGGTCCTTAAAAATTAAAAACCTCCATAATTCATAATATAGTTTTTCCCGTGCGAATCGAATGGCTCTCGAGGGGATAGTGCCACCCAAGTAGCCTTGAAAACAGTAGGTTGGCGACCAAGGCAGTATTCGAAGAACATAGAAACACAAAAGAGAGGAAGCAGAAAGAGCACCAAGTAGCAAGCTAGGAGAGAGGACTTACCTTGCAAGAAACGAGTGATACTTGGTGCACAGGAATATAATGGACGCCGAGTGGAAGAACACGAGAATTAAATGCGGCCTCCCATGCAGATTGAACATTTCTCAAGTAGATATGCCTCGGGTCCCTATTCGAGGACCCGAATAGGGGCACATCCGGGGGAGCTGACTTTGGTCTGAGATGGGCACCACCCGGCGCGCAAAGCTGGCCTCCCACATGTCGATGGATCCTCTCACCGGGCACAACTTGACCCGACGTCAATGACGTGTCAGCCGAGTGACAGCGGGGGCTATTATTCAGCGATTCGAGGGTGGACCACTACACGTCGGTAGGCGCGCGAGGGGGAATTTCAGGGTGGGTCTGGCTATGAGAGGCGTGGATCCATCCTGATTGTTATGTGTCCTCTCGAGGTCGTTGTCGGACGAGCCACTGCTTTCAAGGAGACATGGATAGCCAAATGCGTCGAAACAATTGGTTGGTCTTACTTACACCGATAAAGTTACTTTTGCTAGTACTCCCTCCGTTCGGAAAAGGATGTCACAAAAATGGTCTGTGATATCCTTTTCCAAACGGAGTGAGTAGAATTTAGCTTATAGTTCTACAAATGTCTAGATCAAGTACTGCTAAAAAAAATAGTGAAGATAGGCGAGATATGAATTTTTCATCTAGGGATAAAATATTGTCGCCTTGTGAATGTAAGGTGGGAGTAATTTTTTTGTCGTGCGGTACGCTCAGATGAGCAGGTGCTTCAGGACACAGACTTTACCCATGTTCAGTCCCCATTGTGCGGGTAGCAGCCAACCTAGATAATCGATTGGTATTACTCCTCCGTATCAAAATATAAGTCGCACTACTAACTTACCACACATATGTATCTAAACATGTTTTAGTGCAAGATTCATGTGAACTTTGTACTAAAACATGTCTAGATACATGTGTGTGGTAAGTTGGTAGTGCGACTTATATTTTGATACGGAGAGAGTACATCGGAACAAAGTATAAAGGTGTTTATAAGGATGAACCCGGGGAGTTAGACGAGGAACACAACGGGTGGGTGAACTAAGTGAAGTGCTCAAGATACATATGGCTTATGTGACCTTCAATTCGATGACAGCGTTTCCATAGATCGAAGAAACTAGGATCCTCTTGCCGGGTGTTGGGTCCTCCTTTTATAGTTGTAGATAGGTAGTGACCTCCTTCCTTAGGACTACACTTCTTCTTGTTGTGAAAGTCGGACTCATGGGTACATGGTGATGGGATACCTTTCCTTATAAACTAGGGCCGGGGTACCTTTCAGTTGGCCTGGGAATAACCCGTTGAGGGTCACTTCAGCCCGTGTATGCATACCTAGCCCATATGTATACATGGCGATGGGATACGGTTGCTCAACTACCCATTGTCATTTTTCCACTATTTAATGGAAAATTTGTATTTTATTTTCAATGGGTTTTGGCATAGCGCGAATGTGGTGTTCTAGATAGCCGCAACATAGGTTTGGAATGTGGAGAGAAGTGTCATGATCTAAAAATTGGTCAAACTGGGTAAATATGATAGAAAATAAATCATAACTTGAGAGTAGGAAGGAAAATATAGTATTAAATTGGGTATTAAATTTGATTTTTTTCGAAAGCACTAACTTATTTTTATTAATTTAATTCAATCTATAAATAACCTAAAAGCATATGGAATATAAGATAACGAATATTCAAAATCTAGTATATACTTACACTCTAAGCTACAAATCTACCTCTTAATGAATCAGCAGGATCACCCTGCCCTCTTAACAAGGTTTTCTTCCAAAAAAAATGTTCTAAGTGCACGTGGGGAAGTACTTGTGCGTTACATGGTACATATCACACACTCACTCATGATTTTCAGTCTATATTTCCATTTTTGCGTTCAGTTGGTATTCTGCTATCCTAGACAATGCAAATGCATTAAGGTGAAATAGGTGGCACTGTTGTTGCTTTTTCCCATGAGTGATTGGTTAATCACCAATACTTAAGAGATGATTATGTATTTAACTAGTACAATGAATATAATTAATTATTCACTCAAGCACCAAATAGAAGGGGGTTCGCATTGAAGTACATAAATTAACACATGTTTTTGATAGTGTGGCTACATTCTATATCATTAACACTCACACATAATCTCCTTGTATTGTACGAACCATTAGGTACGGTGTTCAGCATGTCCCCAAAGATGATATAGATGTCACTAAACTGTTTTACTTAGAATCACAAAGTAGCCCAGATGAGTCTTAGGTTAGGTTAGACATGGTCATGAGATAGGAGCGGGGAATTGGCAGGGAGGGGGGAGGGAATGCGCAGATATAGTAAGGGGAGGGAGTACATTCTCAATGTGCATGATTCTTTCATAATTTCAAGAACATAGAAGGCATGATTTTGCTAGGTTTGAAAATGAGATTGTCTGAACCCATGTTCAAATTAAAATAAACATGTGATTTGGTGGAATGAACCCTCAGCAGCTCATGTGGCTCCAACCCTAGTCGATGCACTATCTCCCCGCTTCTTTGTCCTCCCTACCACCGTGAGGGAAAGCCAGCAGGTAAAGCCCACTCGTCGGACCGCGATGGAAGGCTCTCGTCCCCTCCCGATGTAGGGAAATCCGACCTAGTGCGACGTTTGGACCTAGACAGTGTCGCGCTCAACGTAGCATGGAAATCAGGACAACGGCCCCCAAATGTTTTGGTGGTGGCTTGGCTGAGGCGGCTGCAAAGGCAACGTGATGCCCCCTCCCCACACCCCCCACCCCCGCGCGCGGATCTGGGAAGGGCTTGATGCGAAGACAATTGTGGTGGTGACAAGAGGATCTAAGACAGATGCGCCAGCCATGGCAGCATCGGTGATTCACGGTGCGGTCGTCCCTGATCCGAGGCAGGATATTGCGGCTTCATGTCGTTTCAGCATGTCGAACGGGATTGATGCGTGGTCTAGTAGTAGGTGGTCAACGGATGGGATTTCTGAAGGCAGCCGCCTTTTCCCAAGTTCGTCGTATGCCAATGGCAATAATGACATGGGTCTTCCAGAGGGGCCCTTAACTTGGGTTTTGACGGTGCCTTTCACTCCCGTCGTCGCCCATCAAGAAGCTCATATCGGCATTGTTTTTGTTCGGAGGGTTGATCACATCATAATTGTGTGTGAGAACATTGATTGGAAGGCCATTTAGATGGCATGTTCCATTGTTCTCGTGCACGAGGCTTATGCATATTCGCCGCCGGGTGGTCTGGAACACAGCGCCTACGAGTAAGGGCGTATTTTTGTGTTCGGAAATATCAAGGCTAGAAAGAATGATGGTAGTGATCAAGCTGATGTGACACACCTCATGGTTGAATTTTGGTGGTGCTATTTCAGTACCAAGACTAGACCTCTGGTGTGAAAACCCTTGGTCCGACCTTGATCAGTCATGCGATGGCAATTTTTCGACATCGGTACCTTTCTGAAGAAATTGCATGTAGTTTGTTCAGTCGTGCCCTCCAGAGTGAAAACTCATGATGTAGCTTTGCCTAGATCTCACGACGGTGACACTTGCGTGTCATTACCTTTCTGGAGATGTTGCTTGGGGAGAACCTTCTCACGACCCGTGTGTTGTCAGGACAGTGATTGGTGTTGTTGTTGGTTACTTACTGTGTGTTTGAGATCTTGGTTTTTTTCTATAAAAAAATTAATTCGGTCGTGTGCAATTTTATTACCTTGAATTGCTTGGAATATTGACTTGTTGTAGAGATCGGGTGTACTTCTTGATATATTACGCTTTATTATAAAATATAGTTTCATGGTTATTTTATAAACAAGCATCTCTAGGAGCGTGAAGTTTGATAACTAATGTAAATAGGAATAATTCAGTTAAATTTCAAGAAACTATTCATAATGTAAATTGAAAATATCAAATATATTGACTATATACGAGTTGTTATGTCTTGAGAAATTAATCCGGTCATATATTTTTATCCCGAAAAAATAAAACTAATATACAATACTACCTCCTCCCTTTTAAGTGTCTGACAAAATGAACTGAGTACATTTAATTTGATAGTACAGCTAGCGACAATATTTCGTATCGAAGGGAGTATCAATTTAATAGAGACTGCACGGGTATGTCTATATATATATCTGTATGTTTTTTTATTAGAAACTAATAGTACGATTTATCTCGTGAGCTATGCTTACTTCTCCATGAGAAAGATCGCGTTTTCTTTGCCGTACCCATGACCCTACCAGCTGTATTACATTAATATATTAATGCCTCTAAGAATGTTAGACTAGTCACAATGGAGAGTATCATATAGTGGTATCATGCACATGATACTACTCTATGTTACTAAACCCATAGTGGGAGTAACATAAGTGTAGTATCATGTAACAGTGCATTTATTGTGTTTGTAGACTCAATATGCATTGAAATGCGTTATGTTACGATATCTACCTATGATACCACTACATACTCTCTCATCATTAATTACAGTGCCACGTCAGATTTTTGCATGCATGTAATGCATGATACCACCTATAATACCCCCATTGTGGGTAGTCTTACAGTGACGTTAATTCTAAAATAGGAGCTCAAGCGACCTTCACGAGAGCAAGCGGCCAACAACCCTATTGTAGTTAGGCCTAATGTTGCATTCTTCTACTTGTGGCCAACCTTTGATTTCCACGTGTCCATAGAAAATGCTCCCTATATATTATATCGTACAATCAACCAAAAAATGAGCTCAAAGCTATTTGCGCAATTTATTTCAGCACCTGTTGTGAGAAAAACAACTGTAGAGAAACCTCACATGAACATCGCCGCTCACTATGCTACCAAAGACTTATAAACCATTATGAGAAATCGACAAACCTGATTATAATATAACTTACACTCACCAGAAGAATAGGACTTTTTTCTGTTATATAGAAAGTAGTTTTATAATGAAAACTGACAAGGTATATTGGAAACAACTTAATTCCCGCACTAATTGGAGAGAAATTCTGGTTCGAAGTGATGTCTCAGCGTGTACTCCTTCCATAACAGGTAGGTGTGTCAGTGTTTGTTCGCTCGAACAATTGCGGCCATAAACTCTTGCATGTCACATAGCCCAGGGGCGTACGTCGGTACGTGCAACTCACAAGTTAGAGATGGCTGTCGGTGAGGAGCTAACCACTTATTCCTTCTTTCTGGTTAAAGCTAACCACTGAACTTTTTTTATTTCTAACCACTGAACTTAGCATGGCATATTGGGTGACGTCAGTTCTCTCAATTAATGGACATGCTTCCTGAGAGGGAATTCGTGAAGAATTTTATGCTCTAGTTGAACTGAGAAAAAATAGAGGAATTTTTCACCTTCACGTGATATGGATTAATTAAATTTTATTTTAATTGTGGTTTAATTTTTACATTCCCATGATGGGAATTGAAAATTTTAATTTTTTTAGTCAGAAACAGGTGTCTAATTTTTTTAACCCATGCATTGATCAGAAACATGTGGGTAACTTTTTCCAACCCCATGTCATATGATTAAGGTCAGGTGGATGTGTGCTTCTGGACAAAAAGGGCAGTCTATGACTTATATATTTGCACCTTGCTATTCTAATTAGTATCTTTTTCCCTTTCTAAGCTCAGAAAGAAACAGTTGATCGGAAATTAGGCACCATGTAGGAACAGAATCACAATTGGAGGGACTCAATTATACACGGATCACCACCAGATAACTATTGTACTTTGTAATGATTGTTCACTTCTTAATTTCCGCCAAACCGTTGGCACTAATGTTCTTTACTAGACGGCTCCTTTCCACTATCTCCACGTGTTTGTAGAGCTATTCCCTTTATCGGCGGTTACGCGGTGTCGAGCTATATAAACCCAGTTGTGCTTGCACTTCCACTGTTAGCGAGTAGATATGCAGTTACACAGTATATTGAATGTCAGCGGTCTCCAGCGTGGACCTCTATTTTTCAAATTTTGTTTTAGAAAATTGATCTAAAGTGTAACCACACATAAATACTTCTCAAGGACAAATCTATATTATCATTTTCAAGGGGAATATCTAATAGCAAGTTTCATACTAGTAGTACTCCTATTTACAAGTCATCAATGACTGGAAACATCGCTGTCAAAGGCTATACATAATATATGCTACATTCATGAATGTGCATAAGCATATGGCTAGAGAACTAATCAAGAGTTAAGTTTTTGTTCTTTTTGTCTAATATAAAGCAGTACGACCTTCATCCAGAAAGTTGGATAGTACATCCCCCGTTCAGTTATCTTCAAAAAACATAAGTTAAACACAGGGGTTTTCTCAGGAACAAAGAGATGTTTCAGCATCTAAGTTTTGTCATCAAAATATAGGGCAAAAGAATATTCCAACTCAAAGGGCGCATGTGCGACATTGTGGACTAATTTTAAGAATCCTTTTAGAAACTGGGGTTCAGATATTCAGATTATATGTCTAACAATGTTTCGACCACTCAAATCATTCATCAAAATACAGATGTTGCAAAGAAATAATTAGAATGAAGGCAACGAATCAATGGGCTCACCAGATATTTACACCCCACTGTCTACACGACTAAACTAGCAACACTTGTTTGGCTAATATATCAAAATATCATATGGCGTCAGGCATAAATAAGTTGAGTATACACATTGTAATTAGTAAATACTTTTGCACATAAATGATACCTTACCAGTTTACCTTGTCAGTTTCAACAAGTGTAGCATAATGATCTTAGTGAATCAGCATTGACGTGAACTATCTGTGTATGCAATGCAGTTAGATATTACTTGTCGAGGTCAGAGCCTTCTCCCAGCGATGACACTGCAGCATGTCCGCGACACCATTTGGCGCCCCCGCCAGCAGAGGCTGCAGCGGTTTTGCCGGCCCCCGGCTCGTCGAGCATGAACCAGGTCATGACATTGCATTATGGCAGGAGCTAGCACCTGGAAAGTGAACACCAACAGACACAGCAACTTTTTCACACTGTAATTAATTTTACACATCGCACAGGCACTGATACACCCTTTTTCCCATCCCCTAACTCTAATCCTCATCACACAACACAGAAAGATAGTAGTACACCAAGGATATTAGATTATAGGGTAACATTCAAATGTAAGTTTACTTGGAAACTACGAGAAATAATTCGTTCATATTTATTTTAGTATAAAGTATATTATTTTTGCTCCCAAGCTCTGCTTTTTATACATAAACTAAGTCAAAAAGTGGAAGTGCGGTAACATAGATCATCTTTCAAGATGTAAGCAAATGTCAACATAACAAAGTTAAAAGAAAAAAAAAGGAAGGCACAATATCCAGCATGATTACAATGTTGACAACTTGTATATACATCTACAACACCAGAAACTCCAAGTGAGAAGGAAGAATATTAAAAAAACACACATATTGACCTAATAATGCCTGCAATATAGCAGAATGGGAACAGCATGATGTAGCATCCCCTAGTGTTCAGGTGGCAAGTCACAATCAATGAAAGAGAGTGGAAAAGGGAATTAGGAAGTCAGCATCAAGTACAAAGAAGTGCAAACTATTACTCAGAAGTAAAGAAACAGTTGAGAGGAATACAAACAATCGTACAGAAAGCATTTAGTACAGTATCCAGAAGCTATGTTTCCTGGGAAAAAAAAGGTAAAAGAGAAACAAGAATGCAGGAATACTGAAAATGGAATTACATCTAAAGCTAGCAGGGACTTGCAAACACCTAGCATGCGTCAACAGGAGCATGAACAGTACCACTACTACCATTTAATCAGAACTAAACCACCAGAGGTCGCACCGACAGAGGATATACTAAAATATGATGCTAACTGATGGTAGCTGCTAGGAAACATAGTTAAGAATTTCTTGTGTACCATGCCACAAATGAGCAAGACAAAGCTGGGGCAGAGTGAGGTAGGCGACCCCTTTATCACTAGACAACGCAATACCACTAGTGAGTAGCAACCACCACAGTGCACACGGCACACCGACAGTTGATGACAAGAAAAAACACATAACTGATCAAAAGGCAAGCTTTAAATTGACGGACTTGGTAAAAGTTACTTAGAAGTACTACTGTACTAGCAAGATAGTTCCATCCAAGTAGCTGTCACCAGAAGTATAAAAAATACATAAATGCAACAAGTGTAACATAAGAAACAACAAAAGGCCGATTGACTTGACAGTGTATCTGCTTGGCTTGAGCCAGCAACTTCCAAGTGAGACAAAACAATTATCTAACAGAATTACTATGTAAACGTATACTAGACAATGTTTATATCAGCAGAAAACCATAAAAATTTTATTTTTCTGACAATTGCTTGGTTATTACATGAAGAACATCTGGATTATGATCACCAAAATGAAGACAGAACTTCCAACGCAAAGTGAGATGGCATAAAAAAGGACAATGCTTGGCACTAAGCGGGGTGTGGACTCCTGCATGACTTATAGAACATGTGAGAAAAGGATATAATTATACATAAGGTAGTGAGAATATCAATCTGTTAACGGTAATCACCCTAGTGCACCAACTTGTGACCCACCACCTGACCACTGACAACAGTATAACACAGTACATAAAGTGATAAAGCACTTCAATTCAAATATGGTGTGGCGATCAATACTTTTCAGCTTCCCCAGGATTTTTGAGGCTTCATTATGTTCAATATACTAAAGGTGGTCCACAAGGTTAAAGTATTGTTCCATATATAGATAGCATTGTCATTTCGTAGAAACCACGATTAGTGTTCCAAACCAAACACATAAGGTTCAAGATGTCTGTTGGGCTAACAAAAGTATATTAAACTGTCTGCATCATGTAAATGCCAGATGGCAAGATCTCAGAAGAAATTATAATTTAAAAATAAAAATAAAAATGGCATTCCTTCACATATATCAGGAAAAAGATTAAGTGCAGGATTCCCTGGATCATATAAGAAGCAGGACCAGCCCAAACGCGTAAGAAGTAATATCTCTAAGAAATGCTCCTTTCTTAAATTCACATTTCCATGTCCTACCAGCTGTTATTTAATTTTGCCTATAACTGCACATATATATGGTGCAATGATTCTTGGGCTGCGGCATTCCGTTTCTCGGCTAGCATGGAACGCCAGATGGCATGCCTGCTGGCTAGGCCTGGAAATCTTCCCTGATTGGCGGCCAAACCTCTCTGTGCATGGTCTGGCCCGCTATTGAAAAGGCATGTTCAATTATAACTAGCCCAGCCCACTCTCAACAATCCCAGATCAGCCCAAGAGTAATTGTGACTCACATCTCCAGCCCATTCTCTTCAGGCTGGCTTAGCTAAACCCCTATCAAGGCAGCAAATCTACAAACCTAGATCCCAAGAAAAAACTAGAAGACCGGGAAACTAGAACATCATTACCATACACATTGACAAAGCGTCTAACTTTGTCATATCTATAACATAGTTCTGGCCGTCCAACATAGAGTAGTTTCTTGCTCACCTCTACGATAATCCTCCTTTTTTCCTCAACTCCAGCCCTCTAAAGTCTACGGCCTACTTCGGCAAACTCAATTGCATGGATCTGTTGAGCTCCATGCCTCCGGTCGCCGTGCACTTACCATGCTATCACAGGTGTTGTCGACAGACAGGAGACTTCGATGCAGCGGTGCAACGGTCACTGTTAAGTAGATGCAACAAGCATGCTGAAGTGCTTCTGTCATACGGAAGTGAGTCCGCAGTACTTGGTGCACAAAGCATGTTAATGGGATACAAGGGCAGTTTTTTTTTTTTTTTGAGAACTCCCACCTCTTTATTCATATAATGTTATGCTTCATACAGACACCCTCAGGTGGAGTTTGGAACCACACATGCCGGCCTAAATCTCGGTTAACTGAGCACCTTGCCAGGCAATGCACGTCGCCGTTGGACGACCTCCCTTCGTGTACAAACTGCACCAGTTGGAAACCGGTGACTGTCGCCTTGAGCTCCCGCACAATGTGGCCATACGAGCCCTTGCCTCCCGCCCTCAATGTTTCGAATGACATTGAGACAATTCGAGGCAACACCGATTCACTGCAGGAGAAGATTTGCAGACAGCGCCAATCCTTCCCTGTAGGCCAACGCCTCCAATGTTTCAGGATCAGTCAACCCGTCCATGGTTACAGAGGAGGCACCAAGAAACTCTCCTGCCGATCCTCAAGCTACCACCCAGTCGCCGATGTTGGCCTGTTCTTTGATATAGCAGCATCAACATTAACATTGACCATGCCCGTCGGTGGCGGAATCCAACGCGGTCCAGTAGTTGATCTTACAGAGCTCCCTGATGGTGGTGGAGCCAGCAAATTCAGATCTTCGATAAACCTTTCCACGAATCACGGGCAGTTAGTGGGTTGTGCGAATGGCCGCAAGTGAACATAATTTTCCAGTTGGTCCGTGGGAGCCCACTTCCTGTGATATGCGGGACAGGTTTTGCAATTTTGCGGAGAGCCCGTATCCACTTGCACCATGACTCCTAACAAATTAGACTCGTTTAATTCTAAACTTCCTAATACAATACTATTTCCTGCTAAAATACATCTATATGTCCTTGGCCTTCTTGCCGTTCAGCCGACAACAAACAAACTGAAACTGCCTTGATGATTTATGCAACATCCTAACTCGTTCATAACATCTAAAAACTACCACCCAGAGTTTGGTGTTCATGATTGCCTCCCACTCCAGCTCTGGCTCTGTCCATACACCCTTGCCTTCCTCGGCAGCACAACTTAAATATGGCCATCGTTGGTGATGGCTTCATCGTTAGATGGACAGTCCCCATGTGCGTTGCCCTTGTGCTCGACTCTTGCCTCAAGTACCCACATTTCCACCACAATGACGCTATTATCTTCGCCTAAAATCAGTTTCAAATTCACTTATGAGCCAGGCTTGAAGAGGGGTAGTAATGACATGTCACTTGCTTTTTAGTGACTATAGAAAAGAAAATGAAAAACGAGCGGCAAAGCTCAACTAATTCAATTTTAGAGGACATTGCTCCTCAGGTGTCGTTATCCGCCTTGACTAGAATCTGGAGCATCCGGGCTGATGAGACCATGCAACTCAAAATTTCCCTCGACTCTGCTAGGATAATGACTCCCATGCATGGATTCTGGGTCAACACATAATTTTATTAGCAATGAGCTGGTGTCTCATCTTGCTCTCACTCTGGAGCCTCATCTAGATCTACGTGCTCGTCACCTATCCAATGGCGATAGAGTTGCTAGTGGGGGTCTTTGTCCTGGCCTACCCATTTGCATCGACGGCACCGCCTTCTTTGTCAACTGTCTCATCCCCTTGGTGGTTTCAAAATCATGCCTGGTGCACAGTGGTTGCAAACATCGGGTCCATTTTTGTGGGACTTTGCCAAACTTAGCATGTCCTGGCGCGAGGGCTCTCAGATCACATAGCATGGGGTCGCGGCACCCAAACCTGACCCTCGCTCGGCTGCTTGCTCTGAGCAGTCCATGTTGGAGGGTGAAGGATCTACTTGACGAATACCAGGACCTTTTTGACAAGTCTTGCAGTCTTCTTGCTGCTCGATTTTCATGATCACTGGATCTACCTCATACCAGGAAAATGCTTTCATGTTGCACCCACTGCTTCCGTCCATACCGATACCCGCAGCAGCAGAAGGATGAGTTACAGCGACAATGTGCTGAGATGCTAAAAAAGGTACAATACGGCTCAATGGATCTGAATTTTCCTGATATACTCGAACAAGACAAATTTTGATGTCGGCTATCATGGATCAATCATCAAAGAGATCACCAGAAACAGAAACATGGGTTAGCATTTCCATTTCATGTTCATGTTGCCCACTATCAAAAACAAGATGCACCCTCGTTTTCCAATAATATCAGAGCATGTTGCTATTTCACATAGTCCAATCTGGTGCATTCACGAAAGCATTTCTTGAAAGCAACATTTCCATTCCTCTTTTGTGAAGAGAGAAGGGAGTGGGCACGGCATATCCATTTCATCTAAGGATTATGGAAGAGAAATAAGGAGGGGGTGGAGGACTCAAACTCGAACCACAAGGGTGTGAAAGCATGCGCATCTGATATACACACACTAGGGATTCCGGACTTGTGTGCATACTATGAATAAATAACGCACACCGTGTCAATCACAGGGATCAAACACGGGTTGGTGGGAACAGACCAATACCGTCGTTCCCATCACCAAGGCCACTTGCCAATTCTAGTTTCATATTTATGTATTTGAACATCAGCAAGCAACATCCTACCAATTCCAAGAAAGCATCGGCCGACAGCCAATCATGAGAGTTAGCATTTCCAACATTTTCATATTCACAAACAAGTGATACTACCACGGACCATCCTACGATTTCACAACGAAGAAAGGAGAAAAGAACCATCTAATTTTATATTTTTTACACATACAGATAGCCCTGCCACCTAGTAACACCCACGCACTACCTATGAAGTTACGGTCGAACTAGCGAGCACTCCACATACAGGGGAGGACAGCAGAACGTTTTCACCTCCTTGGGGTCGGAGGCGGTGAAGGAGGCCGCAGCTTCTGGATGGCGCAGAAGAGCTTGCGCCGCGCTCCGACGGCGCCGATGCCCATGTCTCGGAGGTCGTCCATGGTGAGGCAGGGCAGCACCTCGCCATCCACCTCGTGCGCCTCGAACGCGGCGACGTAGCGCCCCATCCCCATGCCCCACAACCACTCCGCCACGTCGACCACCTCCCCCTCCTCATCCTCCTCCTCCTCCTCCTCCTCCTCCAGAACCCTAGGCTTACGGGGGAAGGCGGCGGCGAGGACGAGGTCGTCGAAGGCGGTGGTGGGGCTGGATGGATTTGGGGGGCTTGGAGTTTTTGCCATGGGGTTATGGTGGTGGGGTTTGCGGTGGCGGGGCCTAGAGGCCGGGATGATTGGGATGCGGCGTGGGTGGGGGAGGTGCGAGGGCAAGGGCACGGAGCCGGCAAGCCGGACGCTGGGGCGGCGCTGCCGCTTGTCGGCGTGCGGCGGAGGCGGCGGCGGCGTGTGGCGGTGGGGCTCGAGCCCCGCAGTGTCGCCCATGAGAATGTCGGGGTCAAGGGGAATCGGGGCAGGTTGGGGGAGGTCTCGTCGTGCTTCCTTCCCTTTCATCTGCTGTCCACGTTTGATGGTAAACATTTTTTTCCGGAAAGTGTTATTTGCTCTCAACCTCCAGTGCTCCTCCACTTTAAAAAAAATTGAAAATCATATTTATGAGCTTCAAAAAATTCTGAAAAAAAATCATGAGTGTAACCAATGATGTATGTCATAAACGTACAAAATGTCAATTTGAAATACTTTATATTTTAAGCTACACAAAAATAACAAAATCTGGTAAAACTTAAAGATTTGAAAATAGGCATATTTAGATCCACAATTTGTCAGTTTTGTGTAGTAAAAATATAAATTATTTGAAGTTGATATTTTCACGTATGTGGGATATACTATTGGCTATGCCCGGATTTTTTTTCAATTTTTTTTGAAACACATAAATATGATTTTGAATTTTTTAAACTAGAGCGAGCACTGGAACTTGGGAGCCAAAAGTCTCTACAACATTTTGTTCCCACTACAACGAGAATAATCTGTCATCTTTTCCTTGTTGGAAAAAAATCGTCTACTTATTCAAATATTCCAGACTTGTTAGATATTATTTCCTTTGAATTAGTTTCCAATCTCATTTCAATTGTAATTGTGATGTTGAGATTGTGCTTTATGCACTAATTTGTTTATTATATCTCATATTTGAACTGTGCTCAAAATTCCGTAAGATTAAAAAAGGGCATGTCGAATTTTATGGCACTTTGACAGAAGATTTAAAACACACACTCGCAAATCGACTTTCGAGATTTTAAAAAAAAGTTTGTAAATTTCCCGACTTTTGAGATTCATGAATGCAATGCATACACCTAAATTCTACCCAGTTCCAGTTCGAGTCTCCCAACTACATGGTCCACCTCATCTAAAAAAAAAACTACATGGTCCACCTACCATCTTCAGGGTAGCCTTCGGCATTTTTCATGTACCCCTAGGCTATAATTACATGTACTCAATTCATTCTAACTTGGATGGAATCAAAGAAAGAGTTTGGATGAAATCAGAGGGAGGGCACTAGAGCTCCAAGATACATTTCCAGGAACCTATGGCAGAATTTGAGAAGTCATGTACGGCTCGAATCGACATCGAGTGAGAGTGCTTGGAGTCGGCCTCAAGAAGCCACGTACGCCTCGAGCCTTCTACCAAGGCTATCTTGATGCCTTCCTAACATATTCACGCTCCAATGAGGTGACTGAATCTATTCAAAAAACATTCTCGTGTCGATGCTTGATAGTTTACTACGACCGTGTCAAATACTTTCTAAAAATTCCAAGTCCACGAATCAAAGGGCCTACGCAGAGAAATCCTAAATATCCATATCCTCCAAAGACCCTAAAAAATTCGTTTGAATCAAAGAACGCTTGAAAAAAACTCAAGAATAAGATTATGAAAATGCCCCTCTGAAAGGATCGTATGGTCACCTAGAGGGGGGTAAATAGGTGCTACCCAATTTTTAATTCTTTTTCGATTAAGGCTTGACACAAAGGTAAATTCTCTAGATAGGCAACTACAGTGAATTTACCTATATGACAAGTTAACACTAAGCAAAAATAAGATACAAGTAAAAGCTAAAATAAAGGAGTAACCGAACGGGAAGCACGCGGAGACAGGAATGTATTTCCGAGTTCTCCTTTTTAGAGGAGTACGTCTCGCTGGAGGGGTGTGAGTTTCACCACAACAGGCTTGCTCAACGTCACAAAGGTCTCATCCTATTCTCCGATGAACCGCACCACAAAGAAGTGATTCACCTTCCACTATCGGAATGTTTCAAGGCGGAATCCGGAGCCTTTACAACGATCTTGGGGCACACACCCACAACTTAATTGGGTACTCCCAAATCAACAATCTATAACAACAACAACAACAACAACAACAAGGAGCTAAGTTTACCCAATGGAAACCCTAGCAAAGAATCCCTCAAGGGAATGAGGGGGAAATGTTCGTCGCCTTGGTGAAGATGTAGATCTTGGCCTTCTCCTTCAATCCTCTAAGTATGAGCAAGTTTGGGTGGAGGGATTTAGAGAACTGAGTGCTTGAAACTTTTGTCAATGGAGGGGAAAGAGAATATTTGAAGCTTGGCTTCTTTGGAGAAGAAGCCTCCTTTTATACCCCCTCCACCAGATCTGCCCGTTGGGGGCTTTTTCGTGCCTGCCCGGTAGTACCGGGACGAAGTCAACGGCGTAGACAGCTTCTTCTTCGAAATCCTGCTGCTCTGAAAATGCACGCGCGGTAGCACCGAGCGAGGTGGCACGGTAGTGCTGTGCGATCGGTACTACCGGGCCCGTCTGGTACTGCTGGGGAAAACTCGCCCATGCCAGTACCTCTCTGGTCTATTGTAGTACTACCGAGCCTTCGAGCGCGGTACTGCCGAGCCCTGCAGAAAAACAGTCACCCGGTACTACCAGGCCTTGTCCGGTACTAATGGCTGTAGAAAAATTGGTAGCTCAGAACTGAATCTTTGCGCTGATTCCTTTTAGAACATGAGATCAATCACTAGTGCAAATATATATAACCTGCAACACTTTTCGCACATAGATTAGACCGCTCATTGTGTTGTTAACAAACACTAAAACTCATTAGGGATGGAAATGCTCTTTCAACCTCTTTAGCAAAACTATAGAAATTATATATTGTCTTCGAGTGCACAAAGAAATCTTATCTATCTATAAGCAAATACACCTAACATAACCATAATCCATGAAAAAAAAATCCAAGTCTACACTTTTTCAAAATCAAAATGGTATTTTATCTTTTCATACGCGCTGCAATAAATTTGTGCTTCATAAAAGCTTGATTCGGCACGACTCACTCTTATAAGCACATATCAATTTTATGATTCTTAACTTCTGAACTCGGGGTTTTTTTTTTGGAAAAGAGCACACAAGGGCGGGGGCATGTATGTCTTGGGCCGTGCACTCGCATCTTGGTAACCGGATTTTTTCTTCACAATTAGTTTAGGAAAACCGTGTGCACACCATGTTAATCCATGTAAAATACACCGTTATCACCTAAAAATGCACCTCCATCAAATTGAGTCTAGCTCCACTCCTAATACTTTTTTTTTTAGAAATGGGGAGAAGCCCCGGCCACACAGCCTTTTATTAAAATTATTCGAGTATCATCTTATTACAAATCAGCGATCACAAAAGGTTGAGACATGTATCAACCATCGAAAGAACAACATAATTTCAACTACACAAGTCGACTAGTATGCTGCCACGTATGTCGGGAGAAAAACTCCTGTACTGCCAACAGGAGCCGAGCGCATCCAGAAACCATAAGTTCCTGTTGGTCCGAAGTAAGCAGGGTAGCCCATAGCTGGATCCAGTAAGTCGCCATATTGATAACGTGTAAGACATGAAAGTTTGTTTTCCTGTTAAAAACAAGATTATTCCTGTAATTCCATATAGACCAACATATAGCTGAAACGCCGATACGAATTCAAGCTTTGGTCTTTTTATCAATCCCATTCAACCAATTTTCAAACATATTGGAAACATTTGCAGGACGAGGGATATTGTAAATACAAAAAACTGCACGCCATATTAATCTAGCAAAAGGACACGTGATGAATAAATGATATACAGACTCCTCACATCCACAAAAAGAGCATTTAGTGCATCCATGCCAATTCCTTTTGATTAGATTATCCTTTGTGAGCAAGACTTTTCTACTGAGAAACCACATGAATATTTTTATCTTGAGAGGAATTTTCAACTTCCACAAGTATTTACGCAAAAATCTAGTATGTCCGTTCATCAAATCCTCATACATTGATTTGACCGTAAAAACACCATTAGTAGTAAGTTTCCAAACAGAAGTATTTGTATTATCCGTTAAGTTAATATCCATTAATTGAAGGCATAAGTGTGACCATGCATCCCACCGATCTCCGATTAGAGCCCTCCTAAAAGACATATTCAAAGGTGGCGCCCCATTAAGAACATCATGCACCGAAACATTTTTTTGCTGCACAATATTATATAATGATGGATATTGCTATAGTAGAGGAGTATCTCCTAACCATGTGTCTTCCCAAAACCTAGTACCTTTCCCATTACCAATGTTGAAAAAACCTTTATTAAAGAACTCCTCTTTAACTCCCATAAGGCCTCTCCAAATAGGAGAATTTGTTGGACAAGCTTCAACTTGCGCCAACGTCTTATTACCTAGGTATTTGTTTCATAATAGTTCTTGCCATACTCCATCTTCATTCAAGAGCTTAAACAACCATTTGCTAAGTAAACACTTGTTTTTAGCTCTAAAACCTCAATGTCGAGACCCCTTGGTCTTTCGGTCGGCATATAATGTTCCATTTAGTTAACCGATATTTCCGTTTATGCTCATCGCTTTGCCAAAATAAGCGTGATCTATAAAAATCAAGTCTTTTTCGTACCCCTTTAGGTATCTGTAAGAAAGACAGCATGAACATCGGTAAACTTGTTAACACGGAATTTATGAGGACAAGTCGATCTCCATATGAGAGTAGCTTGCCCCTCCAGCATCTCAATTTTCCTTCAAACCGACACTCTACAGGATACCATTCCGATTTTCATAATTTTCTATAATGAATTGGAACACCGAGGTATTTGAAAGGTAGAGAGCCAGACTCACATCCGAAAATATGCTTGCACTGCTCTTCTACTTCCTTAGCCTTGCCGAAACAAAAGATCTCACTCTTGTGAAAGTTTATCTTTAGGCCGGAAAGTTGTTCAAAGATACAAAGAATTAACTTCATATTAACCGCTTTAGTTAAATCATGTTCCATGAACAAAATAGTGGCATCCGCATACTGCAAAATGGAGACCCCTCCCTCAACTAAATGAGGAATAAGACCTCCTACTTGACCATCCTCCTTTGCCCTTGCAATAAGTATGGCCAACATATCTGCTACAATATTAAAGAGCATCGGAGACAACGGATCTCCTTGTCTAAGCCCCTTCTTTGTTTGGAAATAATGACCAATATCATCATTTACCCAGATCCCAACACTTCCTCCTTTAACAAATTGCATAATCCAATCACACCACTTTTGTGTAAAACCTTTCATACGCAAAGCTTGTAGGAGGAAAGGCCATTTAACTTTATCATATGCCTTCTCAAAGTCAATCTTAAACAGAACCCCATCCATCTTCTTCCTCTGAAGTTCATGTATGGTTTCATGGAGGATCACTACCCCCTCGAGAATGTGTTGACCATGCATGAAGGCCGATTGAGTAGGTCTAATAACCTTATGGGCTATCCCAGTAATACGATTAGTAGCCACTTTTGTAAAGATTTTGAAACTAACGTTAAGAAGGCATATATGTCTATATTGTTGAATCTGAACCACGTTTTCTTTCTTTGGTTATAAAGTGATGACGCCGAAGTTCAGTTTATAGAGGGGCAAATTCCCATCCTGAAACTGAACAAACATAGCCATAAGATCATCCTTTATTACACTCCAGAAAGTCTTATAAAATTCAGCTGGAAAACCATCAGGGCTCGGTGCCTTGTTCGTCTCCATTTGTGAAATCGCCTCCCATACTTTCTTCTCAGTGAAGTTAGTAGTTAGGATTTCGTTTTCCTCGGCGGAAATTTGCGGTATGTCATGTGAAATATTTTCATCCAACAAGACGTCACTCGGTGCCGAAGCTCCAAATAACTTCTTATAATATTCTGTAATATAGACCTTTAAATTTTCATCCCCCATGATGGTTCCCTCATCTTGCTCTAATTGGAAAATTTTCTTTTTTCTGTGTTTACCATTAGCAATAAGATAAAAATATTTCGTATTATTTCCACCTTCTTGTACATGCCTAACCTTAGCACATTGCACCCATTTTGTCTCTTCATCTCTACGTAGATTACTAATGCGATCATTAGCATCCCGCAACATATTGCTTTCTGTCTCCGAGAGCGGATAGGTTTCGGCTTTGATATCTAACTCATCTATTATTTTTAGGAGTCTAATACTTGCATGCTAAAAATGGACGTTCGTGGGCCTAGTGCATCAGTACTATAAAAAATAGCAAACTCAGGCTCATTTTCTCATCCCGCCTTCTCTCTCATCCCTTCTTTATTTGAGAGTCTATTCTTTCTCCCTAGATCCTCTCCCCTTCCCCTCTCCCGGCCTCACCGGTCGGAGTGGGGATGGGAGAGGCGGTCGGACCTCCTCTTTATATGGTAGAGCTAGGTTGTTGTTTAGATTTCAGATTTCCATGTTTGGTGTGATGTCGTTTCGAGCCTCTTTGTGCCGCCAGTGAGCAACGGTATGGGTATGTGATATGTCTCAAACGTATCTATAATTTTAGATATTCCATGCTTGTTTTATAACAATGTCACATGTATTTATTATGTTCTTTTATCATTTTGGCACATTTTATTGGACTAACCTATTAACCCAGTGCCCAGTGCCAGTTTCTGTTTATTATGTTGGTGCATTGCAGAAAAGGTCCAAAATTCAAAGTGCTCAGAAAAATCCGAAAAAAATACAGAAATTCTTTTTCACCAGAAGACCTCGGGAGACAGAAGGAGAGCTACAGGAGGAGCCCACAGCTCCTAGAAAACCCCCAGGCACGGTCCAGGGTCAACCGCGCCTGGGGCCCACCTGGACACCTCGTCCACCGCCTCGCGTCACCTCTTCTCCCATAAATACTGTCCTGACCTAAAACTCATGCACGCCGAAGGATTTCTCTAGAAAAGTTATAGAGCTCCGCTGCCACCAAAAACCCTAATTCAGGGGCCAGAAGTTCCTGTTTCGGCACCCTGCGGGGACGGGGATTCACCCCCGGATCCTTCTCCTTCGACGCCGCCACCTCCATGATGCTCTGTGAGTAGTTCCCCCATGGACTATGGGTTCTAGCTGTAGCTAGTTGGTACTCTCTCTGCCATGTTCTTCAATACAATTATCTCATGAGCTGCCTTACATGATTGAGATCCATATGATGTAATCGGTGTTGTGTTTGTTGGGATCGATGAATTATTACATTATGATCAGTCTATCCATGATGTTTGTGAGTTATTGTTGTTGCAATCTTGTTGTGTTCATTGCTTGTCACTAGTGCACGAGTGGCATGATCTTAGATTTAAAGTATAATTTTTTATTTAGATTGTATCTACAAGTTGTTGCACATGTTACTGTCTGAAACCCGAGGCCCCAAAGTGACAACAATTGGGACAACCGGAGGGGATGGCTGTAGCTTGAGGATCACATGTTTTCACTAAGTGCTAATACTTTGCTCCAGTGCTCTATTAAAAGGAGTACCTTAATTTCCATTTAGGTTCCATGAGTGGCCCCACTGAAACGGGATGGTTGAACAAAAGATGTCATGCAAGTTTCTTGTTTCAATCACGTATGACTATATATGGAAAACATGCCCTACGTATGATTTATGAACTAGATGTCTATCATGAGTTAGTTGCAATTGTCAATTGCCCAACTGTAATTTGTTTACCCAACACTTGTTATTTTGTTTGGAGAGTTACCTCTAGTGAAAGCTAGGAACCCCGGTCCATATTTAGCCACCAACTATTTTCTGGCGCCATTGCCTCCTGATGACGTGAAACACACGTTCGTTGGGAGACCCCAAGAGGAAGGTATGAAGCAGTGCAGCAGCAAGTGTAACATTCCAAAAAATATTAATCAGTATTATTATTCCAAAAATGAGAGCCAACAAAAACTTTTGCTTAATTATATGTGTTGATCTCATATTGTTGCTTGTGTGGTTTATTTCTTGCTAGTTATGTGTTGCTTGCTCTAAAGAAAAACATGAAGAAAAGAGGAGGAATAAAATGAAAATGGAAATAAGAAAATAATGTGACAAGTGTCACATGAAATTCTCCAAGTGAGAAGTTGTTTTCCTTTACAATAAAATTCAGTGGAGTGGTAATGTAAACACTCCCTTTTTATCCTTACTACTTTTCTCTCTCAACTCATATTTTGAACTAGTTTTAAAATTCAAAAGTAAATCAAATAGAAATAAAACAAAATTCCATAATTAAAACCTATGAACAAAAATGATTCAAAACATTTTATTTTGAAATGCCAAATTTTGTGGAGCTACTACATGCTATGTGGAAGCCTCACAAATATTTGTGAATTTTTCTAAATTGTTTAAGTGCCTCAAATAAAATCCAGAAACTGCTGCTGGAATTGAAAAGAAGAAAAAGTAACAGAAAGGACCTAGTTGTAAAGGGAAAAGAAAGTCCAGGGGGCGTTCTGCGAAAGTGTCGTCGTCTCCTACCCCTAGCTCCCCGTCACCGTCGCCGTGTCGCCATGGCCGTCGTCGCCGCTCCCAGGCCCGCAGGCCCCCCTTGCCCGTAGCCGTCCACGCTCCGTGCCTCTGCAACCGCCGCAGTCGCTCGAGCACCTCCCTTGACCCGATGCTGCCCCCTGTCCCTGTATCTCCGCCGTGGTTAAACGGATGGCGAACGGCCAAATTGGCCCAGCTCGCTGCTCCCGACACGCACGGCTCGGCCAGCGCCTTCTAGAACGTGCCCGGACCCCGCTCGACCTCACAGCGCCACGCCTCGTGCACCACTGCCTTGAATCCGAGCGAGAGATCGCCGGTGCGCCATGGACACGGCCGTGCGCCCCGTCCACGATACGCCGGCTCCGTGCTATAAAACCCACCCCGCACCCTCTGGAAGCCGCACACCATCCCACTCCCTCGCTCCCCTCTCCAATTTCACCGTGAGCCGCCAGGAGGGCGTGCCCTGCCGAAGCTCTGCCGCCGTCGAGGTCCATCGTGGCCGCAGCGCCTCGCTGCACCTTTCTCCCCTCCAACCCATCTGCTCTGCTTGCCCAACTTCACCACCCTCTGGAAATCTTATTAAAATGTTTAACCAACCCAATTGGATTCATTCCATTTAATTAAATAATAAAAAGTATTATTAAAAATACTACAGAAGGTTTAAATTCTAAACTTGTTTGTTTCTGATACTCTGTTAGTCCAAATAATTCCAAACCAATTTTGTTAGCTTAGTACTGCCTTGTATTAGCTTCCCTAATTTTGGTAGAATTAATTGTGCAGTAGGATTTGTTTAGTAAAGTTGAAGTTTAAACACCCTTCTGCACTCAAACATTTAAATATGTTTAATGGTTGACCCAAATGAATTAGGACCAATTTTGTTAGATCACATTTAGCCATGTTTAGTACCCCTAAAAGGATTTAATTTTTGAAGCAATAGAATTTAAATGGTAGCCAAAACTTGTTATTAAGTTCTGGATTCAAACAAATGTGTAGGGAGTTTAGTAACTCCAATTGAACCAAATCAAATTGTGTTGTCTTCTACACATCAGTAGCTTTCCATAGAATTTTAGTTTGTATTTTTGTGACCAACAGAACTCAAGTTGTTGAATTAAACATGTTCACAAGTTTCTGCCATAATTTAAATAAATAAATGATGTTTAATTCAATTATTTTGAAACCAAATTGTATGGTTTGATGTGTGCAGTAGCTATGTGTGATGTTCATGATTGTTGTGTTGAGATGATTGCTTGTATAGCTTAGTGATTGTTTGCATTGTTTGTTTATTAATTAGACGAGAACGTTGTCGGATATATCGAGGAAGGAGAGTTTGCTGAATTGAAGAACAAGAGCAAGATCACTTTGCCAAGCAAGGCAAGCTATTCTCTGAGCTTGCACTACAAACATATGCATCTACTTTCATAACATGTTTTACTCTCAAAGCAAGATTTATAAAACCCATTTCAAAAGTATATGGAATTATTTTGCCACCTATGTAGTAGTAGTTATATAAAATTTTAGGATGGGAAAAACAATGGTTTATTCAAAACTCCTTTGAAATTCTTGTGAGTTTATGAAATGCCGAGATGTCGGTGTTGGAATGGAGAAGTGGAAAAATGGTGATGTTTATGAAAAATGCACAGTGTCCTAGTACTATGGACCAATCCTACCCTGTGCGACCACATTTACCACATATGGGAAAAGGCTTAGTCATGTAGTTTGCTCTTATTAGTATGGGATACCTCATCGACGGAGATGACTCCGTTATGCATGAGGGGATGGTCCGAGGACCTACCCCCTGACCCGGGTCCTCACACAAGTTGGTGGGGAGGATAGAAGGTTCCACCATAAACCGCCGGACAAAACTATGAGTCCTCACACTTAGGGTTTCTGACGGGAAACGGACTGGGTGTCGATGGAAAGTGTCATATGGGAAGGATCCTATACTAGCATGAGCAAATAAGAGGCTATGGCCGGCGGCTTACTTCGCATACACCTGGTATGGCGAGACGTGGCAGACACGATGAGTTGCCGGATGGATGTGGGTTAAAAGCGTGCTACCTCTGCAGAGTGTTAAAACTATTCGAATAGCCGAGTCCTCGGATATGGACAATTGGGAGACTGTCCTAAGACCTTGTGCAAGTTTTTAAAAGACTTTGAGTTTTAAAAGAAAAATGAAGTGGAGAATGTTTCCTACACCTATACCAACGGATCGGTATGAGGTGGTTGGATGAAAGTGGACCATGACGGGCTATGGTCGGAAAAAGGAGAGTTTTGGAAAAACAGATAAAATGGTGACTTCTTTAAAGATAGTTATAAAACTCTTCTTACCTTTTTCAATAAAGATATAGAGATGTTTTAAATAATAAAAGTTGTCAACTAAAATAAAACTGGTGCATACTCATGTTGGGGTAGTTTGCGAGTACATTCAAATGTACTCATATTGGTTTCGTCCCTGGCTATTGTCCTAGCCAGACTACGAGGAGGACACTACGCCGAGCAGGATATGGCGACTTCTACGCCAACTAAGGATCTCCACAAGTCAGCTGCCTGTCGGGTTGTCATCGTTAGAATATGATGTCTACTACGCCGTAGCTTCCGCTGATATTTTGGTTTGGCCCATGAAGGCACCTATGTAAGAACTTGGTCTAAATGACCATTTATGTAAGACTTTTATTCGGTACTGTAATGGATGTAAACTTTGGTATCCAATTCGGATTATGTGCAACGACAGACTGATCACGGGATCGTTGTGTTAAGCATAATCGGGTATTTCGGACAGCTAGTCCGGGGTCCCCACAGACTTGGTATCAGAGCCATCCTGACTTTAGGAAACCTTAGTTAGCATGGTCGTTTGTCAAATGTTACAAAAGATGAATTTCTAAAAAGAAAGGAATGAAGTATTTTGAAAACTGCTTATCTCCAATCCTCTTACTTATGCAAAATTTTACTCTCATTAAATATTACATTTTCCTTAGTATCCCTAAAATTTTACACCTCTCATTAAGCTTAAAATTTGACTCACTTGTTGCCCTACTATATTAAAATTTTGATACTTGTCACCTAACTAACTTAAAATTTTGTTAAAAACTGTAGATGGCACTCCATTGGACCGAGTTCGTTCAGCTGGAGAAGGACAGCAAGCTGACGTTTGAGAGGGACTTGTTCGAGTTGACCAAGCTGTTAGGTCGCCCCGCTCCAGAGTTTGAGGGAGCTCAGATTGATGTTCACGGTGTGGAAGGCTGAGCTGGCTCATCAGTCGTCAGTTCGCAGGAACATCAAGTCTCCCAGTTCCAGGTCATCTTCACCACCAAGGAGGCCACCTGGGTTGACGGTCTCTGTACTGCTACACAGAGGATGCTAGCCCGACTTTGTGAGGAGCACAAGGCGGAGTTAGTAGACTCCCGTTTCCGGTTCTACGGGAGGCGCAACTGATGGACACCCTACTCCTTCACCTTACCACCCGATGTTTGGGAGCTACATCATGGACATGGAGATCTTACTTCAGTGCACTCAGGATGATCTGTTGCGCACTAGGATTCAGCTCCACTTTGACCGCGAGTCGCTCGTTGAGCTTCGCGAGAACGAGATGAAGCTGATGGTGGAGAAGGTTGCTCTTCTCAGGAAGAGGGCCCAGCTGAGGAAGACTATCGTGAAGCTCCGCACGAAGGTGGCAGAGCAGGACGGGCTGATTGAGGATCTAGAGCACCATACTGACGAGATGGAGGAGGAGGGCGAGGATCTCCGCAAGGAGAACGACGCTTTCCTCAGTGACGATGATGACTTCGTGGAGGAGATGGACTGTGAGGAGGAGGATGATGAGGAGGAGTTAGTTGACGAGGAGGAGGAGCCACTCGAGCAGTTCTCGAGGACGAGGAGGAGGATCCCGAGGAGCCAGCCTACCAGTCAGATGCTGACGTGTTAGAGCTGGAGGTTCCACCTCAGTAGGCGAGTGACTTGATCACTACCGCAGGATTAGGTTGACCCCTATCTAGTCGAGTCGAAGTAGTGGTTCTTTTGGAAACCAGATGTTATGTATCTAGATGTAAGGTGATGTTGTAAGCTTGTTGTTGATGTGAACTCTTGATGTGTTTGTAAATATAAGTATGTTTGTCTTGTTTAAATCTGTGTGAAATATTTTCATATAATCTTAAATTAATCAACCACTTGAGAATCGTCTTTTCCCTTAGTCGAACTTTTCTTGCCTTGCCTCTTATACCCGGTGTGCTTCAGGATGCCCCCGTCGCGCAATGCGGAAGGATCAGGATCAGCACCACCACCACCGGACCCAACCCCCACCCAACTTCTCGCACTTATCATGGAGGACGTGAAAATGCCCGGCAAGAGCGCCAAGCTCATCTCGCTGCCTTACAACAACTCGCAGCCGCTTATAACAACAACAACAACAACAACAACAATGGTGGTAATGGCAATGGCGATGGAAACCAGCGATCACCTTAGGCGATTTTCAGAAGACCAACCCACCCACCTACTCCAAGGGACTTCACCCACTAGAAGCCGATGATTGGCTTCGCACCATCGACAATAATCTTGAAGTTGCTGCTGTGGGAGAAAATGAGAAAGTGTTGTATGCAACCCACTATCTCGCTGGACCTGCAAGAGCTTGGTGGGAAACTACCAAGCTCTCCAGCAGCTGGTCATGTCATCAACTGGGCTGAGTTCCAGGAGAAGTTCCGCAAGAAGCATATTCCACGGACTTATTGAGAGGAAGAAGGATGAGTTCCGCAAGCTGAGGCAGGGAAGTAGAGATGTGGTCGGTTATGAGGAGTTTACCGACTTATCTCGGTATGCTCCTGATGACACCGACAAAGAAGAGAAGAAGATGGAGCGTTTCATGAGTGGACTTCATGATGAACTCAGTGTGCTTTGGTTATCCATGACTTCCGTGATCTGGAGTCACTTGTGGACAAAGCCATCCAGCTGGAGACCAAGCGCAAGTTATGTATGAAGGTCGCAAGAGGAGGATGAATGCTCAGGAAGGTTCGAGCAGCCAGAAACCTCGTATCTTTCAGCAGAACACCAGGCCTGCCTATCGTCCACCCCAAGCTCCACGCCCCAATTACCCTAACCGCCCAAACAACTTCAACCGCCCCAATGACAATAACCGTCCCGGAGGAAACTTCAACAACTTCACCCGCAATCCCAATGTGATCTGCTTTGAATGCGGCAACAAGGGTCACTACTCCAAAGAATGTCCCAATCCCAAGAGGAATGTCCAGCGCCCCAATGCGCCGGCACAGAACAATGGTCAAGGCCGCGAAATGGAAATGGCAAGAATGCCGCACCCGCGGAAATGCTGCTGTTGCCAAGGGTCGTCTGCACCACATCAATGCTGAAGAAGCTCAGGATGCTCCGGATGTTGTGCTGGGTACGTTCCTTGTCAACTCAGTACCTGCAACTGTTCTGTTTGATTCTGGTGCTACCCATTCATTTGTTACCCAAGAATTTGTTGCTAAGGGAGGTTTAGTTAAGAGCCTCTTACCCAAACCCATGGTCATCCAAATCCCAGAATCCACCGTAGAGACCAAGATGTTTTGCTCCGATGTACCCCTTGAGATCAAAGGAGAAAAGTTTCCAGTTAACTTAATTGTTCTGGGAACCCAAGGCATCGATGTTATACTCGGTATGAATTGGTTAGCCAAGTACCATGGTCGAATTGACTGTGCCAGAAGAGCTGTATCCATCACCACCGACAAAGAAGTAGAAGTGGAGTATGTGTCTGAAACTAGTCAATCTCACCCAGGCTGCCATGAGAGCATAGCTCGACCGCCCTAGATGAGATCCGTGTTGTTCACCTGTTCAAGGATGTTTTCCCAGAAGAATTGCCTGGTATGCCGCCAGAGGGAATTGAGTTCATAATTGAGCTTATCCCAGGAACCCCCCATATCCCAAAGCCTTATCGGATGAATCCGGAAGACTGGTTGAGTTGAAGAAGCATTGGCAGATATGCTCAGCAAAGGACTTGTCGCCCAAGCGCTTCACCTTGGGGATCACCCATTATTTTTGTGGACAAGAGAGACGGTACCACACGCCTGTGTGTGGATTATCGCAAGCTGAATGACGTGACCATTAAAAATAAGTACCCTCTTCCCAAGATCGAGGATCTGTTCGATCAAATGAACGGAGCCCGAGTCTTTTCAAGATCGATCTTCGGACAGGATACCATCAGTTGAAGATCGAGAGACAGACATTCCCAAGACCGCCTTCACCACTCGTTACGGTTGTTTGAATACACCGTGATGTCTTTTGGTCTGACCAATGCCCCAGCCTATTTCATGAATCTCATGAACAAGATTTTCATGGAGTACCTCGACAAGTTCGTGGTAGTTTTCCTTGATGACATCCTTATTTATTCCAAGACCGAAGAAGAGCATGCTGAACACCTGCGTCTAGTTTTGGAGACTCCGAGAGCACCAGCTGTATGCCAAGCTTAGCAAGTGTGAGTTTTGGCTCAGTGAAGTGGCATTTCTCGGACATGTTGTATCTGCCGGAGGAATTTCTGTTGACCCGAGAAGATCAAGCCATTTCGACTGGTTATCCCCAACCAATGTTTTTGAAATCCGAAGCTTTCTCGGACTTGCCGGTTATTACCGCAAGTTCGTTGAAGGATTTTCCAGTATAGCCAAACCTTGACCCAACTGTTGAAGAAGGACAAGAAATTTGAATGGACTCAGAAGTGTGAGGATAGTTTCCAAGAACTGAAGAAGAGACTAACCTCAGCCCCAATCCTGATCATGCCAGACGTCACCCAGAGTTTCGACGTGTATTGCGATGCATCACGCCTCGGACTTGGTTGCGTTCTGATGCAAGAAGGCAAAGTTGTGTCGTACCTGTCCCGGCAGTTGCGACCGCATGAAGAGAATTACCCAACCCATGACTTGGAGTTAGCTGCTGTTCTTGCTCAAAAGTGGCGTCCCTATCTTGCGGGACATCGCTGCGAGGTCTATACAGATCACAAAAGCTTGAAGTATATTTTCACCCAGAAAGATCTGAACCTGCGACAGAGGAGATGGATGGAATTAATCAAGGATTATGATATTGGAATCCATTATCACCCGGAAAGGCTAATGTAGTTGCCGATGCCCTTAGTCGCAAACCTTGCACCCTGAATGCCCTGATCCAAGCCGAACAGCCAGCCTTGTTCAAAGAGTTCCAAGATTTTGGACTAGAGCTTGTTAGCCATGGTTATCTCGCCAATTTAGAGTTAACCCCAACCCTGATGGATCAAATCAAAGAAGCCCAAAAGGTCATGAAAGCATAGAGGGAATTAGGAAGAAGATTTCCCTCGGCAAAGCACCCGGTTTTACCGAAGATGCTGAAGGAGTGCTGAAATTCAATGACCGTATCTGTGTGCCCAATGTCACGGAACTTAAGGAGTTAATCCTGAAGGAGGCCCATGAGACCCCTTATTCAATCCACCCCGGCGGAACCAAAATGTACCAAGACCTTCGAGAAAGATTTTGGTGGCATGGAATGAAGCGAGAGATTGGTTCATTCGTAGCCAAGTGTGACATCTGCCAGCGAGTTAAGGCTGAACATCAGCGACCCGCTGGATTGCTTCAACCTTTGAAAATTCCCGAGTGGAAGTGGGATGAGATTGGAATGGATTTTATTACCGGACTTCCAAGATCCAACCGAGGCCATGATTCAATCTGGGTCATCGTTGATCGACTGACCAAGGTTGCCCACTTTGTTCCTGTCAAGACCACTCATACCGGAGCTCAGTTAGCAGACCTGTATATTTCCAGAATAGTGAGCCTGCATGGTGTGCCTAAGAAGATTGTATCTGATAGAGGCACGCAATTCACCTCAAGATTCTGGAAATCCCTTCATGAAGCCCTCGGAACCAAGTTAGCATTTAGCACAGCTTATCATCCCCAGACCGATGGCCAAACTGAGCGAGTGAACCAGATATTGGAGGACATGCTTCGCGCATGTGTTCTATCCTATGGTTCCAAGTGGGAAGATTGTCTTCCGTTTGCAGAGTTCTCGTACAACAACAGTTTTCATCAGTCTGCAAATGGCCCCTTTTGAAGCCCTTTACGGCAAGAAGTGTCGTACACCCCTGAATTGGTCCGATACCGGAGAGAGCAAATTGTTCGGACCAGATACCCTCCGTGAAGCTGAAGAGCAAGTTCAGCTTATTCGTGAACGCCTCAAAACTGCCCAATCCCGTCAGAAGAGTTACGCTGACACCAAGCGCCGTGACTCACTTCAGTGTCGGAGATTATGTTTATCTCCGAGTGACACCCTCAAGGAATGCAGCGTTTCCATGTCAAAGGAAAGTTAGCCAAGGTATATTGGACCCTTCAAGGTCATTGCTCGTCGAGGAGAAGTATCCTATCAGCTGGAGTTACCCCAGGAGTTAGGAGATTATCATGATGTCTTCCACATTTCCTTGCTCCGGAAGTGTCTTGAAGTTCCTGACCAGCCTGATGTTTTCAAAAACATCGACCACCTCTCCATCGACCTGAACCAAGACCTGACTTATCGTGAGAGACCCCTCAAAATTCTCGAAGAAGATGTTCGTGTTACCCGAAGACGTGCGATCAAGTTTTACAAAGTCCAGTGGACTAACCACTCTGAAGAAGAAGCAACTTGGGAACGCGAAGATTATCTTCGAAGCGAATTCCAGACCTCTTTAGTACCCAGCCTAGCAAATCTCGGGACGAGATTTATTTAAGGGGGGAAGGATTGTAACATCCCAAAATTATTATCAGTATTATTATTCCAAAAATGAGAGCCAACAAAAACTTTTGTTAATTATTATGTGTTTGATCTCATATTGTTGCTTGTGTGGTTTATTTTCTGCTAGTTATGTGTTGCTTGCTCTAAAGAAAAACATGAAGAAAAGAGGAGGAATAAAATGAAATGGAAACAAGAAAATAATGTGACAAGTGTCACATGAAATTTCTCCAAGTGAGAAGTTGTTTTCCTTTACAATAAATTCGTGGAGTGGTAATGTAAACACTCCCCTTTTTATCCTTACTACTTTTCTCTCTCAACTCATATTTTGAACTAGTTTTAAAATTCAAAAGTAAATCAAATAGAAATAAAACAAAATTCCATAATTAAAACCCTATGAACAAAAATGATCAAAACATTTTATTTTGAAATGCCAAATTTTGTGAGCTACTACATGCTATGTGGAAGCCTCACAAATATTTGTGAATTTTTCTAAATTGTTTAAGTGCCTCAAATAAAATCCAGAAACTGCTGCTGGAATTGAAAAGAAGAAAAAGAAACAGAAAAGGACTAGTTGTAAATGGAAAAGAAAGTCCAGGGGGCGTTCTGCGAAAGTGTCGTCGTCTCCTACCCCTAGCCCCGTCACGTCGCCGTGTCGCCATCGTCGCCGCTCCCAGGCCCCCCTTGCCGTAGCCGTCCAGCTCCGTGCCTCTGCAACCGCCGCAGTCGCTCGAGCACCTCCCTTGACCCGATGCCGCCCCCTGTCCCCTGTATCTCCGCCGTGGTTAAACGGACGGCGACCGGCCAAATTGGCCAACTCGCTGCTCCCGACACGCACGGCTCGGCCAGCGCCTTCTAGAAACGTGCCGGACCCCGCTCGACCTCACAGCGCCACGCCTCGTGCACCACTGCCTCGAATCCGAGCCGAGAGATCGGGTGCGCCATGGACACGGCCGTGCGCCCCATCCACGATACGCCAGCTCCCGCGCTATAAAAACCCACCCCGCACCTCTGGAAGCAGCACACCATCCCACTCCCTCGCTCCCCTCTCCAATTTCACCGTGAGCCGCCAGGAGGGCGTGCCCTGCCAAAGCTCTGCCGCCGTCGAGGTCCGTCGTGGCCGCAGCGCCTCGCTGCACCTTTCTCCCCTCCAACCCCTTGCTCTGCTTGCCCAACTTCACCACACTCACGCGCATCATTTCCCTCTTGGTTCGTGCACAGGAACGCGTAGGGAGCTCGCCGGAGTTGCTGTCGTGCCCGTGCGAAGTTCAGAAGCTCGCCGTGGACGCTGTGCTCCGTCCCAGCAAGCAGGACTCGGCCAGAAGCTCTCCACACGCGCCGCCGTCGAATCACGTCGTCGCCAAGCCTTCCCGAGCCCTCTAGGTGAGGTTTTGCCCAACCTCGCCGTCGCCGGAGCCACGGCGCCGCCCAGAAATGGTCGTCGCCGATGGTTTCGTTGCGGGCCGTTGGATCTCGATCCAACGGTGCCATACCGTTTCGATTAGAGAGGAGAGAGAGACTGACGAGCGGGCCCCGCTCATCAGGGTTTTATTAATTTCCCCGCGTGAACTGTGCCGCTGACAGTGGGTCCCCCATGTCAGCAATTTCAACATTATCCACACAGTGGATTTTCCTAATTTAAATTCTCTGAATTTTTCAGTACTGATATGAACTTGTAAATTCAATATCTCAAGATTTAGGAATCCAAATAATCAAACTCAATTGTTCTGGAAATCTTATTAAAATGTTTAACCAACCCAATTGGATTCATTATTTAATTAAATAAAAAGTATTATTAAAAATACTACAGAAGGTTTTAAATTCTAAACTTGTTTGTTTCTGATACTCTGTTAGTCCAAATAATTCCAAACCAATTTGTTAGCTTAGTACTGCCTTGTATTAGCTTCCCTAATTTTGGTAGAATTAATTGTGCAGTAGGATTTGTTTAGTACAAAGTTGAAAGTTTAAACACCCTTCTGCACTCAAACATTTAAATATGTTTAATGGTTGACCCAAATGAACTAGGACCAATTTTATTAGATCACATATAGCCATGTTTAGTTCCCCAATAGGATTTAATTTTGAAGCAATAGAATTTAAATGGTAGCCAAAACTTGGTTATTAAGCATCTGGATTCAAACAAATGTGTAGGGAGTTTAGTAACTCCAATTGAACCAAATCAAATTGTGTTGTCTTCTTACACATCAGTAGCTTTCCATAGAATTTTAGTTTGTATTTTTGTGACCAACAGAACTCAAGTTGTGAATTAAACATGTTCAACAAGTTTCTGCCTTAATTTTAAATAATAAATGATGTTTAATCAATTATTTTGAAACCAAATTGTATGGTTGTTGTGTGCATAGTATCTTTGTGATGTTTTTGTGATTGTTGTTGAGTGATTGCTTGTATAGCTTAGTGATTGGTTGTATTGTTTGTTATTAATTAGACGAGAACGTTGTCGGATTATCGAGGAAGGAGAGTTTGCTGAATTGAAGAACAAGAGCAAGGTCACTTTGCCAAGCAAGGCAAGCTATTCTCTGAGCTTGCACTACAAACATACATTACTTTCATAACATGTTTTACTCTCAAGGCAAGATTTATAAAACCCATTTCAAAAGTATATGGAAATTATTTTGCCACCTATGTAGAAATATAAGATAGTTATATCAAATTATAGGATGGGAAAAACAAATATGGTTTATTCAAAACTCCTTTACAATTACTTGTGAGTTTATGAAATGCCGAGATGTCGGTGTTGGAATGGAGGAAGTGGAAAAATAAGGTGATGTTATGAAAAATGCACAGTGTCCTAGTACTATGACGACCAATCTTACCTGTGCACATTTACCATATATGGGAAAGGCTTAGTCATGTAGTTTGCTCTTATTAGTATGGGATACCTCATCAACGGAGATGACTCCGTTATGCATGAGGGATGGTCCGAGGACCTACCCCCTGACCGGGTCCTCACACAAGTTGGTGGGGAGGATAGAAGGTTCCACCATAAACCGCGGACAAAACTATGAGTCCTCACACTTAGGGTTTCTGACGGGAAACCGGCTGTGGTGTTGATGGAAAGTGTCATATGGGAAGGATCATATACTAGCATGAGCAAATAAGAGGCTAGGGCCGGCGGCTTACTTCGCATACACCTGGTATGGCGAGACGTGGCAGACACGATGAGTTGCCGGATGGATGTGGGCTAAAAGCGTGCTACCTCTGCAGAGTGTTAAACTATTCGAATAGCCGAGTCCTCGGATATGGACAATTGGGAGACTGTCCTAAGACCTTGTGCAAGTTTTTAAAAGACTTTGAGTTTAAAAGAAAAAAAATGAAGTGGAGAATGTTTCCTACACCTATACCAACGGATCGGTATGAGGTGGTTGGATGAAAGTGGACCATGACGGGCTATGGTCGGAAAAAAGGAGAAGTTTTGGAGAAAACAGATAAAAAGGATGACTTCTTTAAAGATAGTTATAAAACTCTTCTTACCTTTTTCAATAAAATATAGAGATGTTTAAATAAATAAAAGTGGTCTTTAAGTCAAAACTAGTGCATACTCATGTTGGGGTAGTTTGCGAGTACATTCAATGTACTCATATTGGTTTCGTCCTGGCATTGTCCTAGCCATGACTACGAGGAGGAACACTACGTCGAGCAGGAGTAGGCGCTTCTACGCCAACTAAGGATCTCCACAAGTCAGCTGCCTGTCGGGTTGTCATCGTTAGAATATGATGTTACTACGCCGTAGCTTCCGCTGATATATTTGGTTTAGCCATGAAGGCACCTATGTAAGACTTGGTCTAAATGACCATTTATGTAAGACTTTTTATTAGGTATTGTAATGGATGTAAACTTTGGTATCCAATTCG